>CALYLW010001088.1:32500-197813 GCA_944989445.1 Ampullaceana balthica
CTGAATTGCATTATATTCTTGTCAGCGAACACAACATTTAGGTCGTAGGAGTAAAATATCAGCTTAGGGGCAGTACATAAATGATGTAACGCACCTAGGGGGGAGAGGGGGGTCCCCACACTTGTGACGATGTGTGATTAGGGGGAGGGGGATTAAAAATTGTGTCGTCACGTCAAAACACGCTACTTTAAATCAAAGTTCCACTTAAATATTCGATTTCTTACTATAATTTATTTTATGACATTTTACGTGGAGTCACGAGTGTTATGATAGTTAACGATATTAGATACATTAAAGTGCAGCCTTACACTAAATACATACTAAAATGACAATAAAGTGATTTGAAACATGCTTATTTTCAAATAGAAAATACCGCTTTTAGGGGGGGGGGTTCCACATGTTTGTGACGTCATATTGGAGAGGGGGGTCTAAGTTTTTGTGAAGAGGGGAGGAGGGGGGGTAAAAGTCGGCCAAAATCGCGGGACGTCAATTATGGACGACCCCTTACCTCACGTAAGTTGTGGCTAATGATTTTCTTTGTTTTATAAGTATTTTATTTTTTAGGGTGGGGGATCGGCGATTTTTTTCATGGGGTGTTGACGGTTCACTTTTATCTGCCAGTTTATCTGTCAGTTTACCTGTCAGTTTACGCGTGGGGCGTTATTTTCGACCAGATGCCAAGCTTTAGTCGGTTGTCAAAATTTATTGCCCAGCCCTCGGGCGGCGTTAATAGTTAATCCTATCTACACCACAGTCCACGTGTTTTAATTAATTCCCTCAGGTTTAAGCCAATGACGTCACTGGCTCTATCTTCACTCTTCATATATATTTTTACTATTTAAAAAAAAATATTTGTTATAATAATATCCATATATATATATATATCAACATTTACTCTTTGAGTTTTCTCCTTACGTGCAAGTTGAAAAGTACACATTTTAATTTCATTGGTCATAAGTATATACACGTTTAATTGGACTATGACAGAAAAAAAAATTCTCTTCGTATATGAGTGATTATGTTTATGGTATTTTTAAGTGGAGGAAGGGGAGGTGGGGTTGGTGGCATACAATACACATATTGTTTAGCCTGAATGGCAGCGCGTTGGGATGCTGATCCAAGAGCCTTGGATTCGAATCCTTGTTAAGGCTGGGACCCCCCCCCCACCCTGGCTTTCTAGGTCCTCCCGAGTAAACCCAGCTTTGGGGTGAGTGGGGGTACCTGACATTACTGACATTAGTTGGGAAACACTAAGGGAGAGATACTCATCAAAAAAATTAAACAAGGGCCCTAAACAAATAGAGGAAGAAGAAATCTTAGTCCTGTAGCGCGTGTTGTACAATTAGAATTAAAGCTTTGTTATCCCACACTTCCATATCCACATCACCCTGATATCTTCTACCAATCTAATGTCATAAAAAGAACGACGAAGTCCTCTAGCCAAAGCTCTTGATACCTCCCTCCAAGTACCACCTCTTTATTAGCGGGCCCAATGTTCCTATTCTACTGGCCGCGAAGCGGCACGTTGGAAACAAGTCTTCTTGGGACGGTCCCTACCCATCGCTCCACCCTCCATTGACTTGGTGGGTGAGCACAACCTTAATACAAAGCCTTAACTATATTACCTGAACACTGTCACTTGTCATCGGAAGGGTGACCTCTACTATTTTACCGGACTTCTCCTTGTGGATCTTCAGGATCATGTGAAGGCCTCCACTATTTTACCGGACTTCTCATTGTGGATTTTCAGGATCATGTGAAGGCCTCCACTATTTTACCACGCATCCTCCAGTGGTTTTATTTTCTTATTGGAGTGTAAGGGAAATTCGGTCTGTGTGCAGTATCCCTGTAAATCATTAGCCCCATCCCAGAAGTAATTAATGGCATCTTTGGCGTCTTTGAGTTTATCTTGCACTGCGTTTTACTGTAAAAAAAATTTATGGCGCACCTATATTTGATTATAGAGGAAATAAAATTTCATCAGGGGCTTCATTTTGATTCTCATCTCTCTTTTTGCCACGCACATTTTTGAGGATTGGTGCTTGAGCACTCTCTTAAACCCTAGACTTTCTACAGGTATGCCATTTTCTGCTACCTTAACACCATACTCTGTAACATGAACATTATACTTTGCTACCTTGATGATACCATACTACACTACTTGTACATTATACTGTGCTATCTTAACACCATTTTACACTACGTGAAGTCATACTGTGTCGCAAACACTACGGTAGTTCTGCATGAATATTAGACTATAGGGCTACAAGAACTTCACAAAAACATGAGACTATAAAGCTACTAGAACATCAGAATTTGGGCTTTAGTGCTGCTAGAACATCAGACTATTTGTTCTTTAGTGCTGTTAGAACATCAGACTATTTGGTCTTTAGTGCTGCTAGAACATCAGACTATTTTGTCTTTAGTGCTGCTAGAACATCAGACTATTTGGTCTTTAGTGCTGCTTGAACATCAGATTATTTGGGCTTTAGTGCTGCTAGAACATCAGATTATTTGGGCTTTAGTGCTACTAGAACATCAGACATTTGTTTCTAATGGTACCAGAACATCAGACTAATGTGCTACAGATGTGAATCCTATCAATGACTTTGTTGTGCTATTTTTCCCAGGGTATCCATAACATGACCACCCCACTCATTCTCTCCACTCATCCACACCTGTGTCGTGTCACGTGATCACCTAACTAAAAAAACCAACGCACACTAGCAAGCAATTTCAGATCGCCTGCGTTGTTGTCCCGGTCCCCCCCCCCGATGCGTCTTTGCGTGTTTATACGTGAGTATAACGGTGACCGAAGTTGACGCAACATGTCACCTGTGACTCAGATAGTAATTAGTACCAGGGTTCCCCGCTCCCTGGCGCCGGAACGTTCACTTGAACACGTACGTGTAAAATAGTTGTGAACCCTATCCTAGTATCCCAATTGACAAAAAAAAACTGTGTTATCTCAGCGACCAGCCCGCCCGCATTCCCACGGTCAATGCGTTCCGATTTCCTTTCATTTATTTGAATCCAGCAAGGGATTATCATCTGTTTGATTAAGATTAAAGTAGTTTGTGTCGTGTTCATTGCAACCAGGTTATCATTAGACCCTGATCATACGCCCTTGATTAAAAATGTGTATTCAATTAGTATTTGTTTTTGTTTGTTGTTTTAATTATTTTCTTATTAATTGACTGTTGAGGAAAAAAATAAAAGAAGACGTTTCAGTGGATAAGTATTTTAAAATTTCAATAAAAATATCGAAGTTTTTTGGGGTAAATGCTTTCATCATCATCCACAAGTAGTTTCAAATTTAGAAAGTGAAAATGAAAAAACAAATAATTTTTTTGTTTTTTTTAAGGCCTTAATCATTTTTACTATGTCAAATATCACTTTTAATGGACATCTCCATTGAGAACAAATTCATAAGAAATAAATAGAAGTAAAAAAAAGATTTTTACAAACCACGTTTTTTTAAGCGGACTAAAAAGAAGAAAATAATTTAAAACTTATAAGTTCAAGTACTTTAATTTAATATGCCTAAAAAGTGGGGCGGGCGTTTATGAGGTTAAACATATGCAGCTCACTCATAATCTCACTTATAGATCTCTCTTTTGCCTTCTAAATTAGAAATCTTTAATTTTTATACCAAACACCCACCCCACGTTTTAAAACGTGGTTAAAAATCTGGCAATTTCTACCTTAGATTAAATTTAAATATAGTTGCTTAAAAACTTTCTTGATGCTCACATTCAAGATGGCTTTCTACTTTTTAAACAAATGACTTTATGTTCTTGTTTTGTTTGTTTTTTTGTTTGTTTGTTTGTTGTTTTGTTTTTTTTGTTTCGATGAGTGTTTTCTACCCATGAATAAAGAACGATTCATCAGTGAACATGTACAATAAACAACCCGTAAAAACATTTTTTTAATGTAAATGCGTTATATATGAGACATAACTAAGAGTATTGATTATGTTCAATATAATACGCACCGCGCGACAGACCCTTGTGACGTCAAGGACAGGTGTGAACCTCCAGTGACCCGTGGAGGTCAATTATAGCAGACGGCTAAACATGCTTAACAGAGATAAACAATGAATTTTTATTTTAATTACGGTACATTCGATCGATCTGAAATTTTGATACAATGCATTGTTAGGTGACACAAGTCTAAAATTTCAGCTCGCTAGGATCATGGGAAGTGGGTCTTTTTAAATCCCTTATATTAACTTCGAAATCTTGTCTCTCTGTCTCTCTCTCTGTCTGTCGTCATCTCTCCGTACGTCGGTCGGGCGGAAAAACAAAAGTCAATAATGACCGTCTTCTCGTGATGCCATCGAGCTCAAATTCGGCACATAGACTCGTGTCACCTAACAATGCATCGTATCAAAATTTCAGATCGATCGAACGTACCACAATTAAATTAATGCATTTTTAGTTTATCTCTATACAACGTATGTAATTCAATTTCACTGTACCGTAATTGCAGAAAAAGTGTCAAGAACAGAATATGGACCTATTTTCCATTTACATAGACCTTACGAAAGCCTTTGACACAGTCTGCAGAGAGGGCCTATGGAGGATTATGGCCAAGTATGGGTGTCCAAATAAGTATATAGCCATTGTTGGCAATTTCATGATGGCATGCAGGCTCGAGTCCAGGACAACGGAGAGGTCTCTAAGCCATTCCCTGTCACAAATGGCGTTAAGCAAGGCTGTGTTCTGGCCCCAACATTGTTCAGCCTCATGTTCTCAGCCATGCTCACAGAGGCCTTTAGGAATACAGGAATAGAAATGTAGGCATGGACTTCAGGTATCGCACTGATGGTCGTCTGTTTTAACCTCAGGAGGCTTAAAGCTAAGACAAAGGTCAAATCAGACAGCATCCTGGAACTTCTTTTTGCTGATGATTGTGCCCTTAACGCAGGCTCTGAAGCACAACTGCAACTAAGTGCTGTTAAATTTTCCAGTGCGTGCTCTAACTTTGGGCTCACCATCAGCACAAAAAAGACAGAAGTAATATACCAGCCGGCCCCGGGCAAATCCTATACCGAGCCTAACATATTCATCAACGGCAACAAAATCAACACAGTGAGCCGCTTTACCTACCTTGGCAGCACACTGTCCCAGAAGGCCAATATTGATGACGAGGTGAACTCCAGAATCTCAAAGGCCGGCGCAGCATTCGGTAGATTGCATGACAGTGTCTGGAACAGAAGGGGAATCAGCACCCAAACAAAACTAAAAGTATACAGAGCTGTAGTGCTCCCCACCTTATTATATGCATGTGAAACTTTGATTGTATACCAACGCCATGCGAGGTTGCTGAACCACTTCCACACCAAAAGCCTTAGAAAAATTCTCAATATAAAATGGCAGGAAAAAGTTCCAGACACCGAAATATTAGCCAGGTCAGGACTCCCCAGCATCCACACTATCCTCATGCAAAGCCAACTACGCTGGGCGGGGCATCTAGTGCGCATGCCCGACCATCGCCTACCCAAGAGGCTCTTCTATGGTGAACTTACCGAAGGGCATAGAGCACGCGGAGGTCCACGAAAGCGCTACAAGGACGCACTTAAAACGGCTCTGAAGGCCTTCGACATCGGACATGACTCCTGGGAAGCAGCAGCCAGTAACCGAGCCCACTGGCGCTCTACGATATGGAATGGCGAAGCTGTCTGTGAAGCTAATAGACAACAGGCTGCCAAGTTAAAACGCCAAGCCAGAAAGGAACGTAACCAAAACCCACCTGAAGGGACCACTTCTATGTCTTGTCCGACATGCGGACGCCTCTTTCGTGCAAAAATAGGGTTACTAAGCCACCAGAGAACACATGTGGCGGCCCAGCAAATATGATGAGAGTGGTCATCTTCGATCACGACGGACGAACACCAACAACCGTAATTAAATTAATGCATTTTTAGTTTATCTCTATACAACGTATGACATTCAATTTCACTGTGTTATTGTTTTTTTTTCACGTGACAGTTCAGTTCAAGCTTTGACGCCATCCGTCGATGTACCGGCGTGCTTTTGTTTACATTTTACGTGTCACGCTGAGCTCGGTCCAGCGATCGGTGACAAGACCTTTCCCCTCTCCCACCCCCATCCCCGGTTATAAAGCAAAGAGACAGATTCAGTCTGTAAATGTTTGTCGCGTTTGAACATAATACTGTTAGTTATGTCTCATATATAAGGGATTTATAGTCAAAAAACTTTGTTTTTACGGGTTTGTTTTATTAAATCCCTTATATTAACTTCACCGCCGTCACTCTCTGTCGTTCGTCGTCAGGCTGACGGAAAAACAAAAGTCAAAAATGACCCACTTCCGTGATGCCATCGAGGTAAAATTTGGCACATGGACTCGTGTCACCTGACAATGCATCGTAACAAAATTTCAGATCGATCCCAACGTACCGTAATTAAATTAATTCATTTTTAGTTTATCTATATAAAACTATATGTAGCAGTCGCTATTGTTTACATTTTACGGGTCACTTGACTTCACGCCTGTCATCGATGACCACATCTCGTGCTTTAACTTTTGTGGAATTCACTCAGTTTCAGGCTGTAAATGTTTGTCGCGTTGGAACATAATCAAAACTTTAAGTTATGTCTCACATATAAGGGATTTATAGTCAAAAACTTTGTTTTTACGGGATCTTTTTATTTTTACTTAGTTTTTCCACGGGCGGGGCGACGACAGACAGAGAGAAAGAGAGAGAAGAGACAAGACGGTGAAGTTAATATAAAGGATTTAAAAATAGTTGCAAAGCGTTAAACGTCGTATGACTTCTGCTGTTTGCTTGACGACCAGACCTTGACAGCGTGTTGTTAAACGATATATCGTCACAGATGCTGACATAAATTTTACTTGGAAATGAACTGTCCATCAAAGATAAACTATACATTAATAATTTCTAATTTTTTTCAATATTTTTGACTAACTGCTCGTTATTACAACACATATCTCTAAATCGCATGACCTCAAAAGATCAAAATATAAAACGATGACGTTAAAGTGTGGCGCAGCTGGTTAAAAGGGCGACTGATACATTTACACAGACTTATTTAAATAAGATGAAGATTGGAATTTAGCTCTATTATTAGGCAGCTCGCCAAATCTTTTTTTTTCAATTGCCAAGCGTTAGAAAAATAAATCTTAAGCATTATATAAGATGACAACGTAACATCCACGTGTTTCACGGATAATGTCGACAATCCACTTCCTGTTTTTAGTGGTGGATATGACCAACTTCACGAACCTGAGTTTTAAAAAAAAGTTATTTCCATTTAATTGTTGGTTTTTATTTTGTCTAGACAACTGAAGACACACCCTCTTGTCATTTCCTTGTTCGCGTCCATTGAAATCTTCAACATACCTCAACCTCTTCCTACTATTTTTTGTTTTAAAGTACATCTTTTGAATATTTTTGTGTTTAATTTTTGCTGATAAAGCGTTTTGAAAAGACCCGTGCTTTCCTCATTGTTTCCCCTCTTTAGGATATTACCTTATCACCATAAAGTGTTGTTAATCCAGGTGCATATTCACACTTGAGTAGCATGCCTCTTCTCAGAAGTTTTTTTATCCGGTATGTAAAGTGGCGTAGCAAGGAGTTTCGATGGATGGCCCACCACGCAGAGGCGTAGCTAGGATATTCTTCGTCCGGGTGAAAACCATAAAATTGGCGACCCCTCCGGTTTAATTAATTTCCTACCCTTGTTAACTTAAACATAATGGGACGTTTTAAGACTCCTTTTGGCGCCCTTATACCTTGTCACCCGATGATAGATGTACCCTCTTTGCCCCACTTCGCTACGCCACTACCTCCACGGGCGGAAAATTTTCAGCTTTATATTGAGAGGAGAAAATTTCAGCCTATTTCATGGTGTGAGTGGTACAAAATCAACCTACATATCGTGGGACTTACTGATACATATGTATTCATCTGGTGGCTGGTTAGCGAAGTCAGTAGTGCGCTCTAGACCACGCTGAGCCCACATTATAAAAATTGATATATGACTATCGCTAAAAAAAAAGTCCAACGCTGACTTGGAGAGGAGATGGGCGCCGCCAAGGCTACCAAGCCCCGAGAAACATTGACCATGAGGTTGGGACACACACGCACACGCACACACACACACACACACACACACACACACATCTGACTAAATAAATATCGTATCTTTGATATTAAAAGAATGAAACTAATAATCGGTCTTAATTTAGCGAATCATCTTGTCCTAAATGATTTAAAGCGTAAACTTGAAGCATGTCAATCAAACTTGTCACTTCTGGCTAAGAGGTGTAGATCTCATATTACATCACTTGATGATGAAATCTTACCTGTTATATTTTTTCAATTTTTTTTTACCTGAAAACACTGCATGGATACGTAAAGAAAAAGGAGCACTTTATCGAGGGATAAGTGGACTAAAATAATTTATTATTTTTTTCCTTTTCAAAGCAGACTTGTTGGTCCCCTGTCCTTATCATGTTCCCCATCTTTTATGACGTCATTACTGGCTAAGGACAAAAAAATATGGTCATGATTGCCTAAATAATTAATAAATTTGTAGAACTATCTAGCTCTTGGTTAAGTGTAGGCTATAAAAGATTCTGTGTCATGGATTGGGGCGGAGATCCCTCACCCCAGCCCACACCCACCCCCCCCCAAACATTGCCTCGAGCAGAAAATTTAAAAAAAAACTTTTCATGGTAAGATGTCAAGTTTGAATAACCACACAGATGTAATTAACAAGTAAAGGGGCAAATGTTTTAGATACCTCTTGCTACCTTTTGCAACTGCAGAGTGCCAGCTAACAAATCTCAAATGACAAAGTCCAAGATTTAACTAAACTCTGGCCTGAATGAACAATGTAAACGCCATTATATTCCTCAACGTTGTCTGTTCTGTGTTTCTATAGTTAAGGACAATGGGGCCCCCTGTAAACAGTGGTCTACGTGAGAGAGGGGGTGAGACCGGGGGTCTTTATTTATAACTTATAATTGATGTTTAATGGGTAATTACTTCTGGAAGTTTGCCACGGGCGGACTTCATTGTTATTCTGTGATCCCTGAGTGCGTGTAGCTCCTCCAACACCCCCTTTCCCTCATGCAGTTTAAAAGGTTATGGAAATTATTTACATGCGCAGTATATTTTGAATTGAGAAAAAAAATATGCCAAAAATAAACCGTCACAGAAACGAACATCCACAATGCAATACGCTTCCAGAGATATTCAATGTAAAAAAATACACTTTAAAAATTAAAGAAATATTTTCTTTTTAAAGTGTTCCTACATTGTGTGGGTTTTTAATTTTTTTTATACACCCCTCTCTCCTCTAACCCCCACTCTGTAACGCGTTGTCATGTTTTTTTTTGGGGGGGTGGGGGGTTGTTATGTTTTTTAAAGGCTTTTCATAAACTTTCAAAGGATATGAAGTTTAAAGTGTTCCACGCTTTCATGTCCATTCATGGGGGCAGTACACCACAGATTATTGACCCATGTCCTATACACATGTTTATTGAGTTTCTGCTCTTCTGGGAAAAACGGGCTCATTGGAGTTTGACCATTAATTATCTTCAAAGTAAAAAATCAATTTTATTTTCGTGATTACACTTCATTGTACCACGGTATTACGTTAACTTTGAAAATGGGGCATGCTTTTGTAATTTGTATACTTTAATGTGTATTTATTTTAAGACTAAATACAATACGAGTTCTTCAATATGTAAATGATTAAGGAAATATTTGTAGCCAATGGCCAATTAACAGAACCACCTAAGTGCTAGACTAAGTGTGAATGCCATGGTAGACAACCATGCGTAAAAACACACCCATTAAAAGAAGTTTGCATTAAATGACACTTGCGTAAGAACTTTCAAGGTTTCTATTTTTTTCACCAACGAAGGAACCAAACAAAAGTAACCGTTCTTTTAAAAATATTCAGTTAAAAAATGATTTATTTTTTTTTAAACGATAGAACTTTAAAATATTGTCTGTGTATTTTCATATGCTGAGCTGGCGAACTCTGATGTTTGCGTCGTAGTAATCAGAGAAGGGTACGTTTCTGTTGCTCTCTGTTATAATTGACTCATACTTGAGGCATAGATCGATCATCGTTGAAGATGTCAAGTGAGTCATCGTGTTCGATATTCTTCTGCTTTTAACGTAAGCTCCTTTTGGGAAGGCTCTATGGCGGATTAAGGGGGGGGGGCTGAACGGGCTAAAGCCAGGGGCCCCCGATGATTTAGGGGCCCCCAAATTTAGTATATTTTATAATAAAATTGGACAAATGTTTACACGAATCGCTGAAATTATGATAAATTAAAGAAATTAATAAAATCGTATCTATTATTATTAATGTGATCTCTATTCCGATACAATAGTCTTAAAATAGTAATCAGAAAAACCTGATTTCATAGGCTCACAAAGAGAAATTATTAAAGAATATCACTTATATATCGTAAATTGACCAATTTTGTGCCCAGCTTTGCTGGTCTAATAAGAAGTATATAGCCTTTGATGCAAGCGGTCGTGGGATCGATCCCCCGGTGGGAGGTGGCATTTTTTAAAATTTGTATGTTTATTCTTTAAATTGTCTCTTACACTCAATTTTACGATACCGGCAGTTATTTCTTCGGTGTTCGGTTTTTTCATATATAATCTATTTTGCTGAATAGTTACAAGTTACAGTCTTAAATCAGCTGCTAGCAATCATGTTTTTCTAAAGGTACACTGGCTGTATAGGGCCCCAGTTTGAATTGCAGCCAGGGGCCCCATGCAGTCTTAATCCGCCCCTGGGAAGGCTTATTTCTGGTGAATCGTTCCCCCCATTCTCGGCTCATCGTTTGATAATTAACGATTATTGTTAACTGATTTGATTGACAAGGCATAATACAACGGCGTGATCACCTTAACCTAACGCGGTGATGTGATCACATCGACATAACGCAGTGACGTGATCACCTCGACATAACGCAGTGACGTGATCACCTTGACCTAACGCAGTGACGTGATCACCTCGACCTAACGCAGTGACGTGATCACCTTGACGTAACACATTCACATAATCTAATCGACATAACTTACACGTGATCAACTCGACAAAACACAGTGGCGTGATCACCTTGACATAGCACAGTCACGTGGTTTCTCGTTGTAACGCAGTGACGTTATCAACTCGACAGTCACGTGATCAGCACGACATAACCCAGTGACGTGATCACCTTCACATAACAGTCACGTGATCAACTCGACACTTCAAAGGTGAGAAGCAATGTCAAATCCCCCCTCCCCCCCACCACATGTCTCCTCTTCAGCCCTCCCACCCGATGACGTCCCTGTCGGTGTTATGTTTTGAAGGTCAATATGGCCTTACCTGGATTATTATTTATGGCATCGGCTTAACACGTCACCAGGGACGTAGTCCTCATGACATGTGCAGTAAGAAAGTGGCGTGGTGTCTGGTGTAAAAGGGTGGCGGGGGAGGTGGCGGTCATGTTTCACGTATTCATTTAATGAAATCAAAACAAACCTGTGCAGAAACATGGGGGAATGAGTCAGAGCAATAGTCAGCTTGGTGGATGAACTCAACTCTAGTTGTCTTACAGGAAGTACTCAAGCTCTAGGTTACTGGGACGAAGTACTTAGGAGTAGCCTATGTGACTTGGAAGAAGCACTCAAGAGTACTTGGTGGCTTAGACGACAAAGTGCTCAGAAGCACTAGGCGTCTTGGACAAAGTACTCAGGGGCACTAGGTGGCTTGGACAAAGTACTCAGGGGCACTAGGACTGGGGAAATAAACAGGGTCAGATTTACGTTAAACTGATTTGGAATGAGTGACGTGGCCCTATGTGGACACAACATTTGCTATTTAATTAATATATTTCTGCGTGGTGCACTACTTTGCTCACCACTACCCGCTTTCCAACCTCATATCCATTACCAACCACCGCCCACGCACCCGTACGCAGCTCAACGCCTTCTTCTCCGATTACCAGAAGTACATTCTCTTATCACCAGGTAAACTATCTTTTTTTTTATGTTTCGACCTTTGAATTGGTTGCATTACGTGTTGATGTTCACAAAATGCAGTTGTGTGTCATGTGACAATCGTGTGTGACCTGATTTCTTTCCATCGCCGATGGGACAGGTCTTAAATCTACGCGTTCTAGAAAAGTTAGGTGTGTGCAAACGGGGTTGGTGTCGTCATGGTTTAGGCAGCTCCACAAGTCACTTCTCGTATTCTGGAAAGCTTGGGATTATTCTCTTAAAGTTTTGGTTAATACATGAGCAACCTGCTTCGTCTGCTGCCGTTTAAAATAAAATAAATTAATTCATTGTATGGCACCACCTATAGTAGCGGTTGTACAATCCACACAATCCAAGAGTTCAGAAACCCATCACTGGTGGCAGTTATTGTACAATCCACACAATCCAAAGTTAGGAAACCCATCAATGATGGCAGTTATTGTACAAAGCACGAAATCCAAGATTCAAAAACCCATAACTGATGGCAGTTATTGTACAATCAACACAATCCAAGCGTTCAAAAACCGATCACTGATGGCAGTTATTGTACAATCAAAACAATCCATGAGTTCAAAAACCCATCACTAATGGCAGTTATTGTACAATCAACACAATCCAAGAGTTCAAAAACCCATCACTGATGGCAGTTATTGTACAATCAAAACAATCCAAGAGTTCAAAAAACCCATCACTGATGACAGTTATTGTACAATCAAACAATCCAAGAGTTCAAAAACCCATCACTGATGACAGTTATTGTACAATCAACACAATCCAAGAGTTCAAAAAACCCATCACTGATGGCAGTTATTGTACAATCAAAACACAATCCAAGAGTTCAAAAACCCATCACTGATGACAGTTATTGTACAATCAAAACAATCCAAGCGTTCAAAAACCCATAACTGATGGCAGTTATTGTACAATCCAAACAAACCAAGAGTTCAAAAACCCATCACTGATGACAGTTATTGTACAATCCACATAATCCAAGAGTTTGAGATAACATCACTGAACACAACAAAAAAAAGAAAGATTTTAGTTTAAAGGTTTCTGTGCCATACAGATCATCTTGATAGAAAACTGTTGGCAGAACACTCACTTTGCGATCAAGACTAAGATTGATAATTTTTTTAAAGACTTTCATAATCTGGGGGCCCAAGCATAGAGCCATGTATCTGTCTAAATTGACATAACAGTACATATTTTAATGGGCCGGTGCGCCACTGACATGAATCTAATTTTTGTGTGACCAGCAAGCAGTACCAAGAGGTATGCTTAGCAGAGATTGAGGACCACTACCTTTGGGGTATGATTTCTGTGTCAGTGAGAAGTTTTTGTTAGGGCTGTTAACGATTAATTTAAATTTAATTATTAACTTATGAAAAATTAACGATTAATTAATAGTTAATTGCGATTAAAGCCAAAAAATAAATTGCATTGTGTAATAAGTAACATTTTTTAAACGATCTTAATGAAAATCTAAATAACACTGGAATGTCTCCTTTATATGTCATCTTTTAACCAAACTACGCAAACAGACAAGTTTGTTGACATTATTTGGTTCAAGTAATGAGCGGGTCTTATTGACAATATAACCAACTGAGCTGAACAATCCTGAACAATCCTGAACAATCCTGAACAATCGTTCACATGAAACTGAGGTAGCTGGTATGCATAAAACGATCTTGGCAAGGAATTACATTGTCGGATATCGGTGTTCATTAAGTTTCCACCATTGTAGAGGGTCAGCGGATTCAGGAACTTTCACCTACATTTTGTAACGCAGTAATTCATCAGGAGAACTGTCTTCAGTTTCTGTCGCTGAGTCAGACTCCATTACTGCCATTAGCTTAATACGCTTTTCATTTGTTTCATAAGTAAGCGAAGTGTTAGAACCATGGTAGGTAAACTATTTCACACAATGGATACAATAGTATTTATCAACATTTTGAACATTCCCGTCGGTCAATAGTTTAAAACCAACATGTTCGTGTAATCGTCGGGAAATTTGTTTATATTTATCTGCCGCCATTTTTAAAAAAATCTTTTTTACTTCTGGTACATTTGTAAGTGATGGGTTGATAAGTCGTTAAAAAAATCTGAACAATTAATCGATAAATTTGCAGTTGTATAATTTTGTGTTTTTTTAAAATAGTTTTGTGTTTTGGTGTAGCTTTGTGTTTTTGTATAGTTTTGTTTTTGTATAGTATAGTTTTGTTTTTGTATAGTATAGTTTTGTTTTTGTATAGTATAGTTTTATTTTTGTTTAATTTTGTGTTTTTGTATAGCTATGTAGTTTATGTATAGTTTTGTGTTTTTGTATTTGTGTTTTGTAAAGTTTTGTGTTTTTTATGTGTAATTTTGTGTGGTTTGTGTTTTTATATTGTTTTGTGTTTTGTATAGCTGTTTGTTATATATATATATATATATATATATATATATATATATATATATATATATATATATTTATTTATTTATAGTTGTCTATTTTGTATAGTTTTGTGTTGTGTTTTGTATAATTTTTGTTCTTTTGTATAGTTTTGTTGTTTTTGTATTTGGTACGCTGCCTAGAATTTCATTTTGATTGGTGAAGGCGTACCGATAATTCCAAATAAATCCTCACTTTTTGGCATATACTTGAATTCAGTCTTTCGTGTGAAAATGTGATCCAGGAAGGGGGAAATTAATGAGTCTATGGAGTGGGGTGCGCGCGCAGCTCTCAGCGCGCTAATTAGGAATTATGGCAGCCACTGCCAAACGTAATCTGAATTCACTCCACTTGTGGCTGGCGGGAGTTTTTTTGTGTGTGCGTGCGGGAGTGCGTTGCGTATGTGCATGCGTCTGTCCGTCTGTCCAGATTCTCACCCTAGGTGGCTTGGACAAAGCCGTTGTTACCCGTAAAATAGGGTGGCTGGGGGTGTGAGGTAGGGTGGAGGCTATACTCAAGGACGTCCCTGCCTCCACTTGTTTGGGGGAGGGGGCTGTCATTGATCAATACTCTCCAACCAAAGGTTTAATAGTATTCAGTTGCTTACCATTGTACCATTCTAAAACTATTCTTAGGGCAACTTTAAGTTGATATTTCTTACATAGTGCAATTATATTTTACTTTCCTTTTTTTTCTTTTAATGTTGTCAGTTATTTTCATTCCAAATTATTTATTACTGCTATTCAAGAATGAAGTTGTTAAAACCTCCATAAGATAAGCTTGGAATCGCAAATTTTAAGCATAATAATAAAAGATCTCAAATATTTCCAACTCTTACCTAATGCAAAGAGGGGAAATGGCTTGGTGTGCTGGGCCTACAGGACTGTTTTATAAATTATATATAAATATATAATAACAATATAATGGGCCTACAGGACTGTTATATAAATTTATACAATTTTGCAAGAAAAAAAAGAAAGAGCTACAGCGTGAAAACATTGTTCGTGGAATACTGTGTATGCTTTAATTTGATCTTGTTTTTTCATTCGACGAATTGAAAAAAATAATGCATTTGACTCATTTGTAAATTATTACCAATTTTTAATACTTTGCTAAAAGCAAATAAAATATTTTAATGCAGAATTTTATTATGCAAGACTATGAAACGATTCCGTAATGTTCTGAGTAACTTTTGAACAAATGTAAATTAAATCGCGGTTGCGACATCCAGTAGTAGATTTAACGATTAGCCTTTAACCCTCCGTTTGGCTTATATTTGCCATAGAAAAGAAATATTTTCTAATTTGTTTTATTTTCAATTAAAAAAATAATTGTGTCTATGTTGTTGCTGTTTCTTTTTTTTTGTGTGTGTTGCAAATACATTTTTCAGTTATGTTCGTACACATTTTATTTCCTGGTCTAATCCTTGAGATACACATCGTTCTATAAAACTGTAATTGTAACTGTAATTGTAACTGTAGTTGTAACTGTAACTTTTGTGACGTTGTCAGATGTAAATTAGAGAATTGTTTCTTAGCTCTGGCGAGACTTCGTGTTTTCGGTATTTTAGTAAGTTAATGCTCAATGCCGATGGAAAGATCTTCTCAGATGTAAATCAGCTGATAACAATGGTCTTATGATCATAGCAAGACGCAGGTTTAAAATAGATTTAAAAAAATTAATCTGCTGATTTATGTTTACGTGACGTCACTTTGATACGGCGCTTTACTTTTTGTAACAAGAATTGACACTGAACATCGTAAAGCTTGTTTGGTTGATGGACTTCAAAGTTCTTCTTTAGAGACAATACTAACTAGAAGAACATGGCTGTGACTTAGATCAGACCATAAAATAGAAAGGTAGAAAAACGTGATCTAATTTATTCTAACCAATCGTGTCGCCCAAAAAAACCTCATTAAGGTTAACCACAAATATTGAATTGAAAATGTATTATATTTTTCAAAAATAATTTTTAGAGTTAGGAGTAATGCGATTAGTCAGTAGTCAAGTCAACAGCAATTCGGCTGAAGCTTTTTGTCTTCAGTTTCCTCTCATTGACTTGGCGATGACAATGAGACTAATTCTTGTTCGGAAATCCCCGTAACGTCAGCGCCGATCACGTTACTTGTGGATTTTGTTTACCTTAATTACTGTCTCTGTAAAGAAGATACATGTTTTCAGCGATAGTGTATTGCCGCCAAGGGTATTCGCAGTGAAAACATTGACCGGTTTTAAGGCTAGAAAAATATCCATGAATTTTACTCCATGGATTCAATCTTCGGCTTAAACGCATTTTCCATGTGGAAATTCTCCTAGCGCATCCCTGTGATCAAACAACTGTTATTGGACACACGGGACAGCACTCTAAATGCCCCATGACCTGTGCTGTAGATATTTCGAAGAGAGTTTCTTTTCACTTCATTTCGTTTAAATCATGTTTTATTGAAATTTGTACGGAATTCTTATACCGAAACATAATTTTAAAAAAACAACAACAAAAAACTAGTTTTTACACAGTATTATTATTAACAAAATTTCATCATGAAAAATTATGGCAGGATCGCCTAATAATTTTACGGGAGTGAAGGTCTAGAAATGAAGGAGAATGTAAGAGTGTTGTTGAGATGGGGTTGGGATGGGATGGGAAGTTTCTGGGAAACACCCCCCTCCCCATTTTTTTTGACATAATGGACTCATTTATGTTGAGTACGTGCTTTTTCTTCTTCAGGGAGGAAAAAACTGATAATCTCATCTCTTCTCTCTTTATTTTCGTTTTTTGTTAATTATTTTTCCCCGGAGGCAATTCACATCATCAATCTTGCTTCTTTTTCTTAATTTCATATCGCTTTTGGCCGTGCTGGGTTAGGGCTTGTGTTAGCTGAACAGCTGGTTGAGCCCCTTGGAGGATTTGTATAGGGTTAGAAGCCTTCCTATAGACTTGTCATTTTTTATATTGAAATAAGCCCGCCCACAGACGTCATATTTTTGTATAGTTAAAGTAGTCTTCCCTTAGACTTGTTATTTTTTTTTAGTTTTAGTGTTAGAAGCCTGCCATTTAGACATGTAATTTTCTTTTGTTCATGCACTCTTTATTTCCCAATGTATTTAAAACGCATAGCTGTTGTAATCCGGCTAGCATGCGAGTTTTTTAAAATCCTTTATATTAACTCGTGGTGTCTGCGCCCTTGTCGCCAAAACTTTTGATCGATTTTTAACCCACTTTCTCGTAAGCTAGCGAGCTGATATTTACCAGGCAGTTTTGTGGCAATGATAAAAACTATGTATCAAAATTTCAGATCGATCGCATGTACCGTAATTAAATTATTGAATTTTTATATTATTTTATTTATTCCTATGTATCATGTTATTTTTTGAGATAGAGTGTCGCGGTGCGTATTATATTGAACAACCTTTCTGTCGCGCAATAAGGTGCGTATTTTACTGACAACTCTTTTTATAAACATATTCCTGATCGGTGCGCATTATGTTAAACATGTTTTACGACAAAACTGCAATTTTGTATTTGTGGGTGGTCTTGCGCTGCGTATTATAATGATTATTCTTTTAGTTACGTCTAGTACATAAAGGATTTATAGTGAAAAACTTGTTTTTTACGGGTTTCTTTTATTAAAACATGTAATTGGTATCTACATATCGCATTATCTGAATGATGCCATATTATACAAACGGGTTTCAAGACAATACAAAAGCCTCACATATATTGCAATCAATGGAGCATCCAAACATTTAAGTTTCAGGGCGATACATTGAAATAAAATTGTTAGTTGGTTGTGCTAGAGGCATTTCCTTTCTATCATCGACTACAGAGCCTGAATAACTCCTCATTTTAGACGCAGAGATCCCTCCCCTTAAATTGCTAAAACTAAGATAACATTGATAACTCCAGATTCGGGCTCCAAACTATTATAACTCAGTCATAATTGAACCAAGCCATTTATTTGATGTCTAACTCGGGAGACGGTATGGTTTTTTGAAATATAGAAAATGTGCATACTTATGTTGACGGGCGTCTTTGGGTCATGGCCTATGTTGACGTGCGCCCTTGGGTTATGGCCTATGTTGACGTGCGTCCCTGGGTCATGGCCTATGCTGACGTGCGCCCTTGGGTCATGGCCTATGCTGACGTGCGCCCTTGGGTCATGGCCTATGTTGACGTGCGCCCTTGGGTCATGGCCTATGTTGACGTGCGCCCTTGGGTCATGGCCTATATTGACGATGCCTTTTGGGTAATGGCTATATAGACTGACCCTATATACTCCAATCACGACTACAGCGTCTGAGATTATTTGCCTACGTATCAGGCACTAATTCTAGATCCTTCAGAAACACATGTGTTTTTGTTCTCGAGAGTTGTCGTCAAGCACTCACCCTTTACCGGGTCTCTAGGACATGTCCACTCTGACCCCCGTTGATAGCTGGGGGCCATTACCGGTTTTCTCTCGTTACTGTATATCGCGTGTCCAGCTAGTATCGTGTCGACTATGTCCAGTAGTATTCGGGCCTACTACTAAAACGTTCCTTTGAAATTCCTTACTGTGTTAAGGCTGCGAAAATTAACGATTAATTTCTCGATTAATCGTTAAAATATTTTAAAGATTAAATTATTTTCAATGATTAATCGCCACATCACTTAAAAATTATTGGAAGTCAAAAAGTTTTTAAAAAATAAGAAGAAATAGCGGCCGATCAATAATACATTTCCTGACGATTACACGAATTTAAACAATTGACAGACGGGAATGTTAAAAATGTTGATAAAGTTTGCCTACCATGGTTCTAACACTGTGCCTACTTATCAAACCAAATAAAAAGCTCATTAAGCTAATGGCAGTAATGGAGTCTGACTCAGAAACAGAAAATGACGACAGCTCTTCTGATGGAGATGAAAGTTCCTAAATCCATTAACCCTCTATTGTGGTGAAAACTTAATGAACACCGATATCCGATAATGTCATTACTTGCCAAGACCGTTTTGTGCATACCAGAGTTACCCCACTTCCATGTGAATGATTGTTCAGCTCGGCTGGTTAAGTTATATTGTCAATTAGACCCGCTCATCACTTGAACCAACTAATGTTAACACACTTGTCTTTTTGCGTAGTTGGTTAAACGATGACATAAAAAGGAGACATTCCAGTTTTATTTAGATTTTCAAAAAGAACGTTTAATAAGTGTTACGTGTGATATCATAAATTTTAATTATGGCTTTAATCGAAATTAACGATTAATTTATCGTTAATTTTTCAAAAGTTTATGATTAATTTTAAATTAGTCGTTAACAGCCCTACTATTTATTATTAATATTTAAACTTTATCTTATAAAACTGCACTCTTATATGTGAGCATTCATTCGAGATAGCTAAGCATACATGGTATCCAATACATATTTCTTTTCCTAATGTGATCCATCGATCTCGACAGACATCGCGTCTTTGATAGATACAATCACCCATTCGACTGTACTATTGATTTCTCCATGTATCTGAACGAGGCTAATCGTAGGCTTAGCTCGTCCTACAGTCTGAGTGGTTGTCCTCCCTTTGTTTATTCTCGAATATCTCTTTGCACGCCTTAACACATCCGTTGTCCTTGCCGACGCGTTCATTGTTTTATTTGTCTGCTATTTTTCTGCTCTTCTCAAATCCTTTACCTAACTTTAATGTAGAGCTTACCTGTCTAGCACACATTCAGTCGCCTGTTAACTTCTCGCCCTTTCTCTCACTCTCTCTCTCTCTCTCTCTCCCTCGCTCTTTCTCTCCCTAACACACTCGCGTTCTCTCTCTTATTTTCTTAATTTTCTTCCTTACAGTTCTCTTTCTAACTCCGATTTTCATTATATTTTCTTTACTCTTTATTTCCCTTACTCCCTTTATCTCCAGTCCTTACATTTCAATCTTTTGATATCTCTATGAATATTTTATACTCTTCTCTATTTCTAACTTCTCACGATATAAAGCCGACTTCGTAATTCACCGGCTATTTTAAATTCTTTCTAGCTCACTAAACTCTTAAAATCTTGTCTACTGGTTCTCTATAGGCTGAACCACTAAACTTTTTAGTTCTTGTCAACTGGTTCTCTATAGTCTGAACCACTGAACTCTTTAGTTCTTGTCTACTGGTTCTCTATAGTCTGAACCACTGAACTCTTTAGTTCTTGTCTACTGGTTCTCTATAGTCTGAACCACTGAACTCTTTAGTTCTTGTCTACTGGTTCTCTATAGTCTGAACCACTGAACTCTTTAGTTCTTGTCTACTGGTTCTCTATAGTCTGAACCACTGAACTCTTTAGTTCTTGTCTACTGGTTCTCTATAGTCTGAACCACTGAACTCTTTAGTTCTTGTCTACTGGTTCTCTATAGTCTGAACCACTGAACTCTTTAGTTCTTGTCTACTGGTTCTCTATAGTCTGAACCACTGAACTCTTTAGTTCTTGTCTACTGGTTCTCTATAGTCTGAACCACTGAACTCTTTAGTTCTTGTCTACTGGTTCTCTAGTCTGACCCTGACTCTTTAGTCTGCTAGTTCTCTATAGTCTGAACCACTGAACTCTTTAGTTCTTGTCTACTGGTTCTCTATAGTCTGAACCACTGAACTCTTTAGTTCTTGTCTACTGGTTCTCTATAGTCTGAACCACTGAACTCTTTAGTTCTTGTCTACTGGTTCTCTATAGTCTGAACCACTGAACTCTTTAGATCTTGTCTACTGGTTCTCTCTACCCTGAACCACTGAACTCTTTAGTTCTTGTCTACTGGTTCTCTATAGTCTGAACCACTGAACTCTTTAGTTCTTGTCTACTGGTTCTCTATAGTCTGAACCACTGAACTCTTTAGTTCTTGTCTACTGTTCTCTATAGTCTGAACCACTGAACTCTTTAGTCTTGTCTACTGTTCTTTATAGTCGAACCACTGAACTCTTTAGTTCTTGTCTACTGGTTCTCTATAGTCTGAACCACTGAACTCTTTAGATCATGTCTACTGGTTCTCTCTACCCTGAACACTGAACTCTTTAGTTCTTGTCTACTGGTCTCTATAGTCTGAACCACTGAACTCTTTAGTTCTTGTCTACTGGTTCTCTATAGTCTGAACCACTGAACTCTTTAGTTCTTGTCTACTGGTTCTCTATAGTCTGAACCACTGAACTCTTTAGTTCTTGTCTACTGGTCTTTATAGTCTGAACCACTGAACTCTTTAGTTCATGTCTACTGGTTCTCTATAGTCTGAACCACTGAACTCTTTAGATCTTGTCTACTGGTTCTCTCTACCCTGAACCACTGAACTCTTTAGTTCTTGTCTACTGGTTCTCTATAGTCTGAACCACTGAACTCTTTAGTTCTTGTCTACTGGTTCTCTATAGTCTGAACCACTGAACTCTTTAGTTCTTGTCTACTGGTTCTCTATAGTCTGAACCACTGAACTCTTTAGTTCTTGTCTACTGGTTCTCATGCGTTTTGAAATGGCAACCACATTCAGATAGAAACAAACCACATTCAGATAGAAACAACCACATTCAGATACAAACAACCTGTTCTTACCACCATAATGTGGCCAACGTGACTAAAAATCAGTTCTCTTTAGGAAAAGTCAAATTTAAATGTAAGTTTTCACTTAAGTGTCATAAATTTGACATTTTGAATGTAATGAGTGAAATTAAAGCCAAAACTTAAAGGCAAACATTGTAATAGACATTTTAAAAAAAAACAATTCTTTTGGCTTATTATTTCAACTGGTCACCAAACATTTATCCCTTCACTCACATTTGAGATCCCCTGCTCCAGGCTGGGAACATGTTGTAGTATCTTGATATCCCAAGATTATCCTATACGCAAAACACCAACTTTAGATTAAGATGTATTTATTTCAAAAACCAAAATAGTAAGACCCATAGATACATTAAATAAACGTATATATTTTTAACATTCGTAATAGCTTACTCCATCATAAAACTTAGCTAACGCCTTGTTTTAAAACTATTAGAAACACGGTTTTCGTCATCTTTAATCACGTATTCCTGATTGTCGAAATTGTGTAACTATAACTCATCAAGTGTTATGGTTCGTTTCTACAGACTGTCAGGGGTTTGAGAATCACTGTGAAGGAATGGTGTTGACTGTGTGAACACTAGTCATGAGTATAATGTTTTAATGAACTGTTGCTCACATGGGTGTGTGTGAACAGAGGACACGCCAGGGTCAGTTGAGAGCAGTTGAGAGAGAGTTGTGTAGTCGGACTGGTCTGGCGAGACCGGGTAGCTGCAGCGTTGCAGTAAGACGGAGTTGAGGTTTTAACGTCGCCCAGAAGCGGTCGGGTCGGACCGAGGGGACTTAGACGTTTGTGCATACGTAGATCTGAAGGGGACTTGAGCATTGACCCAGGAGCGGCCGAGTCGGACCGAGGGCATGCTCGTGAAGAAACTATAGCGTCGGGTTGTGTGTACAGCCAGTTGTCTAAAGGTGTATTTGCTGTCTAGGCAGCCAGTTTGTACAGTTTATGTACAGTAGAATAAACAGTGACTTGTTACAGAGACTTGTGTCATCTCTTGAGTGTTGTATGTAAGTGGAGAGCAAGGCAACAATCCCTATAACATCCAGACCTAACACAGACAGGTGGTTTTGTTCAGCTTCTTAATAACCATCAATATTAATTGTTATAGATATTCAATATTAGGGTTGCACGGTATATAATCATTTTAACTCTTGGTAAAAAGTTAATACATCCCAAACTAACTTAAACATTCTAAAACGAAATATGAGCAGACGCAAATTGAAAGATTCTTTTAAAAATCTTGAAAATTTTCATTTGATGTCTAATTCTATTTTTGATTGATTTTATCCAAGGATTTCGCTGGATGAAGAGAATTTCATTACCTTTTTTTCCCGGGATAAGCAAATACCTGGAAATTGAGAAACGCTAGTGTCAACTCAACAATGATAACATTATCTCCCTTTTCCTTATACATGTATAAAAGTCTATTTGGTCTTCTCTCTCTCTCTCTCTCTATATATATATATATATATATATATCATTATATCTCTATAATTCCTTTTCTATTTCTCTCTCTCTCTCTTGCTCGAAAATTATTCTTCTCCCTTTTCTCCCTAACATCTTGTTTTTCCCCTGAAAATATATTTCTGTCTCACTCTATATTTATCTATATATTTTCTTCTCTCACTCGTACTCATATATAATATTCTCAGTCTATCTCTTACTGTTTTCCTCTATATTCATCTCTATCACTCACACAATACATTCTTCCTCCTCAACCCTCTCTCTATCTACTATCTATCCACCCCTTACTCTATTTCTCTCGCTCTCTCACTCTTTATCTTAATAATTCTTTATCTTTTACTCAGTCTATATCTATCGTTTTAAATATTTCTCTCTCTCTCACTCTTTCCCAATATATATTTCTCTCTCCTCCCTTCCTGTCACTATCTCTCACTCACTATTTCCCTCTCACTCCCTCTTTCCACCTCGATCCTACAAACGCTGTCCAAATCATCAAGGCTGACTTTGATTCCATCAAATGCAGGCTCATCAATGCGCATTCAATATTTTAACATTTTTTTAGGCACACTGCCAGAGCTCTGCTAAAATATTCATCACTGTCAAGAGATAGTGTGTAATACCGATGCAAGATACAGGGATAATGCGCATGCACAATGTAAAGAATAGATTGTTTCTGTTAGTAAAATGTACATCGTGTTGTCGATGTAACAATGGTATCGTAAATGAAAAGCAGCTTATATAATGATTTTGTTAAGTAACATGTAGATTATATCTGTATGGGGATGTTACATATACATTCTGTGTGTTTAACTTTACATTCACTTCTTGTATGTACTGATTTTATATAAACTTTTGGTGTGTTCAGCAACATATTGATTGTGCGTGCTTGATGTCATGTATAGATTTAGTGTGCAGTGTTATGACTTCGATGAACCATGTGAGTTATTCCAGAGCAAAGACTCGGGGATTTGCTGCAATAAAATACAAGTTTCGCAAATGAATTGTGTGATTAAAAACAATAAATTATAGCTTTATTAATTCACAAATCCTATATAATAAAAGGCTTAGTTCTGTCCCGTCATCTATAGCGATTGGTCTCTCAAACACACATGACTCCTACAGCCAATCATATCAAGTTTACGCGGACGTTCAAAACGAGTTATTCTTGTTGCAGTATTTCTTCCAAGACTTTATTTTGAGTTATGCGCGTTGGGATTTATAGTCAAAAGCTCTGTTTTTACGAGTTATTTATTTTAACTATAATGAATAGTATTTTTGACGTGATGCACATGTATGCCGGTCGAGACGGCTGTTGGAGGGGAGTTACAACATGCCACCGAACGGTGGCGGAACGTCCTTGGATGGGCCTGGTTGCTCGTACATAAGTAAACGTTTTAGTCTGGCTAATACCTTTATCATCACTACCTAACCATTTGATTGTGTATCAAGTGTTTTGTCATAAAGCTTTATCTCATTACAATTCTGTAATATTTTCCACAAGATTTTGTAGCAAGTGACGGAGCGAATGGTTGACTGGATAAATTGAAGCTTTACAAGATAGTTACTCTGACCCAATATTTAAGACTAAATTTTAATCTCACTCTATTGATGAATAAAAGATTTTCCACTCAGATATTGCTGATCTACACTCCGTATTCTCTTACTTTCAACCTCGTGCTCTCTCTCTCTCTCTCTCTCTCTCTCTCTCTCTCTCTCTCTCTCTCTCTCTCTATCTCTTTCTCTCTCTGTCTCTCCCCCTCTCTCTTTCTTTCTCTCTATCTCTCTCTTTCTCTCTCTCTCTTTCTCTCTCTCTTGCTCTCTCTCTCTCACTCTCTCCCTGTCTCTTTTACCCTCTCTGTCTCTTAATCTTTTTCTTCCTCTCTTTTTCTTTCAAGCATTTCTTTTCTGTCAACCTCACTCAATCTCTCTCTTTTTCTTTTTGTCTCTTAATCAAACGCTCTCAAGCAATCCCCTCTCTCTCTTTCTTCCTTTCTCTCTCTCCCTCTCTATCTCTCTCTGTCTCTCTCTCTCTCTCTCTCTCTCTCTCTCTCTCGTTCTCTCAGATATCTTTCACTCTCGATTTCTACTACTCTTAATATCCCACTCTTTCTCGCTCAAAATCTACGGTTTACGATTGGCATATTGTCAAAGAAACGATGACAAATTCTCAGACATAATTCCACCGGGAATTAGATGGAATCCAAAAATAGTCTTGCTACTCTTATATAGGAAATTTAAAGGACTCCAAAGATAGCTCTAGAAGTAGAAGAGCTGCAGTGTACTTGTAAGTTAGCAATGGCGTCGATGTTATTTAAATTAAAAAATTGTGTCCGTCTGTCTACTTGTCCCAGCGGGGCGAATTTTTCTCTAACTTCCAGATGATCAATTGGCTTAACATTTTGCACACGTTCATAAATTCTGTAACAATAGTTTGTTCTTGCATTCAACTTAGACTAGTCGGCTCAAATATATACTTAAAGAGCATTTTAATTTTTTTATGTATATATTTTTGTATTGTATATAGCTAGGATGATATCCATATCATAGATTTAACATGAGTCCTATTTCTAGCCAATGAATTTGTTCGAGTTAATTTTATTTTTTAAATTAAAGATATTTTTTTTAAATAGAAAAGTTGAATAAATTCGTCGGGGTTTTTAATGTCATTTAGGCGCGTAGATGGTACAGTTTTCGACCGTCTCGGCAGCATTTCTTTCGCTGGGCAGTTAAAGACTAAATCTAGAAATCAAGAATTCTCATTAAATAGCTTGGATCTATTTTAAAACTTTTTTAAAAAACCAGACTTTCAATAATTAATTAGTGATTTTAAATCTCTCCCTCTTTCTCTCTCTCTCTGTCTCTCTCTCCCTCTCTCTCTCTCGCTCTCTCGCTCTCTCTCTCTCTCTCTCTCTCACACTGTCTGTCTCTCTCTCCCCCCCTCTCTCTCTCTCTCTATCTATCTGAGTTTCTGTTTGGGTGTTTTCGTTTTCTCTTTCTCTATTTGCTTCTAAACCCTTTCTTCGTCTGTATGTGCTTAACTCTTTCTATCTGTCTCCATCTTTTTCAACTTGTCTGCCTCTTTTTTGCTCTCTCTTTCTCACAGTTTCCCACATTTCTGTATTTCTTAATCTTCACGTTTTTTTACCCTCTTTACCTCGCTCTGTTTTCTTCCAATCAAACAATTTTTTTCGTCTAGGCTGAATAAAATCATTTTAATCATTGACAGTCTGAAAGGAAATATAAGAGCTGGCGTTAAGAAGCCCTCAGCTAGAAAGCCTCAATCAATGAGGTCATTTTCAAGGGATCATTGACTCTGCTTAACTTTTCAAATGCCCGCTAAGAACTTGGCCCTCATCCGTCTCCAGACCAAGTCTAGTTCTCCACTCACCCTTAGAACTTTACATCCCACTGACCAATTGATCGTGTTTCAAGGGAGATGATCAAGCTTAAAACTAATTGGCGCTAAATCTTTCAACGTGATCCTTATTTCATTAAATAACTCTTTACCTTCAAATGAGTAGTTTTCCCCCACGAATTATTCTAAATTGTACTCTTTGATCTACTACTTGCAAACTCTCCTACCCAAAAACAACGGTCATCAATATGAGGTTAGGTCGAGCTAAAGCTAGTTCAATACATCTGAAATAAACCACCCTTATGGGATATGAGTCTATGCATTTCTCTAATTACTTTGTGTCTCTTGGTAACATGAAATTAAAAGCATTTGAGTGCCGCCTCATAGATGCTATAACTACGGCAGATACTATGTGCTGTGTACTTAATAAATACATCAACGCAATTTGTTGACCTTAAGTGAAGCTGTTATTGTCAAGCTATTCCGACTTCTATCATTAGTAAAAGCTCATTGATATTGACTATTGACGGCACGGCTGTAAAGTCTAAAGTATTGGAGTCTAAACCTAAAACTATTTTGACGTTTCAATACAATCACTATATTTTAGAATCATGGTTATTTAAGTGTAACCTTTTGGAAATACTAGAATTACAATATTTATTTTTAAAAAAAAGAGATTGCCAATATTGTTGAATTTAGCAGCAGCTTTTAATCTTTAATCGTCTCAGAAGTAAATAAATTACATAGCAATCAGGCTCAAGTTACGGATCTAAGACACCAGTGACAGAATAATAGAGCTCTATTGTAAATAATTCAGTTTTTAATCCTTAAAAATTTCGACAACTACGTCTTGTGGTAAAAGGATATAATTTTATTATAGTTTTGTAGTGACACACTGATACTTTAGTTTTCATCAGAGACCAACCTGATAATCTTGCTGCCATTTTATGTCGATACGCTTTATAGCACTATCAATAAATGTATCACTAGTGAATTATATTTACCAATGGTAAATAGAAATTTGATTTCCGAAAGCAGCTTCTGTACCGATAATCGCTTCCTGACTTCAGTCACGTACATTTTCTAGAAGCCTTGATATTACTCTCTGAAAGCCTTTGATGGTACCTGGCAAATCTGCGACATCTGCTTGACAGTGGCTTATAAAATGTTCTGAACATAGGGCTGCTATGTGCAGGCCCAGGGGGGGGCGTGGGGGGCGATGTCAACAGGTTCTGTGTTTCAGTGGCTAGGCTACAATGCTGGCAGTTTGAGTCCCTGTTGTGGAATCTCTACTAATGTTTAGCATTGTTCTTTGTTTTGTTTTTGTTTTGTTTTTTGTTCTGCTTTTGCAAATCAGACGAAAAAATGAATTTGTTGCCACCTAACAGGCAATATTAATCATATAACTATAATGAATAAAGTAGTTAATTTACAATTTACATTAGGTGAAGGTATAATTCACTTCATACTTCCTTGAACGCTACGTGTGGAGTCAAATCATGAGGAAAACCAGCATTTGCATTTAATTTCTAACTCGTGGCGATAAACTTTCGAATTGAGAAAACATATTTTTCTTTTTTTAAGCGTTTAGAATACCATTAACTTTTCCTATCTATTTTTACCCACATTTATTTTAATGGAAGAAGAATTTCGTCTGAAATGTCAATTTTCTTTTGTTTCACCATCTTTCTATTCGTCCGATATCTATTGCTTGTCTTGACCCCAGTTCTCCACGCTTTGTACACACATCGGATGGTTCTTGCGGCTAGTTCTGTCTTTCGTGGCAAGTAAATTATGTGTAATTGACGCGAATCTCATCCATTTGTCTATGGGCACGGGGTAAACATGACAACCGTGATGGAAAATAACGAAAGCATTTCTCTTTTTGCGAAAATTTTGTTGGCTCTTGCAGCCAGTATGTAAGATCATCATCTATGTAAACATTTTGTTACTGAGTGCTGGCAAGGCAAATAAAGCTCTTCACCTGAACACCGTAAGACTTACGCAATCAAACTTGATGCTAGGAACATTCACGGGAGCTTGGCAGTTAAGAACCTCCATCGTCTCGATCCGTTGCATCTTTTTAAATAATAAAAATCTTATTTTTAAAAACTGAAAATGTTGGGAGAGGAATTCATCAAGCAGTCCGAAACACTTTGTTGTAAGATTTAGTATCTTCACCTTTCTTTTAACGGACAAATGAGCTATTTACCGATAACTAAGAAATGATAATAATTAAAAATAGTTATTGGTATTTTGTTTTAGAATTCAAGAATCTTCTGCAATAGAAGAAGTGTATGTTATGTAAAAAAAAATTATTATCTATGGCTTGCAGGAGAAAGAAAGTAGGTTATGATATGACGTTCATCTGATGGAACTCCAAAAATATTCTTTCTGGCTTTGTACAATGAAATCGGCCCAACTTCGATTACATTAATACCCACACGTAGTATCGATCCATGTCTACTTGTGGCAACATTGCGTGTATCACCGGCCGTTATCAAACACTTCAGCAGGGGTTTAGCTTCGATGCAGGCAGGAAATTCAGCTCGCTCGTCTATCAAAACATTTTCCATTTATTTCCTTTGGTAAAATGTATCAGCGTCCTTTTGTTCAATTCTGTTTCGAGGAGCAGAGGAAAAAATCTAGTTACACGGGAAATATTAAATCTTTTCTATGTCACCAAATGTTTCGTTTCGTCCTAATGTATTTTTTAAATCCTTTATATTAACTCGTGGTGTCTGCTTGCTTGCTTGCTTGAGGAGGTGCCGAAAAAACTTTGGATCGATTTTTAACCCACTTCCTCGTAAGCTAGCGAGCTGAAATTTTGCAGGCAGACTCGTGTCAATAATAAAAATGATGTATAAAAACTTCAGATAAATCGAAATGAATTTTTAGATTATCTTTATTTATCTCTATGTAACATTTTAACTTTTTTGCTATAGTGTCTTGGTGCGTATTATATTAAACAACCTTTCCTGTCGCGCAATAAGGTGCGTATTTTATTGACAATACTTTTTATAAATATATTCCCGATCGGTGCGCATTATATTAAATATGTTTTACGACACACAACTACAATTTTGTAATTTTTGGATTGTCTTACGCTGCGTATTATAATGAACACTAGTGTATCACCCGCCAAAAATGACGGACGTTTTCACAATAAATACACATCAGAATTAAAAAAATAACGTAATGCAGAAATTTTATTTATTTTTATTTTATTCATTTATTTTCATATTGCACAATTTTATGTGGATCGTTCGAAAAGAGTTAATTTTTGGTGCAGTAATTTGGTGCGCTGCTTTCTAAAATTAGTAGCGTCACAGACAGACAGATGGGACAGACAGACATGACATACATTGCAAATTATGTATGCTGATTCTTTTAGTTATGTCTCGTACATAAATGATTTATAGTAAAAAAACGTGTTTTATTTTATTACGGTTTTTGTTATTCATGGTGACATTAAAATGGTTTGGAGTGGGGGAGGATAGGCTTATATTTCTTAACAAAAGAGAAAATGTGCGAAATTTTGCCAACGACGCTTTGTTGGCAACGTCTTTTCTGTACATGTAACTTTACCAAAACAACTCATGAGCAGTGTCATCAGTTTGCCTTAAGGGGCCGTCCATAAATCACATCTCGCACCTAGTGGGGAGGGGGGTCCACACATTTGTGACGATGTGTGACGACGGAGGATGTTTGAGATATGTGACGTCACATCAAAACTCGCAACTTTAAATAAAAGTTCCACTTAAATATTTGATTCCTTACAATTTATTTTATGACATTTTACTTGGCTTCACGCGTTTTACAATATTAGAGTGCATCCTTACCTTAAATACATAATTAAATTACAAAAAAAAAGTGATTTGAAAATGCTCTTTTTCAAAAGCAAATACAGCTTTTATGGGAGGGGTTGGGCAAAGCTTTGTGACGTCATATTTGAGGGGGTTCTAAGTGTATTTGACGACGCGTGACGAGGGGGAGAGGGGGTGAAAAATCGGCAAAAATCGCTAGACGTCATTTATGGACGGCCCCTAAAATTTAAAAACACAATAGTATTTTTTAAATATAAGTTACGGATTTGTGTAACAAATTATATTTAAAGGGGTTTGTAATATTAAGATCTATTTCAAAAAAGCATGTACGCTGTTCATTCCATTAGAATCTTCCATGGAAGATTCTCTGCCAGAAAAATCACAAACACACAATCTTAGAGTACAGTTTTCTTGTCTTTTTAAACGTTCTCAAGCACATATTATCTCACAAAGCTTTCTATTCCAGAGATTCTCAAATATAGAATAGCTCAGTAGTTCTGAAATACAGGTTTTAAGTATTTTAAAACCACAACATTGGTATGCTTATAGTAGCTAAAAAGCATTTAAATCAGATAAATTCTTAAAGAGGACAATACATTTTTTTTTAAACCGTCTCATTTAATAGAAGCATGTGCTCTAGTAATGTGATTCCAAGACTTCATGTCTCATAACTGCCTTTGGGGCCGTCCATAAAGTACGTCACAATCCAGAAAGGGGGAGGGGGTGTAAGAAAGTGTAAAACTTTGTGACAGCGGGGAAGGGGGGGGGTTTCCGGCCATGTGTGACGTCACGGTGTTTTATATTATATTTTAATTATTTTGTTAATAAAACACATTTTTTTGTTCGAAAGCGTGACGTACTTTAGGGGGGGGGGTGTTTCCGAGATTTGTGACAGTTTGTGACAGTGGGGAGGAGGGGGGGGGTAAAAACGGTCAAAAATAGAGTGACGTACTTTATGGACGGCCTCTTTATAAATTTTATATGATGTAGAATTTTTCTTTTGAATATTGGGGTAGAAGAACATACATAAATTAAAAGTAACTTTACTAACAATTCTACTTTTTAAAATGTAAAGAGTAAAAAAAAATACATTAGTATTTAAATATGAGAAAGATTTTAATCTTGAATTATTATCACCTTTTAGAGTAATAAAAACTTTGGGTTTTCTTGTTGTTTGTTTGTTTTTTTATTTTTTTTTAATGTATTTTTTTGGTACTTATGATTGCTTTCATCTTACATCCTACAAGATACGCCCCTTTACATTGCACGTTTCAAAATGGTTTGTGTCTGCATTACTTGAAAATAAATATATAATTCAATCACAATATAATTGTGTTTTAACTGATAAAATGGGAGACGATAAAGCGACACAAAGAATATTGATAGGAACACAATCTTAAATATCTACAAAGTCCCCGTCGTAATACACCGAAATACACGTATCAACTCTTACGATGATTGAACTTACCTGAATCTAACGGCAATCCTCAAATTTGTAAGTAGTCTCTTCAGCGCCTTTTTGTGCACATTAAACAGCTGGTCTGATTTAGCTCATAATTATAGTTACAGTATCTTTTTAAAAAATCAGAGCATTGAATGGACCCTCGCCCTATTGAAGATGGTCGTGGACATGATATGCGTTAATTCAACGAATGATCCCAGAAATTATACTTTTGTGCGTAGTGCACAACGATTCTGTCCAAATGATTAGTACCCGGTACTGTTGGCTGTGCCAGAATACGTACCACCCCCAACGGTCCCGTCCAAATGATTAGTACCCGGTACTGTTGGCTGTGCCAGAATACGTACCACCCCCAACGGTCCCGTCCAAATGATTAGTACCCGGTACTGTTGGCTGTGCCAGAATACGTACCACCCCCAACGGTCCCGTCCAAATGATTAGTACCCGGTACTGTTGGCTGTGCCAGAATACGTACCACCCCCAACGGTCCCGTCCAAATGATTAGTACCCGGTACTGTTGGCTGTGCCAGAATACGTACCACCCCCAACGATCCCGTCCAAATGATTAGTACCCGGTACTGTTGGCTGTGCCAGAGTACTGCCCCGCCCCAATGATTAGTACCCGGTACTGTTGGCTGTGCCAGAGTACTGCCCCGCCCCAATGATTAGTACCCGGTACTGTTGGCTGTGCCAGAGTACTGCCCCGCCCCAATGATTAGTACCCGGTACTGTTGGCTGTGCCAGAGTACTGCCCCGTCCCAATGATTAGTACCCGGTACTGTTGGATGTGCCAGAGTACTGCCCCTGTCCCAATGATTAGTACCCGGTACTGTTGGCTGTGCCAGAGTACTGCCCAACGATCCAGTCCAAATGATTAGTACCCGTTACTGTTGGCTGTGCCAGAGTACTGCCCCACCCCAATGACTAGTACCCGGTACTGTTGGCTGGGCCAGAGTACTGCCCCGCCCCAATGATTAGTACCCGGTACTGTTGGCTGTGCCAGAGTACTGCCCCGCCCCAATGATTAGTACCCGGTACTGTTGGCTGTGCCAGAGTACTGCCCCGCCCCAATGATTAGTACCCGGTACTGTTGGCTGTGCCAGAGTACTGCCCCGTCCCAATGATTAGTACCCGGTACTGTTGGATGTGCCAGAGTACTGCCCCTGTCCCAATGATTAGTACCCGGTACTGTTGGCTGTGCCAGAGTACTGCCAACGATCCAGTCCAAATGATTAGTACCCGTTACTGTTGGCTGTGCCAGAGTACTGCCCCACCCCAATGACTAGTACCCGGTACTGTTGGCTGGGTCAGAGTACTGCCTTGTCCCAATGATTAGTACCCGGTACTGTTTGCTGTGCCTGAGTACTGCCCCGTCCCAATGATTAGTACCCGGTACTGTTGGCTGTGCCAGAGTACTGCCCCTGTCCCAATGATTAGTACCCGGTACTGTTGGCTGTGCCAGAGTACTGCCCAACGATCCAGTCCAAATGATTAGAACCCGGTACTGTTGGCTATGCCAGAGTACTATCCCGTCCAAATGATTAGTACCCGGTACTGTTTCTGTGCCAGAGGCCACGTTAAGTCCTTTCTACCGGAAGTGATTGCCATCTCCGTCTCGTCGCACTACTCTTCTCGTTACTGAGATTGGTTAGTGGGGGGATTATGCGCCAATCGTCTGCGTGCGACGTCTGTAACTAAGCTGGGTAATTACCTTTTAACCGTTAGATGTGCTGGTTTGAAAGCAGAATTTTAAAAAAGCATTAAAAACATCAAGAAAAGTCTAAACTTTTTCTAAAACTGTGATTGACGTTTGCGTGGCCAGTAAAAATGGACATGTCAGTTTAAAGTGTTTTTTTTTAAATCAACATTTTATCATCTAAAAATTGTAAGGTATCTTGGTTCCCTAAAGGTATCTTGGTTCCCTAAAGGTATCTTGGTTCCCTAAAAGGTTGTCAGTAAAAGCACACGTATTGCAGAATATATTAGTTCATTAGATAACATTTGACAGAATAAACTAATTATATGACAGACAGGCAGACAGTGTATAAGTGTCTAAGGGGATTGCCACAAAACCAACGCAGAGCACCTCTAAGGTATAAACGCTACAGCGCCCATTGTAATTGTATTGCGAGTGAGGAAGTCAAACCACATCAAGCTGGCTGTTAAGATTCTCCACTGGCTTCCTGTTGCTGCTCGAATAAACACACAAAAAATAATTTCACTGATATACCGCTGTATAGATAGTCTGACATCATTAGGTTCCAGGTCTGTGCCAGACTCTCCATTCCTCTCGGTTTTTAGCTGGCTCAAGGAAGTCGTTATTTGCTTACACTCTTGTTTGTTGCCACATTCCTTCAGGTCCTCCAGGTATGTTGTTCTCTTTCTTTCTCTGTCTCTCCTACCAGATATCTCCCCACATCAAGCAAGTCTTTTTTATTACATTTTCCTATAGATGTGTCCTTTCTTGTAGTTTTGATGAGTGATCTTGTAGCGCGCATACTGTTGTTTAGTTATTTTATTTCCCGTCCATGATATTCTCATTAACTTTCTTATTCTTAGAAACAACAGTTCTACCGCATCCAATCGTTTTCCTTGTTTCCCTTTCTATTGTCTAACATTCAAACCCAAAATATTGGTTTGGCATCGTATTATTTAAATGAACTGACTTCAAAACATGTGTCTCTGAAGGGGCTGCGTTCCTCTACACGCTACACAGTACAGTTCTGAAAATTCCCGATGTGGCTTGACAATGAAAGAAGTTCCTTGGAGTGAGATCTTTTGAAGTGACTGCACAAAAGTTATGGAACAACATTCCCAAATCATTAATTAAGAGAATGAGATGATTAAGAAAAATTTAAGAAAATAAAAACTTTTTAATTTGATATCAGTTTTGAAAATTATACCATTTTCAGCATATTGGTCATTGAGCGCCATTCAAGTGACCATTGTCATAATCTTATGTTAAAGTTTATACGAACATTATGATATTTCTTCATTACTTTTCTTTTTTAATTTACCATTTCCAATTTCATCATTTTCAACTATTTCATTACATCTGACAATGAAACAGATTTTTTTAACGCAAGAATCTTTTCATGAAATATGAATGTTACACGTGCTTGAAGACGATAACTGTTTCAGTTTCTATGAACACCCACTGTATCTGTGTTCATGTACAACCACTGATACAGTAACCATGAACACTAACTGCAACTGTGTTCATGAACAGTCACTGATACAATAACCATGAACACTGATTTCAGCTGTGTTCATGAACAGCTACTGATACAGTAACCATGAACACTAACTGCAACTGTGTTCATGAACAGTCACTGATACAATAACCATGAACACTGATTTCAGCTGTGTTCATGAACAGCTACTGATACAGTAACCATGAACGCTGACTGCAATTGTGTTCACGAAAAGTCACGGACACTGGTGCAGCGACAATCAACAGACATGGCTATTGTGATCTAGAACAAACACTGTCGTTGTGACGTCTCCGGGTTAAAATGTTTGTACCGCTGTCAACTGGTACATTACAAATGGTTTCCTGCTGCGATTTCTGACATTTCCTGTGGCATTACCTCCCCTCGAGGCCAACGGTTCTCTAATTGTGTGAGTTAACCATGCCATCCATCTAAATTGGTGCATTATTATATGTCACAGTGGACCACTCCATAATCCATTCCTCAGTTTTAGAGCTAAATAAACTTAAATTTTCTTCACTGGTTCCAACACTGAGTCCCCATTGTCTCTCCTAAAACTGATTCATATCTCCCTCCCTGGTCATTTGACATCAAAATTAAAATAGCGCCGTTACAATAAATCAACTTGGCTAAATAGTTTAAAATCATTTCATTATAAAATATCAATCACAGTTCTCGGCTTGATTAACTTTCTTCTTTATATATATTATTAAGTTTATTTTTTACTCAAATAATCCAAAAAAGGGCAATTAAATGTGACTTTTGCCTAAATGTATATGTGTCCATTTATTTGCGTTTTTATGATTGCATAAACTTAATTACTGTTTAAAAGTTTGATTTCTTGTTTACGAAATAAACAATCATTTTGACGTTATTTAAACCCCAAATTTCGGATCCGAAGTCACATGACAACTTTCATTCGATCTTAGAAATTAAAAAAAAAGTATTCTTCATTGTCATTAGTACCATTGGTAGTCATTTGAGCAAGATGCATTTCGCCCCGCAGACTTGATAAAGGATATGTGCATAGATTCCTCTGTTATTTTTAAAGATCGTGGGTGTAATTTCTTTATTTTTGGTAGGCATTAGAATGGTTTTTTCTGGTGCTTTGCCTGGTTTTTATAGGGTCAGGGTGGGAATTGCGTTTGGCTGCAATGAGCACAGGCAAACTTTCAAACCTGTTCTTGTATTAAAACATGGAGTCAGTTTTCGTGATATTTTTCGTGTGTAAGCCGTGGGCATGAGTCCGTAAATTTTCCAAATCTTCTAAGTTCTATAGCTCTAGTAAACTATTTCGTAGAGTTGTGTTATGCAGAAACTTTTGATTGTTCATGAGGTGGTGTGTGTTTTTGGACTAGTTTGTCTCTTTCTTTTCACGACTTCTCAGGTTTCGAAGGAGGTTTTTATTTTCAATTTTTAGAAATGTTACTTTTGTGATATTTCTATACTTGAATACAGAAGATTATTGCGTCCGCAGACACTGCCGGTCTGTTGGCAAGTAATGGAGCGTTCACAGGCCACGCATTACCCAGCCGCCTTTGATTCCAAAATTAGTGTTAGGTGCCCATTCGGAGCTGGGTGGACTCGGGGACAAGGATTTGAACCCATGACCATCGGTACGCCAGCCGAGCGCGCATGCCACTCGACAACCGTGCCCCATCTTTAGGCGCAGCTACCTGATAGACAACGACAATACTTAGTTGGTCGGGATAAACATTTGAGCCACATTACAGTTTTTAAGCAATTGCTAAGTCTTCTAAATTTTAACTGTTAAGTGTGTTCAAATTTGTATGACATCTCAGAATAATTCAAAATTATTTTTCTTTTTTCTTTCTTATTTTTTTTTGTGGTGGCCAGGGGGGGGGGAATACTCATAAACAACAATTTTGTTTTTAAAACATGAAAATGAGGAATTTCAGATCATGAAGTTTGAAACACAAAGTTTTATGCTAAAGCCATATTTAGTCGGTATGTATTTCAAATGTCTCTATTGTGTCCGTATAACACATCCTTTTATAGTGCCGATTAAGAGAGCTGTAATAAAAATTGATTAGAAAATACAACTACAGTATATACGATCAGTTCCAAACATATTAGTTAGGAAACTGAAATTTGAAGGTTCTTTGATTCGTATGTAATGGAAGAACACCAGCCCCGGTGGAGGGTGTGGAACAAATGTCTCCTGGTGCCACGGTACATTATCATCATCATCATCAGTGGCGCTACAGACCATGTAGGGCCCTGGCATGCTCCACCACATCCTTCCATTTGGATCGATCGATGGCTTTCCTTCTCCATGCCCGGTTTCTGCCTGTAAATAATTTTTGGTGCTCTACACTCTGGCATCCTTTCGACATGTTCTGTCCAGCGTAATCTTCCTTTTATAATACTTGTGACGATGGGAGGGTCTTTGTGCCGAGGTACATGGACGTCTTTTGCAAAGTCTTTTGCAATGCAAAGTCTTTTAATATTAAGTGAACAGAGGTAGTTTTTAATTTAACTGGCGGAGGGGTGCCAATTTTACAATATGTCTCCCGGTACAAAATATCCTTGCCACGCCTCTGTAGAGCATTGATTTTCAGTTTCACACTGGTCACTGTTCTTTTACCTGGAGGTCTCCCAGTAGAGCGGTTGTCACTTCCTGATGTGTCAGGTTTTTTTTTCAACATATTGTTACAACATGTCATTTAAAAGTATTTTTGCCACATGCAATTTGTCAACTTCCGGTCTGGAAAGCTCTAAATTTAGTTGTTTATTAAATCCCTTATATTAACTTCGAAATCTTGTCGTCATCTCGTTCGCAGGAGAAAAAAAAGTCTAAAATGACACAGTTTCCGTGATGCAATCCAGCTGAAATTTTGCACATAGACTCGTGTCACCAAACAATGTATCGGATCAAAATTTCAGATCGATCGAATGTACCGTAATTATATTAATGTACTTTTAGTTTATCTCTATTTAACTACAGGTAATTCAATTTCACAGTTTGTTATTGTTCGGCGTCCCGTGCCACTTGAGTCGTTCACGCATGCCATCGGTGACCACACCTCCCCCTCACCGGTTTTACAGCAAAGGGGAATTATGTCAGTTTCAGTCTGTAAATGTTTGTCGAGCTGAGTTCTGTTTCATATATAGGGGATTTATAGTGAAAAACTTTGTTTTTAAATCCCTTATATTAACTTTGCGGCCGTCTCTGTCTGTCATCATCTCTCTCATGGGCTCGGCGGGCGGAAAAACAAAAGTCCAAAATGACCCATTTCCCGTGATCCGATCGAACTGAAATTTGGCACACGGACCCGTCTAACCTAACAATGCATCGTATCAAAATTTCAGATCGATCGAACGTACCGTAATTAAATTAATGCATTTTTAGTTTATCCTTATATGAGGTATGTAATTTAAATTCACTGTTTGTTATTGTTTTTTTTCTCCCACTTCCACGTGAGTTTGAGTTGACGCCGACCGTCGTGTTGACGCCGACCGTCGTGCCGACACCCCCTCACATCCCACCCCCATTTATTAAAGACAAGGGACATCACTCGGTGTCAGTCTGTAAATGTTTGAAAATAATCAATACTGTTAGTTATGTCTCATATATAAGGGATTTATAGTCAAAAACTTTGTTTTTACGGGTTTGTTTTTTAAATCCCTTATATTAACTTCGCGGCCGTCTCATCATCTCTCTCATGGGCTCGGCGGGCGGAAAAACAGAAGTCAAAAATGACCCACTTCCCATGATCCGATCGAACTGAAATTTGGCACACGACCCGTCTAACCTAACAATGCATCGTATCAAAATTTCAGATCGATCGAACGTACCGTAATTAAATTAATGCATTTTTAGTTTATCCATTATATGAGGTATGTAATTTAAATTCACGGTTTGTTATTGTTTTTTTGCCACGTGAAATTTTGAGCTGACGCATTGAGGCGACCCAACGAAGCGACGGGCGCTTTTGTTTACATTTTACGTGTCACTCTGAGCTCGGTCAAGCGAATCGGTGACCAGACTTTTCCCCCTCTCCCCCCCACCCACCCCTCCCCCCCCCACTAGGGTTATGATGCAAAGTTGAGTTAAGACAGATTCAGTCTGTAAATGTTTGAAAATAATCAATACTGTTAGTTATGTCTCATATATAAGGGATTTATAGTCAAAATCTTTGTTTTTACGGGTTTGTTTTATTACGGGGTTGTTTCATTATTAAATAGGATGTAACGTTCCGGGGTCCGGGGTATTCATTGCTAAATAGACGCTTTGTCTCTACTGCCTTCAAGGATAAACTGTTTTCAGGTGTTACAAATAAAACGACTTGAATGTGTTATCATTAATTTATAGGTTTTTTTTCTTTGTTTTTTGTTTTAACGCTTCAATGGGAAGATTTTCAAGTCAAATTAACTTTTAGACATCCTTTTAATTACCAAACAAAAACAGTTAAAACGAAAAGTATTTTTAAATTCCCGATAGTAGTCCAATGATGTCTATGAATGTTTTCGCGAAAATTCAGTACAGCGCACCATCTCATTCAGAATTTCTTTTTACTCTAGTAATACTTTGGTCTATTTATTTATTAAATCCCTTATATTAACTTCGAAATCTTGTCGTTCGTGGTCGGGCTGAAAAGCAAAAAGTCAAAAATGACACACTTCCCGTAATGCCATCGAGCTGAAATTTTGCACATAGACTCGTATCACCTAGCAATGCATCGTATTAAAATTTCAGATCGATCTAATTTACCGTAATTAAATTAGTGAATTTTTAGTTTATCTCTATAGTGTTGATCATTATTTACCGGAAGTCTAATAATAGAATTAATTATTTTTTTTAAATATGTTTACATCCGGGTATTGTGTAAGGTCGGTTAGTAAACTTGTCTTCGTTATTCATATATAAATTGAGCTTTTTGTGTATCCAAAAACTTGTTTACAAGCGTATTTTTAGGAAATTTTATATACCCCAAAAATTAGCATTTTTTTGTCCACAGTCTTTTCAAACACATGCGTGTATGTAGTAAACATTTTGTTGGAGGAAAAGGTCCTACAGACAACTTTCAAACCCTTAATTTTAAATAAAAATATAAGTATAAGGTTATAAGTTATATTATTTGATATATTATATAATGCGAAATAGAACGTCCTTGCGAGAGTGAATTTAATTTAATATGTAAATGGATCAGTGACTATGAATAAACTTTTTTAGTTTATTCTCTCGTTTGTCCGTGAATTTTATTCATTCATACTATAAACTTTACTACTTATACTAATGATGTAATTACAATTAACGTCATAATCTTAGTATTATGTTAGTGTTAGTTTATTACTAATAAATTTTAATACTAAGGCATATATATTTTATATGAACCAATGAAAACAACTCATATTAAATATAAGTTTGCTAGTACTAGTGACTAGTGCTAGTTCGAACGGCTCCAACTATCGAACGACCGCTTACACTCATTTTAAAAAAATGCTTAGGCTTATTTATATAAATTTTTAGATTAAAATATCAATATAATGTTAAATTATATGATATATTATATTAAATGCGAAATGGAACGTCCTTGCGAGTATGATTTATGAATTTTATGTAAATGAATTAGTGACTCTGCTCTGACTGAGGCTCTAGTTCTAGTTCATTTCCTCGTTCGTCCGTGAACTTTATTATTTCATACTATTTACTTATTTACTACTAATCCTAATGATGTCTCTATAATTTAAGTCATAATCTTAGTGTAATTTCATTACTAATAAATACCAAGGCATTTATTTTTATCAGTACCACGAAAAACAATCAATATTAAAATAAATATGTTTGTTAATAATTGACTACTATTACACCAGGACTAGTGTTTACCATAGTTACGACTATCGAACGACCGCTTACACATGTTTAGGCTTATTTATTTAAGTTTTAAGTCTTCGGCATTTAAATAATTTATTTAGCTGCAAAACTAAGTGTAAAGAAATATTTTTTTGCACAAAAAGTGAACCTAGAATATCGTTTTTAGCAAGATCGGTGTACCAAAATACACTGTTGTAATGGATATTTCAGAAATGTTTGACCTGAATCTAAAAATAGCCCAATGACCAAATGAGTTATGACATTTTCCGGTCTTAGATATGATCAACCCTATATAAGTCAATGTAATTCAATATCGCCTTTTGTTATTGTTCGCCTTCCACGTGCAACTTGAGTCGTTCCCGCCAGTATTCGATGTCCACACCCCCTCCACCCCTTCCCCCGGTTTTAAAGCCAGGGGAGATCAGTCGGTTTCAGTCTGTAAATGTTTGTCGCGTTTGAACATAATCAATACTTTGAGTTCGGTCTCATATATAAGGGATTTATAGTCAAAACATTTGTTTTTACGGGGTTGTTTAATTTTTTTAATCCCTTCACTGTCTTGTCGTCGTGGTCGGTGCCGCGGAAAAACAAAAGTAAAAAAATGACCCACTTCCCATTATGCTAGCGAGCTGAAATTTTGCTCATAGACTTTTGTCACATAACAATGCATTGTATCAAAATTTCAGATCGATCGAATGTACAGTAATTAAATTCATTTTTTTTTAAAGTTTATCTCTATGTATCTCTATGTAGCATGTCTAGCGTCTGCTATAGTTGACCCCCCACGGGCCAATGGAGTGTAACTCCAGCCCTCGAGATGTCATAGGGTCTATCACGCGATGCGTGTTACTTTGAACATAATCAATACTTTTAGTTATGTCTCATGCATAAGGGATTTATAGTCAAAAACTTTTTTTTTCGGGTTGTTTAATTTTAGATGATGTGTACGAATGGAACAAACAATGCAATAGATTGATACACACGGTATTACAGAACAATATAACCGAACGTATTCTTTTCATTGTATTTAAGATTAACAAGATATTACACAGGACTGGCAGCTGTTGACTAAGAAAAATAACAACAATGGCATTAGAAATAACGATGTGTAATATATTTTAAGTCATCTTCACAAAGCATTTTGTCATAAGAGCTCAGTGAAATACATCGTAGCACCATCTTACCCGTAGCGGAGTGCATGTTTATAACAACAAGTAACCCATCACAGAGTGGCAGCTATAAGTAAATTACAAACACAATGGCGGCGGTGAGCCACCTGCTGGTCTATACTCACGTTATTTGAAAAGATATCCGTACAAGTAACCCACATGATGTTTAGAACTGTTAAAATCAGTGCTTATCAACCCCCACCCCCACCCCGCCCCCACCCCCCAACCCCGCCCCCACATTCTTTGTATACCACCGCACTATATATGTTTCCCAAATCTGAATAAATTGACTAATTTAACTCCTTTCTCTTTGTCACATATTTATTGCATTGATATTTAAAATGCCGGAATAAAATATTAAGCACCAAACGCACCTTTTTCTATTTTTAAATCCTTTATATTAACTCGTGGTGTCTGCACCCTTGATTGGTTGCTTGATTGCTTGTCGCAAAAAATTTTCATCAATTTTTAACCCACTTCCTCGTAAGCTAGCGAGCTGAAATTTTGCAGGCAGTTTCGTACCGATAATAAAAACAAGGTATCAAAATTTCAGATCGATCGCATGTACCGTAATTAAATTATTGATTTTATAGATTATTTTATTTATTCCTATGTATCATGCGTATTATATTGAACAACCTTTCTGTCGCGCTATAAGGTGCGTATTTTATTGACAACACGTTTTATAAACATATTCCTGATCGGTGCGCAGTATATTATTAAACATGTTTTATGACACAAATGCAATTTTGTATTTCTGGATGGTCTGGCGCTGCGTATTATAATGAACATTCTTTTAGTTACGTCTCGTACATAAAGGATTTATAGTCAAAAACTTGGTTTTTTACGTTTTTTTAAAATTAAGCATCTCTATTAGTGCAGATAGCGGGAATTTATGCTTGATAATTTTTAGTCATTTAAATTAATTGTCTGTCAGGTGCCTAGAGATTTATACAATTATATCATAGAAATATAGAGAAATAATAACAATCCACACTCACAAAGAGAAAGGTTTGTACATTGTTAAAATCAAGAAGTTATTCTTGGGCCTCCGTCTCGTCTAAGTTCATCACTTCTTTTACATTCAAGGGGGAATGGACCCTATAGTCTAAGAGGGCAAACGTGAAGTATCCAACTTATCTCTGTTTTAGAATCCCGTCATAAGTTCAAGAGAAGCCGCGGTAGTACGACGACCTGCCGAAGACAAGTTGTAGTGTTGACAAACAAAGTGGTCGGGAGGAATAGAGCTCTACGCTGAGACACATTTATTATGGCCAACACACAGACTCCACCAATATGGCCAACACACAGACTCCACCAATATGGCCAACACACAGACTCCACCAATATGGCCAACACACAGACTCCATCAATTTCGACTCGTCTGAGATGTCCATTACAGCTGATTAACTAAACTAGATTTACTTAAAATATTTCTTTATTTCACAAGCTGGTTGTTGTGGTTTTTTTAATGGTTTTTTTTTGTTTTGTTTTTTTTTGGGGGGGGGGTTGTTGGTTTTTTGGTTTTTGGTTTTTAAAATAAAGTGCTATGATAGAGTTAAGGTGACACTTTTAATTATGTTGTGGCTTGTTAATCTTCTCGAGTTTAAAGGGAAATTTTAAGTGTTCAGATTATGTTCAATAACAAAGCCTTATTGGCGTTCAATAACGTGGTCTTTATGGCGTCAAAATTATTTTTCTCTTTCTTATCACTGAATCATCTTCTCGTCTGATATGAAACCATTTTTTTTTGTTAAGGTTTAATTCTTTAGCTCTAAACAATGACATCAACATACTACCCATCCCTGACTCACCCCAAATTTTAACCAGCACTCAACATAGGACTACGCCCAACTCGCTAGCGTCTCGAAAAAAAAACAACTCGTTAACATTTATTATTGTCAAAACCTTGTCATTGATCTTCGTTATTTCTGTGCACAGAGAGATCCCCTACCACTGATGGCCAAACTGACAGCAGTTCTAGCTGCTGCCCTTCTAATCCTCCTGGTGCTCACAGAAACTGAGAGCAGGCGACGTGGAAAGTCTTGGCGGGAGAAAGGTGGAGACCGCCCGAGACACAGAGACTTCCAGCGCGACGGAAGATCCAAGCACAGGGACCGGGGCGCCGACACGAGAAAGTCTGATGACAGGCTCCGGTGAGTAGAATCCGTGATCCGAATGTCGGCCTGAATCTGATTTATTTGAAAGCAATGATGAACGGACGATGTTGTTGTTCCACTCACGGAGACTGATGCAGGAAATATAACGGCGAATGTAAAACCAGATGGAGTTTATTTGGAATCGGATCGGGTTTAAACTTAATTTCAAATTATTTTATTTCCGTGTTTGTAATTACATAAACTACACAATTTGGTGGAGCGATAATTCATTGCAAGGGTCCCTTGTCTTGGTGGGAAGCTAGTTCCCCTTAAATCTTTAATCATAAACCATGGAGTCTATTAGGACACAACCGACAAAGAAATGAGAACCTCTGTCATAAAATACAAATGTGTTGTTTATTTATTTATTTATTTATTTTTTGTGTCAGTCAATTATTTATATTGACAATATAATAATAAGAAGATACAATAATAAGAAGAAACAATAATAATAAGAAGAAACAATAATAATAATTACACGTGCGAACTTAAATACAGTATTGCTCTACATCAACCATGGGCTAGGCTCACCGCACTCTACGTGATGTATAGACATCAACATCACACTAATCTGGAATACGTCTTCCAGGCCGAACTGTAAAATGTCATGTGTAACCCCCCCTAACTCACCCCCAAATCACCCCCCCCCCTTTTAAAATCACCCCCTCCCCCCCTCTCCCCCCACCCCGCATGCTATGAAAGATTCATCAATAAGTTCTCACTTCCACAGAAACCCATTTCATGGATTACTGACGTCATTTCATGATGTGGATCCCTTCTCGTACTTCAATTTCCGATGGAACGTTGAGTCTAGGGAGGACCCTTGGTGGGAGGGGTAAGTATTTTTATTTTGAGAACCGATATCTTGCCATTATCCTTAGTATGTTTACATCTTTTTGCACACAAAGAAACGGATGCATCGCCATTGTTTTGAAACCATTTATATTAAATATACTGTATCTTGAAAACTGGATACAACCGTTACTATTTTAAGATTATTTCCACCTCAACAGCCCCAATGTCTGTGAGAATGAGAACAAGGAAATCGTCAACAACACGGACTCAGGAAGTGACATCATGAGGCACTACAGCACCACCTTCCAGTCGTGTGATGAGTCGGAGACCGCCTACAAATGTAAGATGGTGTAAGTAGACTTCATCCCTGATATCTCTAGGTCTATACTGTATATGAAAATGGTGTAAGTGGAATTCATCAATAATTAATCTAGAAGACCTATACTTTATATGTAGTTACAGTTAAAAAGTTTCTAGTGAACTGAACTGGTTGTTACAGTACAGTTACACAAACATCATCTCTGTCCTCGTACATTTGTTGCAAGCAGTGGTGTGGGAAGAGTGGGGGAATGAGGGCGGTTCACCCTGTGCTGAACTTTTTCTCTCTGTATAGAAAAGCCCCAACGCTGCCCATCTGCTTTTTTGCTTGTTAGTTCGTATTGGGGGCGTCAAATCTCTTGAACCACCCTGAGTGTCAAGAAATCTAGATGTTGCATTTTACCACTGAAGCAGCAGTAGTGATTGCCAGATGTTAGCTGAGCTTGCACCAAAAATGAAAACTGCAAGTTGGAAACATATGGGATACAGAGGCTTTCACGCAAACATCATTCCCCCCCCCCTCCCCTATCCCCCTTTTTTCATGTGAAAGAAGAAAGTGAGAGAATTCCCTGGCGGAAGGTAAAGATGAAAGGGGGAGGCAATTATTATCTTTTACGGATTTGTTTTTAACAGATTGTCTGTGTGGGTTTGAGAGTAAAATATTGCTTTCAAGTGTCAATATTGACAATATTCAGTCCCATTACCTACTATATTCCACTAATGCTTTAAACCATATTTAAACATGCCCTTATCCCTCAAATAATCTTCTTTAAGAAGATTTATGAAAGGAAAAGCATGCTGGAAATAACAAATATATAATGATGGGTGCCTAATATTAGGCATGATTCTATGTTTTTCTTGTGCGTTGTTGATATAATTCGATCAAATACTAATTGTATAAAAGAAAACGGAGACTAAATTTTATTCATATTTATAAAGAAAACATTTGTTAAAATTATTTTTAAAAATTGCCACTTGCACGAAAACTCCATTGGAAACTACATCCTAACGATTGGGTTTGGTACACATTGGTATTATACAACTTTCCGGTAAATGAAAATGATCTGGGACCACCAATAATCTCGGGGGTGGGGGTGGGGGGAAGGAATAAACAGCAAAAAGTAAATAGACGAAATCACTAATAGAAATTAACTGTAATATTTTGTATAGTATTTTTACTATTTAAAATATTTAACTCTATTCTGTATTTGTATTTATTTTAAGACATGTGGTCGTGCGCTCACAACAATTTTTAATTCTATAATATGAAATGAATAACTTTATTTTACATAGACTTCTTGTTACTTGCTACACGTTGTTCTATCAGAGCGTTGTGGAATCTTGGAGCTCAGTTTTTGTTCAGCTGCCTGTCGATCGTTTAGTTATAAATCTGGGTCAAATATTGCGACTCGGTTGTGACTCACATCATGACGTACACACCCATTAACACTCACGAAGACCACACCAACACCGCACCGGGTAAACCATATCAACTTCAGCCCCAAAGCATCACCCACAACATCAACATGAATCAACGCATACCATGAATCAAACACGTCTCAAAACACTCACACCACAGACACACGCACCTCAAACACACACGCTGAAAAGGCACGCACGCTAATACACAAACTGAAGCATTAAACTCACATCACTTGAACATGTTTAATCATTTTCATATCGCTACATTAATTTTGAAACATTAATGAATAGCCTCTAGCACTTTTAGCCTCACACTCCCTGTGTTGTGTTATCTTGAGACGTCGCTTAGGGCTATCTCCCTTTATGATTGATGAATGGTCTATTTTCAACTGAGCAATAAAAATGACAACGGCTCGAGCATCTTAAATGTAGGCCTCACTAATTGAGTGAGCATTAATAAACCACAGGCAATGGCGTGGGGGGAAAAAAAGAGATTGTCCACCCTGGGCGGCACACTTTTACTCTTTATACTCAGAGGCGGCATTTTCGGCCAAAATCGTAATTTTTTTTTCCATTGAGTGACGGAGAAAAAAAATACGCTGCCCAAAACTGAGCGGAACGTTTGCAACTGACCAATAGTGTCCACAAGCTTATGGCCAAGCGCTGATGGGTCAATATTACTAATTTCAACGTAAAAGCGTTATCCTTGTGACACATTGCAGCTGCAATTAAACGCGGTTGTTCAGCTTTTAGTTATTTAAAACCGGTGTCTGTATATTTTTTATTTTTTTAAATAGATATTTTCCACCCTTCTTCCCCTGGCGTACATTCACTTTGTGCCATTGTAGTGTTAATCTGGAAGATCCCCTCAGGAAGTATAGGAATATCAGAGCCGTAAAAGTGACATTCTCCTTTCCTGTTTTATTCTCGTTAGCTCATGTAGAGATGTTGGTGTCATGCTGAAAAAGTGAATTGTTAGATTATGAGGAAGGGCACACACACACCTTTTTTTTCTTGCAGTGGTGAATCATACACAAATTTTTAAAAAATTAAAAATTAGTAAAATGTCGTAATACTCAGCGTGAGACAGAGATGTCATAAAATGTACCCATAGACAATTTTTCAGGAAGATGTTTTATAGCTTTTTATTCAATTATTTTCTAAAGTGGGGTTGGTGGGTTGATGGGTTGGTGGGATGATGGGTTGATGGGTTGGTGGGATGATGGGTTGATGGGTTGGTGGGTTGATGGGTTGATGGGTTGATGGGTTGATGGGTTGATGGGTTGGTGGGATGATGGGTTGATGGGTTGGTGGGGATGATGGGTTGATGTGTTGTGGTGTGGGTTGATGGGTTGGTGGGTTTAGTAGTTTAATCTCTACCCTGAAACTTTACACATGGAAACAGCCATTCTTATTATTTGTCTTAGCTACGCTGGTGCTCTTATAATGGAGTGGTAGGTGACTTTTGTAATGGAGCGTTAGGTGACTCTTCTTCTACTATAAACTAAGCAATGACAATTTATTTATGGATAGGCATAGATCAAGTTTTTCATATTTTTTTTATTCAGCCAGCAAGATCAACATGGCCGTAAAGAGTTAACCGTTGTTTATGAGTGTTGCCATGGTTACAGCAGGGAGAAAGGAGACTTTGGATGCCCAAACAGTGAGTATTGTTCTTGTTGATTGTATCCAAAGCTGAACCATTTTGGCCTTTAACCCAATGAGGGCCAATGGCATGAGGTAGGGGACTAAGAATGCCTGCTCATTATGTTGGATTAGAATCTATTGCTCCCCTTAATTATTTTTGTCAGTATCGATTATCTTTAATGTTTATTCTGCAAGCTTCATAGCTGGCAATACATTAATACACCCTCAGGTGGTTGAAACGTCAATGTTTATAATAGTTTTAATGTAGCTATTTCTTTATGAACTTAGAGACAGTCACACATAATTCAACATTTGTTTTTCAAAGTAGTATTTCTTTGCCTTTTGCTTTAACATTTATTAGTAAAGATTACTAAAGCAACAAATAAGCACAAAAATAGGACCTGAGGAATAAATGTCAATGGCATTAAAGTTCTTGCTTACTTAGTAGTTTAATTTTAGGTATCTTATTATGTCTTTTTGGCTTAATAAGATAAACATTTGTATTGTCAGAGGTCAGTGTTATAAACTTGCTAGAGAAAGCCGAAGAGCTTGGACTCACAGACTTTGTTAAAGCTGTTAAAACTTTGAAACTGACCAGGGAGCTTGAGACTGGAAACTTCACCATATTTGTACCAGAAAATGGAGCCTTCAGTCTTGACAGTGACCTCATTGATGCTGGAACAGGTTTGATTTTAAAAGTAAGTAAATTAAATAGAGCAAAATAATTGCCAGCTTTAAACAAAAAAAGTTTCCTTATTATATTTGAAAAGCATAATTTAAATAATAATATTGATAATGTATTTTTTTTAATGGAGTATTTGATAAAAGTTTGCAAATGAAAAATAATTGGATAATAGTTATTTATTTTTATGTATTATCAAGTTGTGTAGCTGTTTGAAACATAAAGGAAGATTTATAATTAGTTTTAAACACTTTAATATTGTTTTTATTATCTACTAGCTACAAAGCCCGTGCAAGGACGTTCCACAACTGTTCGATGGCATGTTGTAACTCCCCTCCAACAGCCGTCTCGACCGGCATACATGTGCATCATGTCAAAAATACTATTCATTACACTTAAAATAAATAACTCGTAAAAACAGAGCTTTTTACTATAAATCCCAACGCATATAACTCAAAATAAAGTCTTGGAAGAAATACTGCACCAAAAATAACTCGTTTTGAACGTCCGCGTAAACATGTTCAATATGATTGGCTATAGGAGTCATATGTGTTTGAGGGACCAATCACTATCAAAGACTGGACAGAATGGACAGAAAATTGCCTTTTATTATATAGGATGTTTAGAGGCTAAATTTACTATATATAAAGTTATCTAATCTACTCACTTTATTAAAATTTTCCAGGATGCCCCAGCTGTGATTGCCATATCTGAACCATCAATAGACAAGGCTCTGAAAAGTCTACAGAATGCCATCTTGAGTCACATGACCACCGGAGCCATAAGGTCCAGTAGCATGGATGATGAAAAGATCCTTGAAACAGGAAATCCTGAAGGGGGAACAATTCGAATCAACTACTTTACAAGACCAGATAAGGTATATTTCTCAGTTCCAACAATTGCAGTTGAATTTCTCATTATCATGAAATTCAGGGCTCTATTAGTTAAATTTTGTATCCATCAGCTTAAATGATAAGACAAATAAATTTTGTTTGAGGCAGTATCAGGTGGCAGATGAAAGACCCATAAAATTAGGCTTACCCGTAGTTCTGGTTTTGAAATGAAGAAGGGGTAGGGTGATGAAAATAGATTAAGATCCTCTCAGTCGTGTAGAAAGATAGGAAGGGGCTGGTGGAGGCTGGATGGAGAATTTCATTGTTTTCTACCTGAAAGGGAGGGTCAGCAATCTTATCTTACCTTTGGCATCACGTAAACCTAGCTACACCACTGGATCCACTGCCATAATTAGCGAAACGCCCAAGTCCAAAAACAGATATGTGTTTAGGCATGAGTTTAAAAACAGATATGTGTTTAGGCATGAGTTTAAAAACAGATATGTGTTTAGGCATGAGTTTAAAAACAGATATGTGTTTAGGCATGAGTTTAAAAACAGATATGTGTTTAGGCATGAGTTTAAATACTCACACATGGCTAAGTAAAAAATCAGTTTAAATTTTAAATCATATTTAAGGACACGTTTGGTTCACAGATTTTCATTACAAAAATTTTCTTCATCAAATTGTTCAATAATCAATAATTATTATTTCTATTCATTTATAGTCTGTTATTTATAGTACTAATAACTCTTACATGAATTTAACAAGTGTATAACAAATATGTGAAATAATTAGTTTACACTCTTGCAGTTAATGACAGCAAACTGCGTCCCTGTGACAACTCGTGATCATATTGCATCTAATGGAGTGATCCATACAGTGTCAAAGGTTTTGAAATCAGTATCAGAGACTTTGTTAGAATTGGTTAATACCAGACCTGAGCTTAGCACTCTCAAGACAAGTGAGTTGAATAATTGAATATAAGAGAAGATTTATTAAATACATGTATCAGTGGAAATACAATTAAAATGTGTACTCTTTCATCACTTTATTTTCTTCAGTATATCTTCTTGTGCTTGTATTAGATGAAAATTTTATTTTTTTTCAAACTAAAGGCCTTGTGTTTAATTATTTCTTAAAGATTTTTTTAAATTGATATTGTTACTTCATATGTCAAATCTATTAATGATTTAGTTCAATAAACTGTGCAAATCTGATATTTATTATTTTTTAATTATTTTTTTCTATGCATTTTTCCATTCATGCAGTTCTGGCCAGTGCAAACTATGTCACTAAACTGGACAAGGATGGTCAGTTTACCCTTCTTGCTCCAACCAACAATGCATTTGATAGAATGAATTCCAAGTTGAGGGAAAGATTGCTGGCTGGAGACAAAACATGCTTGGAGAGTAAGTAACTGATAATACTCATGAAATTTAATTGTGGGAATGGAAGTCTAAATTGTTTGAACTATTTCATCTAAAAACTTTTATTCTTTTTTTCTTACAGATTTATTTTAATGAAATTATTCTAACCAATTCCTACAGAAAATAAGTTTTTCTCTATAAATATATATAAACAATTTATTAGTTAACTGAAAACTTAAACAGTTTTGTCCACAACAATAAATACATGAAACATTTGACAGCCTAATTTTTTAACAAACTAATAAATGAACTTTACTTTTTGAAAACAAACTGTTATAATTACTTAGCTCTGTTAAATAGGCGCAATATAAACAATTATTTTAAATTTGATTTTCTTTAAATTAAATCCTATTTTTAGTTGATAACATTGTGAATTTTCTACAATTTTGTTTAACAGAAGTTCTCCAAAACCATCTTCTGCCAAATGTGATCTGCTCATCTGCCATTCAAGGCCATGCCAGGACACCAAACATGCTAAATGGGTATTTGAACGTAACCAGGAATGAAGACAACAAAGTTTTCATTGCTGGCTCCCAGGTGATTGTGCCTGATGTCATGGGAACCAATGGAGTGTTACATATTATTGATGATGTCTTGGTACCGGATGAAGGTACTGCCACCTTGATATGTGAAAGAGAGAGTTGAGAAAGGTTGTGGTCATGAAAATACATGAAACAAATGGATATGCAGTGTAAATCGGTCTAGTGACTGGCCTTGGGGGCAATGTTCCCTCTAAGGTTCGTTGGTCCATGTGCAAATTTAAAAAACACGCGCGCATATTTGCACAGCATTCATTTTGTGTTCAATATTTCACAAAATTTGCTGCGCAGTAATTCTAAACTTCTGCACGGCGTCTGCCAGATGTCTGCGCGGCTGCGCAGCCGTGCAGATTAAAGGGAACATTGCTTGGGGGTTGCCAAAAAGCATTGAGATAACTGATGATGGAGATAAATGAAAACCATTATGGGGGCAATATCTGCTTGAAATCATCAGTCTCCTACTAATCAAATATAGAAATATAAATTAATAACTACTTTTAAACCATCAGTTTAGGCTCATAAGTAATAAATTTAAAGATTTTCCTTGCAAATGTTTTTAATTTTTTTTTGCACGCAACCACCTTTTATGAATGAAACTATGGGAACATAGCTAGTATTGGTAGAAGTAGTAGAATCATGATAATGAGGTTGCATGAATATTTTTTTTTCTTTTAAAAAAAAATTAACACAGGGTTACATTTCAGCTTCGGGTTGACTGAAAATCTAAACATTGAGGAAGGAACCCTGGGTTAATATGTCTACGACACTGAACTTCCACCAAATTATCACAAATAAGTATTTTTAACAGGTGCTTGATCGGTCGGTTGAGATAATCGACTTGGAAAATCCCATTTGGCCATCATTTGGGCTCGAGAAATTAGGATTTTGCAACATAAAAGAATCAACATAACCGATGATAAATTGTTAATACAAAGAGAGAACATAGCATTTCCCTACAGAAAGATTATTTAATAAGGTTGGCAAGTTCACTGAGGTCAAGCTAAATGGGTTTCACTGTATTAGTATACATTTTTACAATTTAGTAAATGGTGTATTAGAAAATAAACATTTTTATTTAAATACAATTTTATACACACAACTGTTGATATATAAAAGAAACAGCACACATGATGAGAAGAAATTTTTTTAATAAGATAGAGCTGCCTTATTTTTTTTTCTAAACCACAGTAAAAGCATTAAAGGAGAGTTGGGCATAATTGAGTAAAAAAAAATGTACTAAGGAAGAATGAAAATATTTTAAAAGAAATCAAATTATAAAAATGTTGTACATCTTCAAATACAATCTCCCTGAAATCTGGAAAACAGTGAAATTCTCCGAATAGTGGTATGTCCCTTTTAACCCCAACAATTTGATCAGTCACAATTTTTCCCTGAAATGTCTGCTCCAAAAGTTCATCCCAGACCATTCGAGACACAAGGGCCTTTGTCAATAAGGCTGAAGACTAATGGGCCCTGGTCAATATAGCCCATAATGAAATTAGAGACAAAAAACGTTGAATCATCTAAACACTGAAGGAAGGGAAGCATAAAATGTGTTTGCCTTGTACTTAGGTTACTTTGAAAAAAATGGATGAGTGTATATTAAGTTGGGAGTATCGTATATACTTATCTGTCAGTTGATCTCGTCTTTAAGTTACGGATATCTTTTAAACAACAATTACGAAATATGCTATGACCCATAGATAAGTCAAGGGCAAAACTTGGTCTTTGAAATTTTTTATTTTAATAATTTTGTGAGATTTTACTAGGTACAGATCCTAGAACCAGGGCAGGTCTTAGGCCATTGCAACCTATGCGGCCGCAGTCGGCCCCGCACTTTCATAGGCCCGCTTATCTTAATTTTCTCTTATTATCCTTATTAATTCCTTATCCCTACCCACACTGGGCCCTGCGCCATCCTTTTCGCATACTAAGCCGCATAGGGCCCCGCAATTGCTAGGACCGGCCCTCTGCCTAGAAAAATCAAACAGTTACAGTCTTTACTTCTCTCCATAAGCAGTGTACTAGCATGTAACTTGAAATTTCTCGCATTCAGGACACAAAGTTCTATCAAAAATAGCACTGACCATGGAAAAGTTGACTCTGCATTTTAAATTGAATTTTACGCCTAAAATGTCTCGACTGATACACGAGTATTTATGGTAATTTTTACAAACAAATTGTTTTAGCCAACATAACAGTGCAAAATTGACCTAATTTAGTTAACAAATTATATCCAATATCTATTTAGCTCTTGGACTTTTAGACCGTCTAGAAAAGGAAGGATTTACTGAACTCCTAAGGATGATTGAAAAAGCTGGACTAACAAAGATGTTGGAATCATCAACAAATGTGACAATCTTTGTTCCTACAAATGAAGCTTTCCAGGTCTGTAACTCAAACTGTTCTCTCTATTTAGGTATTTATCAAGTTACAAATATATTTCCTCAATAGCACAGTGATGCAATGGGCTAATTTATTAATGGTACTGCCAGGCTATGGAAAAATTGAAATTTATTTTTTCAGGAGCTACCAATAGCAGTGAAAACAAAGTTGAATGAAGACCCCGAGCTTCTAAAGAAACTCCTGAACTTCCATGTTTCACCTGGTGTCAAAGAGTGTCGTAACCTTCATGACAATGAGCTTCTATCAACTCTAGCTCAACCAGACATCCGAATTAATAATTGGTCAATGGTTTGTAGTTTTTTACAAATTGCTTTCTGCTTTCTCATATCATAATACATGTATATAAAGAGGAGAGTCTCTAATGAAATTGCATATGAAAAGATAATTGTTGTCCTATATTTAGCCTGTTCAGAGAGTTTTAATGTCAGTTATGAGTGCTTCTATTGGACCATTTCACTACTTAATAATAAACAAGATTTTTGATAAACATATTTAACTTTATTTTTTCCTTGGCTTAAATTTAATTTTCCCATTAAATGCTAGTTAATGAAGTTGTTTCCTAAATATCAATTAAATAAGTATTCATGGTATGAACATGTTTCCTTCTTAAATTTTTTTAGTTTTATAGTATGTACATGTAATATTATTATAAAATATTTCATAATTATTTGAATATTTTTATTATACATGTATTACTTTCACTTTCAGTTCCCCTACCAACATCATGGAGTCACTAAAACAGCTCAATGTGTCCCAATTGTTCAGATGAATGTTGATGCATGTAATGGAAGAATCAATGTCATTGAGTCTGTAAGTATGCATCATAATATACTTATTTATGCCAAATAATATCAATTTTTGTTATAAATAAACTTCTTTATATATGCACAAACTAGATAAAAGTGTTATGATTGTGTAATAGTAAATGTGCTTTGACTTTTCGGAATGAGAGTCTCTCTCATGTCTCTAAATAAGGCAGACAACTTATGGTTCGTGAAGTATTTTTTATATTTTGTTTGTCTGCCAGAAATTTTATTTCTCAAAAAAAGTAAAAAATATATTTTGAATTATAAACCCCAAATGAGAATTATAAACCATAAATGAAAGTTACTTCTTAGCCTGGATAATCATCTAAATTTTCTTTGTTCAAGGTCATGATTCCACCTAAAGGAAATGTACTGGATGTCCTTGCCCTGGACAAAAAGTTCTCCACCCTTGTATCTCTTATCAAAAAATCAGGATTAGCTGATTCACTCCAAGAAGCTGACCTGATGACAATATTTGCCCCTAACAATGAGGTAATTGTTAAATTAAATAATGTTGTTTGATTAAAATTATTATTATTTGTTCACTTATATAGCGCAGTACCCCAGCCTACAGCTGGGCTCACAGCGCTTTATACACATGTTAAACAACTACATAATACACATTGCACTCTAAATCTTCCTAAACATAGTTACACACACAAAATTTCATATAAATGTTTAGAAATGGATGCATCACCGTCATAGACTGTTAATTTGATGGAGCAATCCTTAGCGAAAAAGGAATCCATGATGAAGATCCTGATCCAGAAATAATAACAAGACAAATACACACAATTAAATCAAGAGTTCAATGCTATGCATGCCTGTTAAGCATAGCCTCGTTCTCAAGATTCCACCAAGAAGTTTAATCGCAATGGTCGTCCCGTGGTTAGTTGTAGTCTGTATCACTTCCATCAGGTTGAAATTAGGAAAAAATCATGTTACAAAAAACAGACAGAATTATCTTCAACTCAAGATAGGTCTCATAAAAATTTTCTCTAACACCAACATCAAATATTTCAAACTGAAAATTATTTTGTATTATTATCTATTTCATTTCTTGCTCTTATTACAGTAAAGGGAAGGACATGCAACTAGATAAAATATTAACAGCTTCCCTTAAAATGGAAAATTAACTTAACAGACTCATTTTAACATAAGTGAAATGAAATTGTTAGTTGATAGATAATGTGACTTAATTTCCATCATTGAAATAAAACATCAAATTTTATTATAGTTTGAAAGAAAATTTTGTATTGTACTATTGATTGTTTTTATGTAATTAAATATTTTTAACAAAAATTATTTACTTTTTACTTATACAGTATCTAAAGACACATTTCTTTTTTTAAACCTAAAAGTTTCAAAAAATGAGAAATCTGCAAATTGTCACTAGTCATTAATAATAACATTTTATATTTAATAGGCTTTTGAAAAAATGGATCAAGATGTTTTAAGCAGCTTTGGAAAGGATCCTGAAAAGCTCAAAAATCTTTTGAAACGTCACTTGTTTGCAGGTAATTAATAAGGACAAGAAATTATACAAATTTGTTTAAAATCAAAAAATGTTTTTTTGGTTATTTAAATACAAAACAAAAAATTGTTAAGTGTCTTAAAGCTATATGTATGTATCTACTAGTTTTATAAAGAAACTACTATATAGTTAACATGCCTTTCCTTACCAAAATAATATCATGATTTTGATTAACTAAATAAAACATAAAAAATGAATTTTAAGGTAAATAACCAATACTCAGATAAGTTTTTTAATGGGTTTTTTTTCTCAAACATACTGGGGGATTAAATTACCTTTAATCTCTAAAATGCAGATAATCTATGTTGCTCTGGAATTTTCCGCCGTCGATGGTTGGGACATGCTCAAGTGAAGACACTTTCTGATGACTATCTAAGACTGTCACGTACTCATGATAACATCCCTAAGGTGGGCCATGCCCATGTAGTCAAATGCGATCAGACTGCAACTAATGGAAATGTCCTTGAAATTGATAGGGTTCTGCTGCATGAGCCCCACCAGCACAGATGGCGCTTTAATCCATTTGCTGAATGGGATCGCTTCTAACTGAAAAGAGGAAGTGATCTACCCTGTGTACGCAATCAATGCTTAAATGTTAAATCTGAAAACAGCCATAAATGATGTCTTATTAGGATCATAAGCTTTTTTCCTGCATCCATAAAATAGAAGTGGAAGGCTATTTGTTTTGCATAGTATTCTTTATAAAGCCTTGCAACTAAGTTGCTTTTTATTTTTGATACGGTTTTTTGTAAAAAAAAATTTCACTAATAAGTCTTAATCTATTACTGATTGCAGAGTAATGGTATAGTAAGCCTTTTTTAAGTATAAAAGACACTTAAAAAGTTTATATTTTAAAATTTTAGATATCTGCAATTTTTTTAAAAAGATTTTATGGCATAATCTTGCTTTAAATGTAAAATAGATTTAATTTTTAGAATTAAGAAACCCTTAGCATTATAATACTGTAAGTTCATTAAGTTAAAATACTATTTATGTACATTTAAAAAGAATTTATTTTGTGCTGCTGAATGTGTTGAGATTTCATTACTTTTTAAAATGCATGCAGTCAACTGTTTTTCTCAAATTATACTTTATAAAAATGTATTCTATTATAGGAAATTATTACCCCTATACCTTCTGAAATTTTATTTCATTCAAATAGAGCAAAAGTAAACTAAACTATTTTCATTTCAAACTCTAGTAACTAGATATACTAAATTTTAGTGAATTTTAATTATAACTTGGCTGCCTAGAAGTATTAAAAATCATGATGATCAAAGTTATAGTATTTGAATGCCAGAAGATTATTTAATCATAACTGCATTAACTATCATAAGTTAGCCAACATAAAAAAATTGTCAATTTCATTGTCAGATTATAACATTAAAATTCTTTTGCTAAAAAACTATTTTGTCTTTTTACCTCAAAACAGCTGTTTATAAACTTCAATTTTTTTCAACTGATATGCTTGTATCTTTAAACAAAATTTTAAAAAATTTATTAAAAGAGTTTATTATAGCAAAATATATTTTTGTTTCCATCTAATTCCTTGTCCACATCTCCTTTGTTATCTTTTATGTAAACAAATTTGTACTTTTACAATATTTTGTCATATTTACATCAATAAAATACTCTGACTACAATTCAGGCACTGAGTACATGAATATTTTTGTTTGAAAAAAGAGACTTATATTCTTTTCTAGCCGAAAATAAATATTTTTGGAACTGTTAATAGTAAGTCCTTACATATATAGTGGAAATATGAATGAAAGTTTAAAAATAAGTGCTCTTGTCATTTCAATATATCACTTTAAAAGTATAAAGAGAGGCTAAAAAGAATATAACAAAATAGCATTCGCTGATTTTATTTTCATTGCATATTTTGTTGCGTGGAAATAGTAATCACAAATTTTCAAAGAAATACATGGCACATTAATTTGATACACTATGGTGCATTGTGTTATAAATATACAAAAAAATAAAAGTATCAAATGTCATTGCCATGATCAATTTAAAATATTATAGTAATAGGAGAATTTTGAATTTAAATCCTAAAACAATTTTTTTTATTAAATATTAAGGAACAAGTTTGTTGGAAAATCTGCATTAATTTTGAAACTATGTAATTCAAAATAAAATAAACAGTTTCCTGAAAATAATTTCATAACAAATTAATTAAAAAGTAGACAGAAGGTAATGTATTACACAGCATTTTAAGGCAAATTCAAAACTTGAAATCAGTGATGTTACACAATTACACATTCAATGTTAAAAATTGCAGGTTATTAAACAATAGTAACATTTTAAAAATTTGAAAAAACATCTTCAGCAAAAATGTATTTCATTTCACAAAATATTAAGATTATTACACTTTCTAGTTAAATTAATGCAATTATAATGTTTATTACATTCTAAAGTCTTCATTACAGAATATTAAATTATTTCTCTTCTCAGTATTTTTTCTTCTTCATTGCTTTTATTTTAAATGACCAAATTTGTCCTATTTATGCTCTAATATCAAGATGAGAAGACTAGTTAAAAGTTGTTTTTTTTGTTGTTTTTTTTGTTGTTTTTTTATTTGTTATCCACTAACTCAAGTGAATGTGAAAAATTTGAGACACACTCATCAACTTAATTTACACATAAAAGCATATTAAAAGTACAGACAAATTTTGATACACCGCTCAAACAGATATTGCAGTAGCTTAATTACTTTTCAAAATAAAACATTTATTATAGGTCAATTTAAGATAAAGGAATAAATATAAATATTTTATATACAAGATTTCTCATAAGTAAAGTGCCATAATTATATAGAGTGTCCCAATAAAATGTATACACTATTTAAATGACCCTAACACCAACATTTATTATAATACAGAAACCTTTCATAAATCAAAATGCTGTTAACAAATAGATAGAAACCAGCCAATTATTGAAAGTGTTGAAATTGGTGGCCATTGTCATCTATGCATAACAAACAACGCTCACTGATTGAATCCAAGACGTTCCTAATCATTTCAATTAGTATGTATACACATTCTCTTTCAATGGCAGTTCTCAACTAACTGGTTGTAGATGTTTTTGTGGTGTAAACATACTTTAACCCCCCCCCCAACCACACACAAAAAGTCCATGGAGGTCAAATCTGGAGCGGGGAGGGTACTGGATACTTCTTCTTCATCCTACCCATCTGTTTGGCAGATGGCCGTCAAGATAGGCCCTTACAAGATGGTAGCGGGGAAGTATTCCATACCGCCGGCAGTACCATTCTTCATTCCTAAATATCTCTTTGATGCCTGACTTATTGTATTCTTGTAACAAGTTGAGGTAATTTTCACCATACACAGCATCATAAAAAAATAAAGGTCCAAATTAAACCAAATGCTGGCAGGCCACACAACACTGTAACCACTGGGAGGTTCATAGGATGTTCCACTGTCACATGAGGATTGTCAGCTGCCCAGTGGGTGCAAATGAACCATTAAGCCTGAACGTAGTCGCATCACTCCAAACAATCTTGTTTGGGATTGATTGCCCTCTGCACATTTTCCTCGGTGCCACTAACAAAATTGAATTCTCCTGTCATATTCAACCTCATTGAAAGCGTGCACTAATTTAGGAATGAAACTTCTCCATTTGGCATGCTTCAAAATGCAATGGATACTCGATTTTGAAACTCCTGTCTCCTGACCTGCTTGCCGAACAGAGTTTGTAGGCGATTGATGAAATCTGTCAATCACTCTTCTTGCTCTTGTGGGCCTGGTGGATGATCGTGGTCTCCCGTTTAACTGTTCCTTCTACCTCACATACATATCTTGAAAACAAGTAATTGTGAGTCTCGTTGGTGCATCTCGTTGAAACTCCATTCTAAACCATCTTTACACTTCATTTAAGTTCACGGTCTTCCAGTAGCACTTAAGAATGAATTTTTCTTTCCTCAAAGTTAGGTCTAACTCCAGCCATTATTTTAAGCAGTCAGTTTTTTTTTAAAGTGTGTTTGTAATGAACTGGCAAAAAGTGTATACGATGTATCACAATAGCCACCAATTTGAAAACTTTCAATAATTGGCTGGTTCCTACATTTGTTCACAGCATTTTGATTAATAAAAAAAATCTTCTGTATTATAATAAATGTTGGAGTTATGGTCATTTAAAGAGTGTATAATTTTTTTTGGAACACAATGTATATCCAGTAATACAAATTAAATCACAGATAAAAGTTAAAATTTGCCTATAATTCTTGAAAATTGAGAAGATCTACAATTGATACAATTCATAAATATTTTGTAATGTAATTCTTTACTAGCGATTTATTAACAAACATGAAAGTTTATTTCATCATATATTATTGAATTTCATAATCAATCACAGTCTAAAAATGCTATATATATAGAATCTCTTTTTTAATTTGGCAACAGCTTGATTTTCAGGATGTGCTAATTTCTAGCACATGACCAAAATAAAAAAGCGGGTAAAATAGTCAAGGTGTTTTCTGTCATAAGCAACATAAAGGGGCCATCCAAAAGTATGTCACACTCCAGAGGGGGGAGGGGGTGTAACAAAGTGTGAAAGTTTATGACAGGGGGAAGGGGTCCGGCCATGTGTGACGTCAAGGTGTTTTATATTAAATTTAAATTATAATTATTTTGTGAATAAAAAACATTTTGTTCAAAAGTGTGACGTACTTTGGGGGGGGGTCCAGAGATTTGTGACAGTTTGTGACAGTGGGGAGGGGGGGAGTTAAAAATGGTCAAAACTAGCGTGACGTACTTTATGGACGCCCCAAAGTGCAGTGGCGTAACAACGGCTTGGCATTGGGGCAGTTGCCAAGAGCACCGGCCTGCGCCAGTTGAAAAGGGCGCTGCTAAACCTCTATTTTTTAAAAATTTTATTTTAAAAAATGGCGCCAAAAACGAATTAGCCAAGGGCGTCAAAAACCCAGTTACACCTCTGCCAAAGCGTCACCCATTGTCATGTTCCTACTGGTGATAGTCACGGAGAATTTCAATGAAATATATTTCTGCCACTTGGAACCCAAAACTTCAAGAAGTCAACTCTCTTAAATTCTCCAATGGCATAAATTACAAATACTAGATTTCAATGAAAAAATAATATACCGGGTATGTCTACGCAATTGGTAAAATCATTATGTTTGTGTAGGGGCTTAATATATCTCTGTTAGATTTAAGTTAAAATGCACTATCTCATTTTTTCAAATAAATATATCATGAAACATTGACAGTGTCAATATACACTACAGTTTATTCTTATTTTATGACTGCAAAGTTTGACTTTATGAACCATCTGGACATTTTGAAGAAGTTCTGGTGTCTAAATGTGTCAAAATTCAGGGGTATATTTTTATGACTCTTAATTTAATGCTTTGAAACAAAGTTTATTTTTTATGCATGTCTATTATTTTTAAATTACTGCATTCTTCTTCAATATTTAAATTCCTCTATTTTGCTACTTCATATCCACCAATTTTTTGCAAACAAATTTGTCAAAATCTTAGAAATTAACTTGATTTTACATTTTAATGGTCTCTTTCAAATCAAAAATTGATTTTGATAATAAATTTTATTACAACATATAATTCATGTGTGCATAAAATAAATGCATACATTTTAGTCTGTGAACATATATTTGCTGAAAGAATACAACATTGCCTGTACAGACTAGGTTCAGTTTAAACACAGAAGATTTTTATAGATCTGAATACTTTTCTTTCTCCTTAATTAGTTCCTTAAATGCATTTCTCAAGACCTGAAACAAAAAATTGCATTTATTGATTCTGATAAATTAAAATAAATTTACTTTTTCCTTAGCTAAATTTAAGTATAAAAGAACTTAATGATTGGATTAAATTTTTATTTCAAGTCAACAGAGAAATTGTAAAAGTATAAATAAATTATTTTTTTTTAATGATTGCCCTTACTCTTACTATTAAAAAATCACCATTTTTAATGTTTCCCAATTATTATAATGTAAAATTCTTCCTTAAGTAAAATATTTACCTCATCCGTCTCTTTGATGCCACTGTAATCTGATTTTGGGTCTTTTCTTCTATGTCTCTGCTGATCCTGAATATAAAATGAAAAAATGGCAACAGCATTTATCAAAATACTGCTACATTTTTGTGTCTTTTACCAAACACCCTCAATCACAGTTGACATACGTTCGATGAAGTTGTTCACAACCTATTAAGATGATGGTGTCTATAGTACTCTCTCTAAACAACAAGAACAAATTAAAATACCTCACATGTAATGAATACTTAATTGAGTTCAAAACTTTATTTATCTATCAGTTACTTCTAGTTCTCAAACAGGCACAGTACTGAACTTGTAAAGAGACACCATTTGCAATCATTTCATAAAATGTTAAAATTGATCTATAGATCTTATAGATAATGATTACATACCTGAAAAATGTAAGGGTACTGAGAACTTAGACTATTAAAAGATGCACCAATGGGATCTCGGCCCACAGTGGACAGCTCAACATCTCCAAGAGTAGACAAGAACCTGACATTTGTTATGACAAAGAAAAACAAATTAACTGAACAAGGAACTCTCCTTTCTCATCAACTGACAAATTCAGTATAATTGTCAACTAGAAAGATGCTCCTAATGAATTATAGATTTAAAATCATGCATGAACTTATTTGTACCTTGGTCTCCTAATGGTGTTTGATTAGTGTATCTAATTTATAAGGAAGAACAAGTATTAATTAATAATAGAACTTCAAAGTGCTAAATCAATTTTTTTAATGAACTGCATGGTTTGGCATCTATTAACCTCCTATTTGATCTAACAAATTAGATTGTAAAATATTCTGAAAAATATTTCTTTTAAACACTGTTTGACGTGAGGTAAAATTAAATTAATGAAATTGAACAAATGACCGATTAAAAATTACAGCTAACCTCAAACAAGCATCCAAATCAGATTTCATTTTCATTTCAAAATCACTGTACTCCTGCTGTATTGACCTGTAACATAAAACTTTTAAGACCATGTAGATGAACAATTAAGGGTCCATTTGGGCTTATATGAAAATAAAAGTATTATGGGGAGGCAGCTTCATATAGTGTATCAATTACTTATCATTTAAAACATAATACTAAAATTGACTTACAATATTCTTCTGCTTAAGAAACTGACATTTTCTTCCATTCTTTGTTTGGCCACTCTAATCCTATCCTCAAATGCCTGTTTGGCTGCATCTTGCAAAGTGTACAAGTTGTTTGCATGTCTTTTGTGATCCTCCTACAACATTATAGGTTACATTGGTCAGAGATCGAAAAGACAGCAAAGTTACCTCCCTCTAAATGTGACTTAAATGGGTGGAATTCATGTTTTAACTATATCATTATGCAATATGTCAATGTCATCTAACTAAGGGAATCATGTTAATTACATCTTACTAAGGGCATCATGTTAATTTTATCTTACTTTTGGCACCATAAACGTTTCAAATTTAGGTGTATGATTATTTTTAATTTCAAAACAAATATTTATAAATGAATTTATTGGAAGAAGGCTTAGCACGAATATTTGAATGATAGAATAATATATCAACCTTTGTTACAATTTACAGAAGCTTTTCATATTTTATCCCTTGTCTGTAAGCTGTTCATTTTAGTTTATCGAAAAAAATTATGAATTTGTGTCTATTTGGGAACATTTTGCACTATATTTAACGAACTATAAGAATTATAATGGAAAGAAAGTAAATTAAAACATGTACATACCAGAACAGTAGGCATGGGCTTAACAGAAATATTGTCCAAGGTCACAATGTTTTTGGCTTCTCTCAGTATATCTGACTGGTAGGTGTGTTCTTTCTCCACAGGATTGCCCTAAGATAATACAAAAATATTATAATAATGAAGTACAGGGAGTCCTCGGGTTTTGATGGTCCCGACTTACGCTGTTTCGTGGTTACAAACACGCCCCCATACAAATATAAAAAATAATATTACATGTCATTCCATCTCTTTTTATATTAATATCTACTTTGATTCATGTGGTAAGGAATTGTTTTCTCTTCTTTAAATACTTTTTTTATGTCACTAACTGTTAACTTTTTATAGCACTGTGCGTACAGTACTTAACAGTATATATATACATATATATTAATGTTCCTACTTACACTGAAATTAGGGTTAAGATGTTTCTTAAGAATGGACCAACGTTGTAACCCGAGGACCCCTGTATTCCCATTATTTCTTTCATTTTTAAATTTCACAGAGTAAAAATTTCAGGCAATAATAATATGTTGTATCAAAATACAGTTCATAAGCAGCCTTTGAGCGAATAGAGAATTTACAATTTAAGAAGCACAACACTAATAAACTAGATGAACATTTCATTTTTACAACAAACAAATTATTTAAATTAAAAGTGTTACATTACAGTAAGATTGAGCGACTGAAGACTCCTATGTTCAGAAACTAGTCTTAAGAGACTGTCCACAGACTGTATCTGGTTGTTGGCTGCACTTATGACTCGTATTCTTAGACAACTGATTAGGGGAATCAAATCTTTCTGAAATACATAAAAAATGTGTAATATGATCTGGTGCAAGTTAGAACTTTAATTGCACTTTCTTTTGAACATAAAAAATTCAATTCCATGTTTTAAATCAACATAAAATTAAAAGCACACAGCATAATTTTTTTTTAAAGTAAATGTAGCATTAAATTGTTTGAAATAGCATATTGTTAATAATTATTTGAAATCTTCATTCTTAAAAAACATGAAAATAACTCATTCATTAAATATATTTTATTTTATCAAGACAACAAGCATAGCATGTTACTTTTAAAATTTAGCTGCATATAAAATTGATATATTGAAAAAATGTTGCTTTATTTTATATATGTATATAGAGACAGAAAGAGAGAGCTTAAATTTAGTTTAGTCAAAACTACTATTTAAGTTTTCCAACCTCTCAAAGAAGAAATGTCAGTCCAACATACCAATTCATTGTTATCAACCAGAAGTTCCTCAAGTTTTGGGAATGAGGTCATGCCTTCCAAACTTTTTAGCTGCATCAATAACAACAAAAGCGAAGTTTGAAAAATGCTTATTTAAGATGTTGTTTTTTTCAGAATTGTTTTGTTTTTAAATTATGTCTTTTAAAAAAATTGAAACTAACAACACCGTAATGCTTAAGCTGTACTTTAAGGTATAGGGATTTAAATAAAAAATCTTTACTTTTTATAAAGGTACGGTACATTTGATTTAAACCTCATTAAAAGATTAAAGTCATTTTTAGAATAGGGGTGGGTAAACTTTTTGTACTATCAGGCAGATTCAGGGGGTTATTAAGGCACACTAAGTCAGAAGAAATCAAGTGCCCAAGGAAATGCTGTCCATTACAAAAATGTATCCATCAATGAAACATATGTTTTTAACATACATGTTTTTAAAGGCAATTTCATATCAGGTTCTAATTATCAGTTCATCAACTTAATGCCATAAAATAGATAAAGAAAAATTCATCAGTACATATAGGGTTAAAGACTGAATATTAAAGATCACTATTCCAGCAAATGATAATTGGGTATTTATTCTTCTCTTTTAGGTATAGTAATTTGGATTAATGTAGGGAAATTCAATGGTGATTTTATGTCCATGAAATAAAAATGTGAAGTGTACTAATCAAGGAATGTCAAATGCTTCCATTCTACCTGGCACAACACACACGTACATGCACACAACACATGGTGAGAGGTGAAATCAACTCAGACCATTTTAAAATACAACATTTTCTGCTCCTTGTGGATGGCTTTTCTGTTTCATACAAGCAACTTACATGGTTCTAAAATAAACATGGGGTGCAACTTGAGTTGGGAGAAGTCTTAATGAAAGGGAGGAAACGATTGACATATTTCACTGGCCTAGATGTATTATAAAAAACTAGAATACCAGGTAGGTGTATCAAACCTAAAGGCAAGGCTTTCAGACCTCTGTTTTATAATAACAATCCTTTTTGAATACCTTTTGTGTGATAAATGAAAGAACTACACAATTTCAACAACCCAATGGTAACAGCTAAACTGAAAATTGTATTAAAATGATTAAAAGCTTTCTTATGGGGGTATAAATACCCTATTTATAACTGAATCTGATACAGCAGCATGCATTAAGTCTCTAGGGGAATATGATTTCATTTAACATTTCCAGTATTTAATAACTGACCTTATTGTAGCTGAGGTTTAATACAAGTAAGTTGATTAGACTAGGAATGCCTGATATGTCCTCAATGTGATTGTTACTTAGATTAAGTTCTCTCAATGATTGAGAATTCAGTAATCCATCCACCCGCTTAATCATGTTGTGTGAGAGGTTTAGCGTATACAGATGATGCAGGACTTCAATACCTTGGAAGCTAGAAAATTTTAAAAAACAAAAAAAGTGTTTGACTTTACCTTACCACCTAAAAATTATGTCAAACCACTTCAACTTGTATCTTCAGATTAAGAACTACTGTAATTCTTATTTTTGTTTTATTGGAATTTAATGCACTTTTTGTTTTGTTTCTTCAGTTGCCTCTGACTTAACTGCTATCTTTAGGCCTACAGTGGAAGAATATTGTAAAGCCAAAGAAAAATGCCAGAAGTCTTCTTAATTCCTGTTATTTGATCAAGTTGTGTGTCCTGTCCAAGAATAGCTGCCTTTGATGTTAAATGAGTCAATTACACGTGGATAATTTATCCTTTGATATGAAAGGCAAAGTCTGAACCTAAAATCTGTGTTCTCTTGATTAAGACATAGGCAAAGTTACAATCGTGTCATGGAAAACTTTCAATGTTTATAATAATTGTCTTAAATTATTGTATAATCTTTGGTGTTAGTCAATAATTAATACCCTATCAATAAGTGATTTTATAACAGGCCAAGTGTTAATATATCTTATTTAAATTAACAGGTCAAGTGTTAATATCTTATTTAAATTAACAGGTCAAGTGTTAATATCTTATTTAAATTAACAGGTCAAGTGTTAATATCTTATTTAAATTAACAGGTCAAGTGTTAATATCTTATTTAAATTAAACTTACTGTTTAAGCTGGTTTAGTGAGGCGTCGAGACTTCTTAAATTTCTGAATGGCGACAGGGCATCATGTGACAGAAAAGTTAGTTCATTTAAAGAAACATCAAATTTTATAATCTTTGATGGCATCTCTAGAACAGATGCAACACGTGGTACAGGAACTCTGCAATTTTTTTTAAAAATTATAAGTCAAAACATAAATTTTATATTTCGTCAAATATTTAGTCGCAATTAAGCTTTTTGTGCAAAACTAAGATTTCAATAAAATGTTAAACTTTTCTCATTATAAGTATTTAAGCCATAGTAATGAATACAATAAACAAGTGAAAAAACACTTGTCTTGGCTAATTTTTTAACTTAAACTTATAATTTATTTGTGTTAAGACTGGATAAGTTAAACCTGTAATACCTACTTTCAATTACAGATAATGAGTCATAAAACATGCAACAACTTAAATCAAATTGTTAATTACAGCTAGTACATGTAATTCATAATTTTTGTGAGGTAACAGTAAGATATGAATTATTTTCTTTTTTGTTCTTACTTTTCCTTTCCCCAATCAAAATAATAGTTCAGTGATTTCAACTGACACATTTTTAAGTCAAGTTGGTAGTAAACACTGTAGGTCACTAAACCCCATTCTTCTGGTATCAAGGTTCCAGGAAATTGAGTGACGTGATGTTCAACAAAAGTTGAAGTTAGCATATTGCTCATTCTAACTATTCTTATAAAGTACTGTGGCTCTCTGTTGATTTGCCTGAAAATATGTAGCTTTGTATTATACATAGATTTATTAAGTTCATATTTACTATATTTCACAAAATAACTTACACAAAATCAAACAAAAAACATTTTTTAAAAATGTCTAGTATCATTTAGGGTAATTCACGAATTTTTTTAAAAACAACAACAAAAGTTCATAGATCAAAAAGTGTTTCATCGGCATATATTATATTGCCATTGATAAAAATTTGTTGGAATATAAAAAAACAAAATTTATCTAAAAGTATAAAAACTAACATAGAGAAGACCCTCTCCAGTCAATGCTAATATACTTGAATTAATAGACTACACCTTTCACTGCAGCACTAACATAAAAACTGTCATGTTTTCTTGTATTGAATGAAAAGAGTAGGGTGGCAGTTAACTTTAACTATGGTTTGACACAACACTATTCAAAAGGCTTAAGCTTAGGAGTTGGATTTATGAATGAGGGATTTGTGAAGTGAAGCATGAATGAATAAGGACAGGGTCAGAGTGCAAGACGATAATAAATTATGTAAATTCTGTTACAAATCCCCATGAACATAAAAATATTATCACTGTTAAAGCTAAAGCCGGCACTTAAGACTGTAACAACAACACAATTTAAAAGAAAACCAATCTATAAATTAATTTGACATTTTTAAAGTTTATGTTTAATTTTAGTTTGTATTTCCAGTAAATAATAGTAAAAAAAGCTAACTTTCAATAAATGTACATAAGATTAACTTCTACCTACCATATAAATATTATTTAATTGTAAAGGTCTTATTAATTTTGTAGAGTATGACCTACTTCATTTATTTTTTAATATAAGGAAATAATGCAATAGAATTTGTATAAGAATTTAATACCAATTCTATTTAAATAAATTGTTAACTTAATTTGGTTTTTTTTTAATGCTACTTTACTAGTGAAAATATCACTTATTTAATAATAATAATATCAGTATTTTTAATGTTTAGCTTATTTATGAGGATGACTAAGTTATGTGATTTGTAATTTGTGGTAAAAGACTAAGTCACTAAGTGCCTTACCTTATGCCTTATTTTAATTATTTAAAATCTATGTTATATTTCACTTACCTGGTTAAAATCTAAGAGCAACCAACAAAATTTAAACAAAACTTTTATTCTAACACTTAGCACTATTAACAGCACTCACTAAACTTGTACTTCGAAATTGTCTAAATTTAAATTAAATTGTAATTTTTTTACAGTTTTTACAGGTCCAGTTTATAGTTTCATAGATGCTTCGTCACTATAGATTAGAATTTGAAATATGAACGAATAAATATTGCCTACTAACTATTAGTATTAGTCTCAGTCTCAACAGTGATCCAGGTCCAGTCTCCTAAACAGAAACTCAAAATGTGATGTGATATAGATACGCTGGATCACCTAGCTTTAAGTCTTCACACATGACATGATAAACTATTTTTAGTCATTTTAGTTTTAGATCTAGAATTATTAAGCCTTGGATTGAGTCTAAATTTGTGTTACATTTTTTAATCATTTTAATTTTATTTTTTTGTTACAGAAAAACTCAAATTCAAATTACAACTCACAATTGTCTGAATTGTACTCAAACTCAATTGACTCAAAATAAAATCTGGATGTAATAAGGCATTTAATAAACTTAACCAACAGCTGTAACTAAAATGTGGAGAAATAACATTGTCCGTAGAGCAAATGCGTAGATCTAAGGAAAATTAAGCCCTAGCTTTATATTAATTAGGTTAATAGTTCTATTATTGAAATATTGATCACAACATTGGCGTCCCAAGTAACGCTTTACTTATCTACACTTTTAAGATAAAGAGTATTACGTTTCTTAGTTTCACTTCGAATAATTATATTGTAATTAATGGCGCCGCAAAATGGGCACATCTAATTTAGCTACTAAATTAGAAAATAAATTTCATCTTCACATGATCCCCTCTTATTGCTGCATTTTAGGTTTAAGGTAAACTAAAAATTAATACTCTACTCATTGCCAGTATTAGTATTATTTTTTAAAAAATTAAATTAAATTAAGCTTGGCGAGAAAATCGTATCTTATCTCATCTGTTTCAGACGCTCCTTCTATACAGAAGATTATTGCGTCTTACGACGCTTATCTATGGTTTGTGTCTAGTCCTGCATTCTTAATAGAGTTTTAAATGTTGATAAAGTGTTGGTTTTCCTGGTTTCTTCAGGCAACCCATTCCACGCCCGAATTCCGGGTGGGAAGAACGAGAATTTGTATGTGTTTGTTCTTGCATACGGAATAAGAAAGGTGTTTTTATCCTTAGAATTAACAAGCGGAGATCCCCAATACTGAAGCGCGGAGGAAGAGCTGATCGTGAAACAATCCCAAAATTGATCAATGAATAATCATAATATATAGTATTAATATTATATTTTAAATTAGCATCACACGGGATATAGATAATTAGGAAAATGGCCATGAGTATTGCTCATTGAGAGTCATTGGACCCCTCCCCAGTAAATCTTATTAGCACGTTTGACCTAAGTTCTTAGCATATTATCTGTGAGTATTAGAAAATAATATGTCCTAACAGACATCCTTCTACTTTAATACTACATTACATGTATACAGAAAATCATTGCGTCCTAAGCTTATCAATGGTTTAGGTCTAGTCTTTCATTTTTATTGGAGTTTTGAATGTTGATACATAGTTGGTTTTCCTGATTTGTTCACGTAGCCGTCGTAGCCCATACCACGACTTAATGCCAGACGGGGAATACCGTGTATTTATGTCTGCTGGTGTTTCTAGGTTTATTAATTTAACTAATGGAGTTAATCATGTCACTTGTAAATATTCACTAGTAATGAACATTGAAGCTCTTTTTTTTTAATTGTTATAATTTATCTATGTTTCCTGTGGTAGATGGGTCCCATACAGAAGATGCATATTTTAATATGGGCAAGTAGCCTATAAGTTTTATGATCTTATTACATTATTAAAAATGTTTCTTTTTATAATGTCTTAAGTTTGTTTGTATTTTAATTATTTCTTTAAGGGGCTTCCATGACAAATTTTTTTTAAACGTATTAGTCTTATTATTACTTCCTAAGTACTTTGTATCTTTAGTTTGAATTACTTGTTGTCCCTACATAAAATTTAAAATTAAATTTAAAAATTTTTTTTACTCATTAACAGTTGACATTTTAGTGGAATACTCCAGTTAGTTTCTCATTTGTGTAATTCATCTAAGTTTTTTTTAAAGATTTCGATATCTTTTTCTGACTCAATTGTTCTATGGTCTATAGATTATAAAATAATCAATTAATAAACAATTATATTTTTTTCTGTTGGGATTCTTTTGGGTAAATCATTTATATAACTTAAGAAGGGTATTGGGCTTAGAACCAGGTTATTTTGAACTTTTTTTAATAAAAATTTTTAATTTAATTTTTTAATTTTCATAATGGTCATAGCTACATCAGAGAAAAGTGATTTTTATAACAATAAATAATTAATTCAACCTGAAATTATTATAAATAGGAGCTTGCCTTATACCTTTCTTTGATGAAAACTGTGTTACTGTTATATTTTTTAGGTGCTAAATCGCTTAACTTCATTACTGATGTGCTTTTCTTTCCTTAACAGATTTCTGGGATCGTTTGTTCAACTTTGTAACTGTCCATAGAACCCCCATCCCTATTAAAGACATTCATCACCCCTGGGGAAAGAGCAGAAAATTATTTTTTAATGGAATTCAATGTTATTGCTTTTAATAAAGAAAATGAAACATTACTTTTTTGTTTTGTTGTTGTTGTTTTTTTAAACTACGTCATGTATATTTTTTTTATTAACTCTTGTAATATCTATTTCTTATACAATGTAGTAAGAATAGTCGTTTTTAATATTACTGGAGATTGGAGTAGCAGTGGCGTAGAGAGGAATACAACGCCCAGATAGACTTAGGGATAAAAAAAACAAACACTTTTCTTATTCAGTGTGCAAGAACAAACAAATAGAAAGCCTCGTTCTTCCCATCTGGAATTCAGGCGTGGAATGGGTTGTCTATTCAAACCCGGAAAACCAACACTTTATCAACATTTAAAACTCTCAGAAAAATTCAAGATTAGACATAAACCACTAATAAGCGTATGTATCAAATAATCTTCTGTACAGAAGTAGCGTCTGTAAAAGATAAGATACGGGTAATATTATTAATTGAACGGGGGTGGGGCGCCAGAGTCATAATTTGTCCACGGGTGCAAAATATCTTAGTTACGCCTCTGAGTAGTAAGCATTCAGTTCCGGTTTGCAAAACGAAAGAAGTCATTTCGATCCTCCTTATGTATAGATTTGACTCTAAAGTGCTTTCTGTATAGTTATTCATTTTCTTGAATGGTGAACACAGTTATCAAGTACCCCCCCCCCTTTTCCCCGTCCCAATGCGTTTCAATTTTAGATACTACCGCTGAATTTGAATACGATTTGAAAACTTATTTTCCATTCATGACAAGAATTTTGTGACCACGATATTCGCAGGTTTAATGTTTATCCTACGTATGATTTATGTTTTAATGTTTATCCTACGCATGATTTATGGTTTAATGTTTATCCTACGTATGATTTATGGTTTAATGTTTATCCTACGTATGATTTATGTTTTAATGTTTATCCTACGTATGATTTATGGTTTAATGTTTATCCTACGTATGATTAATGGTTTAATGTTTATCCTACGTATGGTTTAATGTTTATCCTACGTATGATTTATGGTTTAATGTTTATCCTACGTATGATTTTAAGTTTAATTTTTATCCTAAGTATGATTTATGGTTTAATCAGAAAGAATAAGACAAAAAGAGTATTATGAATATAAAAAAGCAAACATCATTTTTAAAGAAAAAGCATTTTATTTAGACATGCTTACTTCATAAAATGAGCCACACAAAAATTCATACAATAATATTCACAAAATGTATAACCAACACTGACTTGTTCTGACCGTGACTTACATCTTACATTTTACAAGTTTAAAAAAAAATCCTGATGCCAAGTAAATGTAAATAACTTCTAAATATTTGCTATCTTCGCCACATTGGGATGGGCTCGATGTAATACATAAAGTGCTTTTCTAGTCAACATTCTTGTATCACTACGCATGTTGAATAAGATAAAACAGAAATAACTGTGCCGCAAGTCAGACATTTGTATTGTACAGTGTTCAAGTAACTTTAAAATTTAGCCCATCAATGGTGTTATCAATGGTACTATATCCCTGCATCAATAACCTGTGAATAAGTGTTGTGAGATGCATAAATCTGAAACGTAGTGCTTGGGATTGGTCGAGGAGGAGTTTGTCAACATTAAAAGTTCGCGTTTAGTCTATGAGTCAGCTGATAATAATCTTGTGTATCGAGGTCGTTCATTCTAACAAATTAAGTTGTTTTTTTTCATTTAAATATATATTTTTTTTAAACTAATAGTTTATTTCAGTCCAGAAAATACCTAACACGTAATACTGCTAATAGCCATGCACAATTGTCGGAGTTAACGGACTGTCGTAGTGGACGCTTGTCAATTCTTTTGTTACTTCAGGAAAGACATGATTTGACTAATGTTTCTTCTTCTTCTTCTATTTATCAAAGGCCATGAGGCTCTGTAAATACGTCCGTGAAAATAGTACATAACGTATATACTCGTTCTATAGCCCGTTCGCTCATAAGCCGACCCCCCCCCCTTTTTTTTGGAAGAGACTAGTATTAAAAGTGTGTAACCCGCTCGTAAGCCGACTACAATTTACTACAAAAAATATTAGGACATCTTAAACTTAAACAAAATGGTACACATTTTTTTTTAACTACAAGCTAAATCGGTCAAAATTTGTAAAACAATTTTTTTAAACATTCACAAAAATAAATAAAACGAATAAATGAGATAAGAGCAGATGTTTAATAATATTTTATAGCTTCTGGTAGAGCAGTCGAATCTTGTAGAATGTAGACAAACCCTTGATGATATATTATAGCTTCTGGTAGAGCAGTCGAATCTTGTAGAATGTAGACAAGGACCTTGATGATATATTATAGCTTCTGGTAGAGCAGTCGAATCTTGTAGAATGTAGACAAACCCTTGATGATCAACAATAACAACACCGATATTCAATGTATATGTAGAAATCACATATGACCCGCTCGTAAGCCGACAAACCGTATCCACTATAATTTTTTTTAAGTCGGCTTTAGAACGAGTATATACGGTAATTGTGCTGGTAATTGGTGACTGGGGAAGAGGAGGTAATAGACACAAATAATTCAATTGTTGTCGCCTCAACTAACCCTAATAAAAGCTTGTTCCAGTCACTAATTGTTATTTTTGGTAAGAACGAACAACTTCTGCATTGAGTTCTGGTACTCATGAGCCTCAAAAGCCTATCATGGCTTCGTTTATGTCTTGGCGGTAGAGGGTTGAGTTTTCACCCTATGCCGGGACAGAGGACTATATGGCTCATTATATATTTTAAATCATTGTTGTAGAAAGTTTTCGCCATTTTTTTCCACATGTGAGTAGGTAAGTTGTGATTAGAATGCTGTCAATGCTTGATGTGCTTCTGTGTCTCTTTAGGTTTCGGAACGATATTCAGCTCATCTAATCTCAGATGTACAAATTCTTCACGCAAAAACTCTGCAAAAAATGTGACTAGAGTAATTTGTAAATAATATGACTAAAAACGTTGGGAGCGTGTTTCGTATAAAAATTAAAGATTTATAATTTAGAAGGCAAAAGATAGATCTATAGTAAAGTGAGATAATGAGTGAACTGCATATGTAAAGCCTCATAAGCGCCCTCCACACGTTTTTAGTCATATTAATTTAAATCAAAGTACTTCAAATTATAAGTTTTAAATTATTTTCTTCTTTTTAATTTTTAGTCAACTTATAAAAACGTGGTTTTTAAACATCTTTTTTTTTAACCTCTATTTATTTTATTCTTTTTAGTCTAAGTGTATGCTATGGTGAGTATTGTCGCTTCCTTTTGATTATTGAAGTATTCATTATGTTCAATATGATACGCATCGCGCGACAAACATTTACAGACTGAACGTGACTGAACTTCACTTGCTGTTAAACACGGGGATGTGGTCATCGATGGCTGGGGTCAACTCCGGTGGCACGTGGGTGTCAACAATAGCAGACGGATACAGATGCTATAAAGATTTAAACTCAAAATTCATTAATTTAATTACGGTAAATTCGATCGATCTGAAATTTTGATACAATGCATTGTCATCCAAGATCTCTGTGGTAAAATTGTGAGATCTCTAGGACCATCAGAAGTGGTTTAATTTTACGTAAGAAAATTTGAAATTTTGTGGACAGGAACGAAATCAAGTTAATAAAAACGTGGTAAAAAATGACAAGACAAGACATACTGCTGTGGAAATTCTATTTGAAAACTGGGATAAGAGTTAAAAGTCATTATTGGCTGTTTTCTATCGGCTTTACATACAAGATTGCACAGATAAGAAATTTGATTCTGCGAAATAACATGGCTAAACTAAATGCAACCTTTTAGAGAAATCCAAAGACTGTCGTAGCTGTATCACTGTCAATGTTAACCCACCCTTTTAAGTCTAACGCAGATCAAAGGAGAAAGGTTTCTGTGGAATGGGCTGGGTGCCACATTATGCCATCAAAGAATTTCAATAAATATCTGTCACTCCTTATCTTTGTATGGTTATTTTTGCCAGGTACAAATTGTGGCCAGATGGCTCATTGTTATTACTGTCAGATAATGTACAACTTGGTTCACCAACATCTCAAAGCCTGTTTAAATCGTTTCGTCATGAATCCTAGAGTCATCAAAGATGGCCCACCCTTCAAAAAGTATACCAGCATGTGTAAACGTGTGGGACTTAGTACTCGTCTGATCGGTCTCCTTCAATTTCAAATAAATGCATAGTTGCTGCCGTTGATCATATCTCCAAGCTGACTGACGCAAGTTAGCTATAGCAGATACAAGTGCCTCTATCAAGTATGTTTGCATCTGACGTTGCCTACAACTACCATCTATAAACAAAATATCGTCAACATGAAAATAAAAAAAAATAAAGGGAGGCGAGGGTGACTGTTTTTTTTTAATTTTAAATCTAGCTTCCTTTATGGTTTTTAATAAAGTACGCGGTGGTCGAGTGGCAGCGCACTGGACTGTCGTACCGATGGTCACGGGTTCGAATCCGTGTGAAGGCAAGGGTTTGTTCCCGGGGCCTAGGGCATCCCTGAGTCACCCCGCTCCGAATGGGTACCTAACTACATGTCATCACTTGCCAAACAGATCATCTGTCATGGTCTGTGGACGCAACTATCTTGTGCATAGAAGGAGCGTCTGTATAGATAAGACAAGACAATTATTCATATAGGGTCTAACAATATCAGCAATTTGCATGGGAAAATATTCAAGCATAACTTTGGTTTCCATGGCAATTATGTGAATTTCAAAATATTAAGTTTACTAAGGCTTTTAAAACAACCTTAGTAGTTATGACCTTCAATTTTTAAAATATAGATCATTTGTCATGTAATAAAGAAACTGTTAGTATGCGTGACCAAGGAAATGACTTAAACATTCATCCCTGTGTCTGTGCATGTTTTAAGTAATGCAGAAATGTTAGTTTTTTTGTTCACGAAGACGGGCGGGGCCACGACAAGACGGTGAAGACATAATAAGTGATTTTAAAAAATAAGACTGACAAGTTACAAGGATTACCGAGATGAAAATGTTTCTTCACCATCTGAGCCTTTCCTGAATAATTCTGTGACTCTGAAATGCCCCTTCCCTAATAATAATAATAATAGAAACACATTCTGTTATTGGGCTCTAAATTTAATTACAGTCGAAACCGCTTATGTCGATGGCGTTGGGGTATGAAAAATGGCGTCGACATAACCGATGATCGAGATAAAGGAAAATCAATATGGCGGCAAAATATTAACATGTGCTTGAAATTTCTTTATGTACATGATTAATTAGTTAGCGTTAATTAGTGATGGGATGATTTATCGGAATCGTATCGGAACCCTAATATTTCTTCACTCTTTCCTAAGTCTAAGGTTGTAATTAATGTAATGACCGTTCGTTTTTAAGGACCGTTTAAAATTTAAATATAACTATAACCATGGTTCCCACTCAGGAAAACGGGAAAAAGTCGGGAATTCTTAAAAATAAATTCTCGGCCTTGAAAGTCGGGAAAAGTTATGACTAATCGGGAATTTATATATATATATATATATATACATATATATACACATGTATCTATATTTATGCCGAAGTAAAGGACTTTGATTACGTCTCTGTCATGTTTCGATTCCATTTATTTAATGAAAAATAAGTTACCAGTTTATAATTGTCTGCGCATGCGCTAAAAGGTTAAAGTTTACGCTTCGCCGTGTCACAGTCGCGTTTGCCGTCGTATCAGCGAATTTAAAATACAAATAACAAATCAATATGGTTATTTTAAGTTTAATGCTTTTGATGTATATATATTTATGCCGAAGTAAAGGACTTTGATAACGTCTCTGTCATGTTTCGATTCCATTTAATAATTTTAAAAAAAGTTACCAGTTTATAATTGTCTGCGCATGCGTTAAAAGGTCAAAGTTTTCGCCTCGCGTCGTCCCATGGCGCGTGTCACAGCCGATCGCGTTTGCAATGCCCGTCGAATCAGCAAATAAAAAAAAATAAACATATCAATATGGTAATTTTAAGTTTAATGCTTTTGACGTGCAGGATATCTGTTACTATCAGAACGCTCTCGAATTTCCTCAGTCAATCAAACTTGTAATATAAATAAAACTATTGTGGCCTTGACCGTTGATCACAGCACGCTGTGGGCTGTGTGTACTGACACAGTACTGTGTTAATCAGTTTCATCGTCACGCGCGTGTTAGTGTCACAGTCACTTATCTTACTGGTAACAAAGCAACAACAACAAACTTTTAAAAGAATAATAATTTATTAATTTTTTTATTTAATTATATAAAAACCACCGTCGATTCTCGATACAAACCTTTATTTTCAACCGACGAAAATCGAGTTAAGTTGCAAATTTGGCCCTCTTTTGTGCTCGAGATACTAGGTTTCGGCGACATAAAAGAATCGACATTACCGATGAGAAAATGCTAAGACAAAGAGAGAATTTGGCGGTTCCAATAAAAAACGTCGACATAATAGGGTGGTCGATATAACCGAGCTCGAGATAAGTGGGTTCGACTGTATTACTTTTGCTAAAGCTCACTCTGTTAATCAAATATTTTTTATTTTTTTCAAACTTTCATCTTATCTCCCTTCCCTAACAAATGAACTAAATATATTATTATCATAAGTATTAAAATGTATACTATGTTAATTAAAATGTAGGGAAACAACAAAATAGGGGGAAAAATCCTAGTCATCTAAAACTTTGTCATATAATTAATTTTATAATTAATTTTTTTTAATGAATCTGAATAGTGAAATTTCGCACACAAAAACAGCACTAACAAAAGGTAGATAATTTTTTTTCTCTCAAATTTTAAACACCAAGAATATCATTAATAATACCACAAATAATAATTTACAATAATCATTGCTATTTCAATACTGCACTTTTCATTGTTTTATAATCAATCTTAAGATAAACAACTTTTTTCAAACTTGTCGCTGTCTTGCTTATCCGTCTTCCACTCACAGCCTACCAACTCCTCATGCCTTGCGCCCCATCCAATGACAACAATACCTTCTCTTGCTGGTTTGGCAGACGGGGTCCCGCCTTTACCAACATTCACTTTAATTTTTTGCTGTGGGGAGACCTGAATCAAACCCCTGGCATATCCCCCTCCTCCCCCGCCGCCACCTCCAAAGTGACCTGTACCGCCACTGCCATAGTTGTCACAAAATAAGCAAGTTGTCTGCACCAAATTACTGCACCAAAAAAATAACTCTTTGAGTCAGTCAGCACTGTTTACAACACAAATGCTGACGTCATAGATTCGCGCGTTGTTTGGTTAATGTTTCAACAAATGTAATAGAGATATAAAATTAAAATGCTACCTCACTTTGGTGAGACCTGTACTAGAATATGCATCTTCTGTATGGGACCCATCCACCAAAGAAAACATTGATAAACTAGAACAAATTCAAAAAAGAGCTGCCAGATTCATTACTGGAGAATATTCGAAACTGACAAGAATATCACCATTAGTTAAATCATTAAACCTTGAAACACTAGATGATAGAAGAACCAAGAGCAAAGTAGTAATCATACATAAAGCAATTAATTCTAATTTAGAAATACAACACAAAGATAACTTAATACAACCCTCAGATAGACATAAGGATAAAAACACCTTTCTTATTCCGTATGCAAGAACAAACACATACAAGTTTTCCTTCTTCCCGTCCGGAATTCGGGCGTGCAATGGGTTGCCTGAAGAATCCAGGAAAACCAACACTTTATCAACATTTAAATCTCTAATAAAAATGCAGGACTAAACACAAACCATAGATAAGCGTAGGACGCAATAATCTCTGTATAGAAGGAGCGTCTGTAAACAGATAAGATAAGATAAGATAAGATGTTAATCTGGAAACCAAAAGGATTATGATTTAGCGTTAGGCGTGAGGCAGTCAGCGATAATTGAGCGTAAATTAAACAATATAATTTGCAATGTCTGTCCGTGACGCTACTAATTTTAGAAAGGATGGAAAACCAAATTACTGCACCAATGCATCAAAATGTGTGCAAATTAAAGATGCGCTGTAAAAAAATATTATATGACGTCATTGTTTCGCTCACACATGTATTTTAATTTTGGAAAAGGGATCAATGTAAAAAGAGGATTTGATGATGGTTAATTATAAAATCAAAAAACAAAGGGGGCGTCGTAGTCGCCCTACAAACCCCTATTATAAAATACTTTGTGTACATTTCAGAAAGTTTAATATTTCGTATTTATCAAACAAGGACAAGTTAGTTGGGATTTTGAAAAGGTCGGCGCCGTAGGCGTCCTAAAAAAAGTGCATTTTTTATAAAATAAATAGATTTCAGCTGAAAACGTCCGTCATTTTTGACGGGTGATACGCTAGTATATATATGATTTGCAATGTATGTCACGTCTGTCTGTCCCATCTGTCTGTCCGCGACGCTACTAATTTTAGAAAGCAACACACCAAATTACTGCACCAAAAAAAAGAACTCTTTTCGAACGTCCGCATAAAATTGTTAAATATGAAAATAAATCAATAAAATAATAATAAATAAAATAAATGAAAGTTCTGTATTAGTATTACATTATTGGATATTCTGATGTGTATTTTTTTCAAAATAAATTGATTTCAGCTGAAATGTATTTATTTTGAAAACTTCCGTTATTTTTGACGGGTACTACACTAGAGAAGTAATAAAACTTCAGCAATGAAACACTTTTGACAACACTTCAGAAAAAGTTAGTCTATATATTTTTAACAATTGAAAAAAACACAGTTTTATATGCTGTCCTACTAATACTTATTAATAGTAATACAGTGCATGAATGCATTCTACTCATTCAGTTTCTATCACCCAATACCTTATAGGCACTTAGAATATCAGTTTATAATTGTCATAGTCATGAATAAAACAAACGCGATGTAGTTTATCAGCTTTTAGGCTTAATCGTTTGCTGTTTATTATCAAACCAGCAACTGAAAACATGCACTCCGCCGGTACAGATGATGCTGATGACGATAGGTGAAGACGAGCCAGTTGAGTAAGTTGTGGGTACGAGGATGATGCAGCACTGCTACGCCAGAAAGCGAGAACATCATGAAACTGAACAACAGGCGCCGTCAAATAGTTTGCAATTTCCACAGCTGAAATAAATGTTTTAAAAAATCAAAACACAACAGTACTAACTGCTAGGTTATATAACATTTCATTATAGTACACAGTAGATGTAATATTTAGTTAGTCAATAGATACCAGTAAACACATATTGGAATAAAAACCTGTACTAAATGTCACTACAAGTATTTAAAATAGCATAGTATTTAAATACTGTATGTATTTTAAAATATTTTACTACAAACTGAGTTGTCTATTGAGAGCAAAATAAAACGAAAACTGTTTCAATGCCAATAAATTAACATAGAATACATTGTCAGTACAATTGTTAAGTGACTGCTCAGTTCTCAGCTCATTCATCAGCTTCATTCGCAACCGCTTACATCGGCCTTCTTCGGAAACATCTTCACTGACCAACTGTCAATGTGATCCATCAGCTACAGACAGGATGAATCCACGGGCCACTGCTGACTGTCAGACATTCTCCAGAATTGTGGTTGCATCTGACCACGGAATCAATGATTTGGAATCTGATGCAGCTTGATGTGATCATTGACAGGAAATCGATGGTCAAGTTGCTTGAGAACTGACAGCTTGATCATTCGTATCATTTTTCGGCGGATTTACGGCAGACAAAATACGGCGGCTAATGCGGCGCGCCGCATATTTTCCGGCGGATTTTTGGCGGACCAAAATTTGGCGGCGTATTCGGCGCGCGGCGTCGTCTGAGGGGTCTAGTTAAAGCCCAACGTGCAACCCGATAATAAATAGTCTTTGATGTCTGTAACACAGTCAATCGTTTGTAGTCAGTCTCGATTGTAAAGTGACTACCATAAAGGTATCTTGAGAACATTGTGATAGTCCACACCAGGACCGGCCCTAGAGTGTGCGGGGCCCAATGCAGCAAACGATGAGCGGGGCCCCAAGGCTGCAGACGAGGAGCGAGACCCGTGCTCAAATTTGCATTTTTACATATATTAAAATAATGTGAAATAAAAATATTAATATACTTAAATTTTTTACACAGCATTAACGCAGCAATAATTATATATTTATTAATTTAATTTTTTAAAAATCATAAAACTAAAAAAAGATGTTAATAATTAAAATGTTTTGTTTTGGTATGGGGCCGTCAATAAACTACGTCACGCGCCTAGGAGGGGAGGGGGTCGCGCATTTGTGACGATGTGTGACGAGGGGGAGGGGGGTGTTTAAGAAATGTGACGTCACATCAAAACACGCTACTTTAAATAAAAGTTCCACTTACCTATTTGATTGTTTACAATTTATTTAATGAAGTTTTACAAGGCTTCACGCGTGTTACAATATTAGAGTGCAGCCTTAAGCTAAATGCATAATTAAATAATAATAAAAATAATAATTTTATATATAAAACATAACTAAAAGTATTGATTATGTTCAATATAATACGCACCGCGTGGCAGACCCCTGTGACATCGAGGGCTGGAGTGAACCTCCAGTGACCCGTAGAGGTCAACTATAGCAGACGGCTACACGTGCTACATAGAGATAAACTAAAAATTCATTAATTTAATTACGGTACATTAGATCGATCTGAAATCTTGATACAATGCATTGTTAGGTAGCACAAGTCTATGTGCAATAGAGTTTAATAAGTTTTATTTTGTAAAGGCTTCTTTCTCCGAAAGTCACACACACAGGAATAGTTGTGTGTGTTAGGAAAGTCACTCTAACGCTTGTGTCCTGAAAGAATCGGCGAAATCTGAACAGGGTCGCCGTAGGTGACTACAGGAATCATGGAACTCAATGACTGCAATTCTTCAGGTTCCTTACTATCGCAGGGTGTGAGATTTTTCTACAGATTCATTCTGCCATTCTGTAGATATCTTTTTTTTTCTTCTTTTGAATGAAATTTATAAAGAAATTCAAACGAGTCTAGATGCCTTCGTAGTTGTTAAAGCGACTGTCCATCGACAAGATTGTAAAATCAACAACCTGGTTTTAAAAATATGTGCGTAATTTGTCTTGTGCATCGACAAATCCTTCATCTTCTCCTTCATATGTAACTTTTTTTTCTTTTTCGAACTCTCGTCTCTTTGAATAAGGGTTCATCTTCTAAGTCCGTGGCAATTTCTTTTGCTATTGCTATTGCTGTTTCAAAACCCCAACTTCTATAAGATTTCAAACATTTGCAAGTATATTCCATGCTGTCAACTGTAGTTGCTAAATCGACTCGGGATATTTTGTAATTCTTTGCTGATGTAATTAAATTGGGACAATATGTGGAACCAAAAATCAATTTAAAAAATTAAATTGAAGTTCTTAATTTGTTTGCACAATGATTCGAATTCAATTCCAGCTTGTCAATCACTACTTTGCTCTACAATTTCGAAAATTGCTTAATATATTTCGCCTGTTTGATATCGCACTGCATTTACACTTTCCACACGGTTTTCCCATATTCATATTGTTTCCACAAAGTGGTTTCACATAAATACCTTAAAACATACTTGGAAAGGATAGCCGATCGCTTTGTTGTGCAAATTGATATACAGTAACATTATAGTTACATGTTCAATAAGAGGTAAGACTGTAAGACATGTCACAATATAAAATATACACCTAGCCCCCTATAAGGGACCTAACGGTGACCGGAGGAGGGTGTCTTTAAATCGATATTGTCCTTAAATAAGGGCTCTCGATTTTTTCACTTACCAAAGCAGGTTAAATCCTTAAAATGGCGTTTCGTATTTTTAAAAATTGCTTTCTAAAATGCTCTGGGAAAAATACTTTTTTAAATTAGGATTTAGGGTGATTATAATATTTTATTATATTGGAACGCAATTTATCTAACTATTTTATCCTGAAAAAATAAATACAAAGTTTCCTTGATACAGTTGTTATTCTTTAAAAAAAAGAACAAGTATTACGATATAGTAGTAAAATCGAGCTGAACTTTTGCACATAGACTCGTGACACCTAACAATGCATCCTATCAAAATTTCAGATCGATCGAATGTACCGTAATTAAATTAATGCATTTTTAATGTATCTCTATATAACATATGTAATTCAATTTCACAGTTTGTTATTTTTTGTCTTCCACGTGCCAGTTGAGTTCACGCCACCCATCGATGTCCACACCCCATCCCCCCGGTTTTAAAGCCAGGGGCGATTAGTCGTTTTCAGTCCGTAAATGTTTGTCGCGATTGCACATAGTCAGTACTTTTAGTTCGGCTATGCCTCATATCTAAGGTCTTTACAGTCAAAAACTTTGTTTTTAAGGGGTTGTTTAATCGCTGCCTTTAGATTTTTGCCAGCCGGTGTGGCACTTACTCGTAATCTATCCCGTTATTTATTTAGATAATCGTGTGGTTTTTGCCCCCCTATATTTTCATTTTTACCATCAAAAATGTTTTTGAGGATATTTATGGGACCTCTTACTCTTATTTTTCGCCTGAACATTAGTTCAAATGGGGAAAATCACGTTAATCAATTATTTTTGGTCTGTTTCATCTAAACATATCTTTGCTCCAATTTGTTACACGTGAACTAAATATATTTTTTATTACTATCATAAGTATTAAGATTTATACTATGCTAATTAAAATGTAGGAAAACAAAAAAATTGGTACAAAATCCTAGTCATATACATGTACTTAAAAAATTTTTTTTAATGAATCTAAATACTGAAATTTCACAAACTAAAACAGCACTAAAAAAATGATAATTGTATTTTTTTATTTCTCAAAATTTAAACAACAAGAATGTAATTAATAATACCACAAATAATAATTTAAAATAATCTTTGCAATTGCAATACAAGACTGTTTTAAAATAACATGCATTTAGTGTTTCATTTAGAATAATTATCAAAGTGACTGCAAATTTCTACTTTATATCAAATATTAATTCGTTGATAATGTCCTAAGCTGTGACAAACACATGTGAACGAAAAAAATTTAAAAGTTCATATTTTAGTTATCTTTAAAGAAACATCCTGTGAATGAAATAATCATGGCCAGCCATTGCACCCGTCATGCCATTTTATTTTCACAATCTCTCAATCTTAAGATAAACACCTTTTTTTAAAGTTGTCGCTGTCTTCCTTATCCTCCAGTCTGTAGGACAAGGCTTTGCACTGCTCTGCATTAGTCTTCCACTCATAGCCTATAAACTTCTCAAGCCTTGCGCCCCATCCAACCACAACGACGCCTTCTCCTGCAGTTTTGGCAGACGGGGTCCCGCCTTTACCGACAGTCACCTCAATTTGTTGCTGCGGTGAAACCTGAATCAAACCTCTGGCATATCCCCCTCCTCCCCCGCCACCACCTCCAAAGAGACCTGTAGCACCACCACCATAGTTGTCAGCGGCTCCTGGCTGTCCAGAAGGTTTACTGCCAGCACCCCCACAGCCCCCTCGCCTGGTAAAACATCTGGAACAGGATGGCATCACGCCACCAGCCCCACAAAATAAGCAAGTTGTCTGCCCAAGTTGACAGGTGCTGGGAGACTGAGTTTGCCCAGCAGCGCCCCCACCAAGACATCCAGATGTCAAATTTCCATCTCCACCAAACAATGTCCTGCCAATGCCACCTCTGCCACCTAAAAAAAGTATTTTCAAAATGTATTAAAAATCTAACAACGCATTCGGCTATCTGAACATGGGAAATAAGACAAAGGGACATCAGCAATATTATTTAAAACTAACATCAAATAATTGTTAATAGTTCTAGTAAGGTTCTGAGATGAAATAATTAATTTTAATAATAAACTACCTTCACTCAAAGATCCTCCTTGTCCGCCATAAGCTCTAAGGTAGTTCCCAAACTTTGAGATCCCTCCCATTCCAGCACGTTCTCCAGATTTGATGAGTTCCTTATCACAAGCGTCGAAACCCCCACCGCCACCACCAATAACGACAACATCAACACTGAAAACATCCCGAGGAACAACAAACTGAGCAGATTCACTGAAAATGATGTAGCCACGTCTCGTAGTTCCATGTATATTGTATCGAACAGCTGACAGAGAAAAAAAAAGAATAGATGATGTTCAAATTTAGATGAAAACTTTGTATTGTTTAGGAATTCCCACAGCTTGAAATCATTATTTTAGATGATAATTTCATAAATAAATATACCCTCTGTAATTTCAGTAGTTCTCAGAAGCCAGTATCCCATTATAATTGAGAAAACTTATGTCAAGGGATGAAGTGGGGATAGAAAAATAGTTTAACATAGATTTACAGGGGATTTTACTTGCAAAATAAACAAAAATACAATCTGGCAGCTACAAATATTCCAATAAATTTTAAGAAATTTTAAGTTTGTTCAGTGGTGAAGTATTTGTATTTCAAAGGAGAAGAGTTGTCATTATATTGTCTCATCTAAGAAAACTTTAGATTTAAACGTTTCATGATAATTTTGCATTTTTTAAGCAGCTTTTCTAAATATAATCTACTGGATGCCCTAAAATCTATATATATTTTTTTTTGGAAAGGTAAACATTTTTATACAAAATTATTAAAATATATTCATTTTACTCACTCGATACACAAATATCAGACGAGTTCCATTGTCCATCAAAACATTCCCTTGCTTCATTCATCTTTTTTGTTTTGTTGAGGTTAAACCCTGGGTCACAATGTACACTTATAATGCGTCCTTGCTGAGCAAATGTGCCTGTGCGGCCACCTCTGACATATCCATTAACTTGATGCTTGATTAGACATAAACCTTGAGAGACAAAAAATTAAATATAGAGATCATTTCTGTTACTTGTGGTTTAATTATTTACCTTCACTATAAAGGCATTGTTGCACTTTAACATCATATATTAACATTATATTTATTTTAAAATATTTTTTAAACATGGTTTTAATTAGTTATGTTAAAAAATAAACATGATTTATCAAAGTTTTTTTTTCTTTGTTTCTTGATCTTGACTTAATTAGATCAAATATAAAAAAAATGTTTTTAAAAATTCTAAAAAATTTAACAGTTTTTTTTAAAATATACTTCTTAGAATGTCATCCTCATCTTAATCATTTTTGGCACTACATCCCATGTGGTAACTTGACCTGCTCAATCACTCTCATTAAAGCTGATCCATGGCCTTTTGTTTTCATGCCCAGACCACTAGCAGCTGTAAGCTTTTCTCAATCGAATTCAACAATCTGTTTCTACAGTTAGCTTTAAACTTGGTGGTTTCTGTCTATATACTGTTTTTGCTGCCCAACAGGTTGGCATTTTTTCAGATGACCTGCCCATGGCAGTCTGAAGTTTTTAATTACAGAGACTATGGGTGGGTCTTCAAACAATATAAATCGTAGTTCATGAGACCCTCCAAAACAATTTTCTAAAAATGTGCAGACATTTTTCTTATAAAAATGACTTACATATGTGCTAAGAAACTAATTTATATTTCTTTTTGTTTGTCCTGTGCCTATACACACCCTACACCTCTTCATAATTTTTCAAATTATTTCTTTTTTAAATTGGTGTGGTAGAAAAAACACCAAAAAATGTAATTCCATTTTAATCAATAAATCTTATTTTTTATAAACAGATTTTTTTTAAATGAAGGAAAACAGCCATAATTGAAGCTAAATGTATGCATAAATAACACACTGTCCAATGAACACAACTAAATCTTACCAATTCTTTGTGCTAGACTGTGAATAACAACAGAAGCATCATTGCATTGACTGTTGTGGTCACTGTCATCATTTAGCCGACATAAACAAACTGAATGGTTGTTAGGTTTGGGTACCCAGATTCCCTTACAGTCGTCATCTTGTGGTAAAGGTTCATTTATATCATCTTGAAAAACAGAAATAACAAATCCATTTTATTGTCATCTAGACACACACAAAATTCATAAATATTAACTAAATTTACTTGACTTCTCATGCAGTCAGAAAATGAAGGTACCAACAGAACAACATAGTTTTTTTCTTCTAAATTTTTATATAGCAAATTACTTATTGAAAAATTAGAATACAATTTTTGTATAAAAATGTATGATTGTAAGCTTAGAAAAAAAAACTATAAAAATATCGTTTTGAGTTATATATTAAAAGAAATTTTTTTTAAATTAGATTATCTTTTTATATTTAAATGATGCATAATCAGTAGTATAATTTAGAGGTACCCAAATAAAAATGTATCATAAATGTTATTTTTAAAACTTACATAGATTATAGAAATGTAATCCTGCTAAATAATTCAGTGTTGGAAACCCAGCATTAGTTATAAATGAAGAGTTGTTCATAGGAAATCTAATGATGATTGAAAGAGTTCAAGGGTAAAATGATGTATGCTTTTAAAATTTATCACATCTTTAAAATATTATTTAATTATTCTACTCTTTTAAATTTAACAAACAGTTAACCAAATTTACGGCGGTTAATCCATTCCAGACTTTACAGCAATGGGTGAATTTCTGCAAAGTAGTACTATTTATAAATCTTATTTTTTTGTAGTTAGACCATAGAGAACCTGATTATGAACCTGACCCTGATTATAACACCTTTAATCAACATTGACATGAAATAACACCATTAATTCACTATTACACTCGTATCACCAATATATAATAACAAACAAAAGAAGTATTAATAAGACATATTAAACTTTATAAATATCATTAAACTATTGTATATTTAATTCCACACTTTTTAATGAATATGCAGTATTTGAAAAAAGCCTGATAGAGTGAAGCCCAAAATTCAAAGCACGAGGTGGTAAAGGGTCGAATATATGTAAATTGAAACTAAAACACTATTATTTTGAATCTTGTGAGATGTGCAACTGTATCCTGCTTCTGGAGTTCACTCAATATTTTTTTTGTTTAACTTTAAAATATTTTTTGGTCAAAAAAATTTGAGAACTTGGAGTTCACTTCTTCCAATAAGTTCTAAAGACATCAACTTTGTCCTTATGAGGCTACCCCAATGGTGGTGAAATGTCTAGGGCTTGAGGAACTGTGGTAGCTTAAGTCACCTTTTGCATAAACTTTCACATTTCTTCTGGTATCTCCCATTTGAGGTTTCTTGTGTTGTCGTTTGAACTTATATATTAAGCCTCCATGTTTTTAGAATGATGTATTTTTACTGCCTGTCTTTTTTTTCTTCTTTATTTGATTAAAAAATTATTTTAAGTTAATAAATCATTTTTAAAATAAAACATGTAAAACTTCCAATGCAAAACAAAATTGATAAATTTAAAAAATAACCTTTGTATGGCTCGTTTTAAATGATCAGTATAAAACAAATCATCATTTATCACCAATACATCCTGAGGAAGTGCATCACTTGAGAGCTCAACAATGGTTTCAGTGGCAACCAAATCATTGTTGTATAATCTTTCAGAAAGTTGTTTGTCTTTGAAATTTGCTTTGAATATGGAGTGATGTTCTGAGTCAGCCCAAATAATTTCTGCAATCATTAAAAAAAATTGTTTTATTTTCTTCTTTAAAACTAAAAACATAACTTTCAACAGTATATTTTCTATAGTATGAATATGAGATTGATAGTAGGCTCATTTTATTATTATATTCTTTAATATTTAAATGAATATGTGCCATTAATTATTGGTAAGCCAACCTTCTTTGTGTATAGTTATGCCTACTGGCTTTCCTTGGTACTTGAAGATCTCAACTAGATTAGATCCATCCATATCAGCTTGTAAGATAGCTGCTGTGTACATTACAGTTTCACTGACAAGCTCAGGGTCTTTGGCAACTGCTGTTAGGTAGATACTTCTGAAAATATTAAAATTTAACACACAAAAATTCGTATCTCTCAGCAAAATGAAATATGTTGCTCTTATTAAAGTATGGAACTTAAAATAGAATACTTGAATATGTTCCCTTTTTAAAACCTTTTGAACATGTTTAAACATTGAACAACACTCAACAAAAGTAATTTAAGATTAATAATATATCTGTAACCTATATTGCAAAATGTATTTAAAATAAACTAAATAATTTACTTTGCTTTTTTTAAATTTAAATACATGAATTGAAACAAGAAATATATTTTTTAATCAGTGCCAATTCTAGGGAAGTTAATTCATGAACATTCATTAAAATTAAATACCTTTTACTTTCATCAATTGTGAAATGTCCAATTATCCAGCTGGGGCTTTTTATTATTTGACAGAAAACATTTGTATTTAAACTCATTATCAGAATTTCACCAGAGGATGATAATAAATACAACAATCTTGCACGTGAAGCAATGTTTATTTTTGTTATATCTGTAAGGTTATTAAACAAGTTATGTTACACTTTAAAAACAATGCATTATTTTAATTATGTACCTAAGTTAAACATTTTATGAAACTATAGCAATGTAAATGCAACATTTATTACATGTATGTTGAATGATATAAACTGTATGTACATGTAAAGTTATATGCTTTAAACTTTAATTCATCCTTGAGAAAATGCAATTATGGTTTTTAATTAATTTTTTTTAATAAAGAAAAACATTGTTTTTTATTAAAAGAATATAAGAATTACAGTACTCTAATTTATATTACTTTTTATTTTTTTAAATTACAGATAATATTTATTAAAATCCTTACTAAACAACTTATCCCAAGCAAAAACAACAGCTTTTTGGGAACCATTTACAAAGATAGAATATATTATTTTATCAATTGGGTCTGCCCAGTAAATCTGAAATAGAATTTTTTTAATAGAACACAGCTTTAAAACTGCCAAAATCAAACACCTTTCACTGCCCATGATTAGCATCAAATATTCAAAATAACATCTATATGAAATAAGATGTAGACTTAGTAAATATTTAAGAAATTGGATAAAATGTTTGATAATTAATATTGAAGCAATAACTAGACCGTTTAAGTAGCAAATACCTAGCCTCTTAAGAAAGTTATAAATCTAGAAATTACACAAATTTTAGGTAAAATATTGAGTAAAAATGATGAAATTTATAATAGAGTAGAAAAAATATACTTCAAAGACACGCTAAAAATAAAATGGTGAAGGAATGAAATAAAAACAATAAAATTTCTAATGATGGTACCTGCTGTTCATTGATGTCAAGAGCAATATCTGTGGCATGAATGTTCACAGTGAGGGGAAAAGTGTAGTAATCAGGTAGTAGAAGAAATTGGCGATAAAGCTGGCCACTTTGAAGGTCACAGAATATGAGAAAATAATCATTTGTTATTCCTGGGGAAGGATCACTGAGTCAATGAGAATATCAAAAGTGTAGATGTAATAATAAAATTTTAATAGCACTTAATTTTATACAAATATATTCTTGTATAATTTGAGATACGTTTAAATTTAAGTTAAAAATATTACACTTTTTTTTTCAATTTATATATAGCAGAGTGATGGCAAGACAATACAAACAATACTGATCTAAGTAATCAGTGAATACAATACAGGTCATGAGGACTATAGTTGATTAACGTTTATTTGGTTGACTAATTCTCTTTATCAGGAAGACATGTTACTTCTTCTTCTTCTACATATTCTTTTGAGCCTTTGAGATGCTGACCATAAAATTTCATTGGACTTGTCATAATATAAATACATTTTTTACTGTCAGTACCCCCATGCCCTGGGGCACACTGCCAAATATAATTTTTTTATTTATTGTATAATTTTGCAAATTTTATTTCAGGAAATTAAATTATGTTAAATATAATATTACCAGTAGTTTTTGTTTTCACCTTAAAATATGTAAACCATTATTTCTGGTTTCACATGAACTATTGGTTGAATATAAAGACTTAATTATAATAAAGCATTAGTATATTTCAACTGAATTTTATAAATAAGTTTTAAAACAAAACTCTTCTCAATTAAATTATTGTTTACTGTAATCTGTTAGAAGAAAGAAATGATTTTTTTTTAAATTTAATGTGTGCCTTTCCCAAACTCATTTAAATTATTTAAGTAATCTGTTATTTCTTTTATTCATAACATAAATTAAATAGTTGTTCATGTACCTTTTATGCAGTCTCCGTTGGGTTTTAACCAGTAACCAACTGTGCAGGCACATTGGAATTCTATTCTTGACTGCAAACAAAGCTGTGAACATTTTTTTTTGTCTCCCTAACATCCTTTTTCCTTTCCTTTTTTTATTTTGGATTCTGCGTTTACTTCTACTCATTGCTGTTGTGAAATTGCTTGAAATACTGAAACCTTCAAACTCATCATGACTACAAGGATCTTAAAAAGAATCATAATAGAATATTTAAATATATCTATTTTCAACTTAAAATTAAATTTTTGTATTTTCATCACTCAGTCACAATTTATATATCATTTTATGTTTATGTAAATTATTTTGGGTATTTATAAAAAAGCAACAATTTGAAATTAGCCAGACAATTTAAAAAATGCTGACAAGTTTTTTAAAAAGCTAATAATAAAATAACTATTTTAATGTTAGCTGAACCTTAATAAGTTTTTAAAAGACTGTATTGATTTTGATTCTATATTAAAAAACAAAATTTTTCACTAAAGAACTATTTTTAAAAACTTATAAAAAAATTGTACTTTTTTTAAAAAGTGTGGTTGGGATGTTGCAGGCAGATAAAAAGGATGATGGACCTATTTATACCAACCTATGTCCTCCACTTGTTTTGAGGCATGGTAATAAACAACATCACTGAAGTAGATACTTGAAAATTGAGTTGGTGAAGTTATGTTAGATAAGGGCATGTCTGTGTTAACATCAGCAGCCTTCACCCCTCCTATTAAATCAGTCCATACAATATAATCCTGGAAATTAAAAATACAATGTATTAAGAAAAACATACTTTCAAACAACAAAAAAATGTTTTTTTAATAAAAAAAAATTTTAAGTATTTTTACTCATGAAATTTATTATGAGTAGAGCGAATAAAAAATACTTAACAGAAAAATTCAAAATTTACACACATGCATAATATCCATAGATTTCACTGCAGATACTCCCAGGATATCTCTGTTTTTACAGTCCTCATGAATTGTGCCATCAAGAGTAGCACGGCATAAATAGGGGCCATCACTCCAGTACAACCTTTAAATTGTTACACACCAATTACAGCTATCATTATTTGTTGTTTTTTAATTCAATAAAAAAAATTTTTATCTACATGTGAAAATAAGTAAACTTAAATTTTAAATATTTTTTCTCAGAGGCAATGTTTATTGTACATACAAGTTTCTGTTGACATCAAGGGCCAGTGCATGTGGATGTTCATGAAAAGCATTTCTCCCAAGAATGACAATCCTGTTACGCCCATCAAGATCGGACCTCTCTATTTTAAATCTATCAAGTGGAGTATCTGACCAAAACATATACCTGAAGGATGTATCATCAGAGCAAATAATATAACTTTAAGGATAAATAATATTGTATTCCAGTATGATTATGATTAATGCCAAATTTCTTTTGCACAAATAAATATTTTTTGTTTTATTATGACACAACGAACTATATTTAAACTGTTTCCTATTACATTACTTCTTTTGACTGTGGATAACTAAGTCTTGCGGATTAGTGACATCATCATAATGAACAGCTTTAGGAAATCGTCCATTTTCTTTTGATACCATAATCCTCTGAAAGCCTCTGTCAGCCCAGTAGAGGTTTCCAGTTAACCAATCAACAGCCATTCCTGACAACATGGCCACACATTTGAAAGAGTAAATGTTGAAATTCATTTTTATTTGAAAAAAAAATTGCAAGGCAAATTAAACTTAAATCTTGAATCAAATTGCAAAATGAAGTTTTCCAGTAATCCAACAATAATTTTAAAAAAATAGTTTTATGCTACTTAGATAAGGCAAGGTTTTGGAAGTAAAAATATTCAATGCACATAAAAGCGTCGGGCGCCCATCACAACTCATTTCTCTTTGCAACTATTCTTTTGCATATAGATAAATATTTCTAATTAATATGATAGTAGCATGTATAAGATCAAAGTTGTGAACATTTTAATGTTTATTATTATTCATACAAATTTGTATTTATGTTTTGCAGCCTTGTACATGATAGAGAGTTGTGATGAGTGCCCCACGCTTTTATGTGCAGTGGATAGGTTCACGGATTTCACCTGTTATCATAGAAAAATTTTATTTTATTCTTTTTAGTACTCTTTCTATATGTAAATAAAAGCGTGTCCTCCTTGAAAAAAGATTTTTTTAAAGTATTTTATTTTCTACTTTTTAGTCTCGAAAATTTTTTTAATCGATTTTTTGACCATATCAATTATAGTGGTAAAAAGATAGACTATTAATATATTCAATAATGATAACTTTTAAAATAAAAATCAACAAAGAGATTAACTTGCTAAGCTTCTAGGCAAAAAAGCTGACCCATGTTCTAGATCATGATATTACAACCTTAAAGTAATGCAAATCAGAATTTATGTTACGATTTTACTGCAGAACTTACCTGTTACTGTTTTCACCCATGTTTTAACAATTTCTGACTGTACTAAGTAAGTTGAATTACTGATCCCCACAGGCAATGCTACTCTGTTAATAGACTTAATGAGCTGGTCAGTTTAGTACATTATTAAACACAATGTTTCTTATAGTATAAGGGGGGCGGAAATGGGGAAAATCAACATATAAATGCTATACCCCAATGCTTCCTTCTTAACCATTAAGCTACATTTACATTTTCAAACAAATAAATTTTAATATACAATTATTGTCTCTTCTTTTTCGCTTTAGAAGAAGAAGCAACTAGCTGAATTTTTTTCATTATCTGGCCTATGCGGTTTATTATGCAAAACGGGTTTCACTGAGTGTGTTGTACTTTGCTTATTAAATTTAATAAGGATAATAAGAGGTTATTAAATTCAAAATGTATATTTTTACGTTTTTAGAATACTGTAAAACTGGATAATTAATTTTTTATGACGAAAGAATATGGTCCCTTTACTTCCCCCATATTTATTGTTTAACATAAATGCATTAAATTAATTGCATATTTATATTTATTTACCTTTTTATCTTTAGAGAAGTAGAACAGATGTCTTCTTTTGACATCTATTGCAAGGGATTCAATCCCTTTTTCATGGAGGAAATGGAAAGGGAGATTATCAACATATCCCATGGCAAAGGTTTTAGGGGCAATGAATACCCCACTTTTCTCAGCAGCCATAAAAATGACACCTTTACTGGAGAAGTCACTAAGAGCATTGTCATCATGGCTAAATGAAGAGTTAAATTTGGGCAAATCTGAAAAAAACAAATTAATATTTAAAGAATATTATACTTTTCTGATTGAGGTTCAAAAATTAACATATAGGATAAAAATGATAATGCCAACACACAATACTGGATACCTGTCATTGGTTGCCTGTCCTCTGCAGCTATACAAAGTCCATGAGGAATCCCTGCCCAATGTTGACGAAGCACTTGGTCGTTTTTTATGTCAATAATAACCAGACGGTTGGCTGCAAGGTCGCTAGCGATTAGAAAGTCCTTAAACAAACAAATTAATTTAATCCTTTTAAACTTGTTAAGAAAATTCAAAACAATTTTTTTAATATGTTAATAAATTGTGTCTTATTATTTTAATTCATAATATATCTTTATAAATGTGCCACAGCTGAATATCACAAAACACAAAGCGATCACACATATGTCAACCCCAAATATTGCCACACCACACCATCCCCCCCCCTCCCAATCATCTCTAAGGTGAAGCCAGCAATTAATATCTCTCCAAACTGCAAACTAACTTTAAAGAGATTCACTGCTTTTGGTAGGGTTTTTGTATGACGTCAAAAATCATGACAGTATGTGGTTATAATACATGTAAGGGCATTTATTATTGATATATATGTTTGTTATAGCACACAATTATAGACCATATTTTTATATTATGCAATTAAGAGTGTTTACACATTCAATCACCATTTTCTTATAAGTCCAAGCAATGTACATGTACTTAAATATAATATAAAGCAACCCCTACACTTCTAACCGAATCAGGTAAGTATTTAGTGTTTTTGTCAAGGATATTAACTGTATTCTGTTTAGGAATATTTTTCCTAATTCTCTTTTCTATTAAATTCTAAATGTTGGGATGCCTATAACTTAATTGCCAAGACATGAGGTGAAGCCTTAAATATCACCTGGTGAAAGTCCATGTCATGCAACAAGCTCTCGTAGACAGTGCTGACTCGGACAGGCATACAAGGGAGTTCATCCAGCTGGCATCTGTTGATTACTGACAAGCCTGATAGGCGTTCCATCCAGTATAACCTGATATTTGAAGGAGAATTTAACAGAAGAAATCAACTTACAGGAGATGAATTTTGTAAGACATTTCAAAATTGATATGTGCCAAACATAATAATATAAGGATTTATGAAAGTTGACCTACACAGAAAAGAGCATTGAAATTAATGTCAAGCTTAAATGTGTTTTTATTATATTATAATTAACTAATGGGGGCTTTCCATAATGTATGTCACGTTATTTTTTTTTCTTCAGTTTTTTTCACCACTCGAATGTCACAACCTGTCACAAATCTTGGGCATCATCCATACATTATGTCACATACTTTTGACTGCAGTTTACCAAAAATCACTCAACTTTGCTGAATTATGTAATAATTTCAAATTACTTGCATTTATTTTTTAAAGTAAAAAATGTAAATAATATAAAACAAATTTTTTTAAAAAATATATTTATTTTTTAGTTGATAAAGTTTAGCTTTAAAAACTATGTTACTGTTACAGTAAATTACTGCAATTCAATCATGAAGTATAACGTCACTTTACGTCACCAATGAAATTTCACTATCTTAGATCTCCAACCCCTGGTAACGTGAAGATAGTGAAGTATTTCAAGTTCGGTCCCTTCAGGATTTTTTAAAGAGCAAAGCAAATGAAATTAATGCCATTTATTATTTGCTGTTACCAAACTAATCAATATAAAATTCTTATATGTTTGACCAAAAAAAATTTTGGATGATGTTTTAAAGATTTCTTTTATGTGACTATTATAAACTAAATAATTTTTTAAAATTAAAATATACCATTAATTGGAACATTTTATATAATATGTATATGGGGCCGTCCATAAAGTACGTCATGCTCCGAGGGGGGGGGGTGTAAGAAAGTGTGACACTTTGTGTCAGGGGGGGGGTCAAGCCATGTGTGATGTCACACATTTATTTTTTTATTATTTTTTTCTAATTTATATATATATATATATATATATATATATATATATATATATATATATATATATATATATATTATATATATATATATATATTTGTAGAATTTAAATAGCTTTTAAAAAAAATAAAAAAAATTGTGAAACATTATAATTAGTTTTATTTCAAAATAGCATGAAATGAGTATCTCCTGAATGTGTTGTTCATAAATCTGAATTGGATGCAGCAGGACTAATATCGGAAGGATCAGGAATTGTTTGACATCCTGTTCGCACCAGCCAATATTTCACTCAAATTGTGAAATATCAGGACATGAAATGTTGCGATAAAGCAAGAAGCTCATATTTCAACGTTTTACCTTCAAGATTCTTCCCTCCTCCAATCCCAATCATCCAAACAGTTGATGGACTCAAAGCTTCAGGAAGAGAAGATGCAGGTTCTCATTAATTTCCTTCCTTGTTTGTAGCACAAATATCAAATTTGATGACATTATGCCAAGATCAACATGAGTTTTCAAAGTACAACCATACGATTACCAGCTTATTTGATTGACTTTGCAAAGTATGTCACTTATATTTTGCCTCACAAATAATGTTGAAAAAACATACAGGACAATCAGAGGTCGGGCTCAGGAGCTGTTCAAGAACCACTCAGATAAAACGCAAACATCCTTTGAGAATCGCTTCTAGAAGGCAAAGAGAACCTATGGCAGTTATTGCCAGAAGAGAAAATGCACATACAGAGGCTGTTGAGTGGCTAGATGAGGACGAGTTGATCTGTCTGCAATTATCCTTCCAGGAAACTATGATGGTGAAAGATTTAAGCCAGTTGTAACTATGGATGAACACTTCACTTCACCGTTTGTAAGATGATGTCCAGTGAATATTTTTGAATGAAAAATAATTCATAGGACCATAATAAACAGATTCAATATAGCACAAGAGTTGGTCACATAATTTGTCAATCTAGTATTTTTTTAGTCAAATTGTTTTGTTTTCCTTTTTATTATTTAATCACTGGTTGAAGTCAAGTTTCGCTAATCTACTTCTTATCCTGTGTCAATAAAATGCATAATCGGAAAATTATCTAAAACTTGACCTCACCCATTGTAAATAAAAAGGGTAGCAGATAAATGATGTGTATTATATAATTGTCAAGTCTAATTTTTGCAATTTTTGTTTTTAAATTCGATCTAGATTGAGTTACTGTTTCATTGATTAACTGTGACAACTGTTGACAATTAACTATTCTACTATTAAAGTCATCTCATAATCTGATAGTTCTTTTAAGTGGGGGTGTACGGGATTTTGGCTCCAGCTCCGGCAAATCCGAAATCCGGCTATTTTTAAAAATCGGCTCGGCTTCGGCTCCGGCAGGTTTCACTTCATAATTCCGGCTGGCCGGTAGATCCCTAATTTATATATATATTCATAATGGCTCCGTCAAATGCGGAATCCGGCCATTTTAACAAATCTGATTCCGACTCCAGCCAGATTTCAAAATTTTGAATCCGGTACATCCCTACTTTTAAGTGGAAATTTTATATTTTAATACAGTTTAATAGTGAAGTGTACTTTAAGTATTAAATTAAATATTTTAATTAGGTGTTAATTTTTAAAAAAATTTCGAAAGTGTGACGTACTTTAGGGGGGGGGGTCCCGAGATTTGTGACAGTTTGTGAATGGGGGGAGGGGAGGGGTCAAAAATGGTCAAATATAGCGTGACGTACTTTATGGATGGCCTCTATTTTGTTTACCTTCAAAACAATTGTTAATGAACAAAACATATCTGTTTTCAATATATATAATTTGCTATGTATGTTTCGATGGTTCCTAATGCTATGTAATCAGGCAATAACAGATCTTAGAAAGTGCACCGCTAAAAATAAAAGCCTTGAAACATAATTACTAATCTACTGCACCAAAAATAACTATTTTTAAACGTCCGCATAAAATTGTTCAATCTGGAAATGAGAATATATATACAAAAATGTTGTCATCAAGGGATTGTTGAATTGAAATAAATGAAAGTTTTGTATAATATTATTTTTTATTCTGATAACTCTGATTCAGAGGCGTCACTAGGGTTGGTGTCACCCGGGGCGGTAGCTCATGGTGTCACCCCTTCACGACTGAAGGGGCCGTCCATAAATGACGTCACGCGAGGATGCCGATTTTTACCCCACCCTCCCCCAGCTTCATACTTATACCACCACCCCCTTTTCACGATATGACGTCACAAAGCTTTGACACCCCCCCCCCAAGCCGTATTTTCTAAATAAAAATTAGAATTTTGCTAATTATTTTTTGTCATTTAATTATGTATTTAGGGTAAGTCTGCACTCTGATGTCGTAACACGCGTGAAGCCATTGAAAACGTCATTAAATAAACGGTAAACAATCAACTATTTAAGTGGAACTTTTATTTAAAGTTGCGCGTTTTTTTTTATGTCACGTCACATTTTCTAACCCACCCCCTCGTCACACATCGTCACCGATGCGTGACCCCCACACCCTATTACGGATTAAAGAGGGTGCTGAACGGGCTAAAGCCAGGGGCCCCAATAATTTAAGGTACTCCAATTACTCCAAACTTATAATAGTGTATAATAAAGATGCAGGAAAATGTTTGTATGAATCCCTGAAAATGCCTTGGACATTCATACGGCAATGCTGCAAATATGAGTAGGAAGTATAACGGAATCTAGGCTATTCCTCGTGAGAAGTGCAGTGTAGCTCATTATGTGCCGTGCACAGCTCATTCTATTAATTTGGTTGGGAAAAGTGAAGCTGGTTGTCCTGATGCAGTCAGATTTTTTGTCTTCTGCAAAATCTTTATACCCGGCTTGTTGCAAGTACTCAGCGTTTACAGGTACTTTAAAAACACATGAAATTGATACATGTTAACAAAGCCTTGTCTGACACAAGATCGTTAGCTTTACATGATGCATTAAGGTCTGTTAATAACTTATACCATGAGAATATCGCAGCACTGGAAGAATTATCAACAAACGAAAATCAGCCACGTGGCTGTCTACTTGAAGCAGAAGGATTTCTAAAGGAACTCTTTTTCAAACTGGAAGTCGCTATTTTACTTGAAATTTGAGAAACAATTTTAGAAAGGAAGTCTCTCATTGAGTATTTTAAACGACAGCATTCTTAATTTGATTTCTATGAAGACAAAGGAAAGGACAAGTCCGTGGTAAAAAAAAAGAGTATGAACAATCTTCAATGCTATCAACAAAAGAAAAAAAAGGCGTCAGTTTGATAAAGGGACATCACCAAAACAATATTCTCCCCGAGACAAAAGTTTTAAGGTTAAGGTATTTCTGGTAATCATTGACAAACTTTCTTGAGCCCTAAAACATCGGTTAGGCCCATATAAAGACATCCATGAGAAATTTGGCTTTCTTACAAACCTATCTAAGCTCAGCAATTTCGTCATCCGATGGGCAGCAGCCAAGATAATGGAAGAATATTCAAGTGATTTCGAAGACTGCTTACTTTCAGAATTAGTCCAATTTTCAAAACTCTTTAAAAAAGTTATTGTCCAGGCTCAGGGTAAGGAAAAGGAAGTACCCCAATGCCAATTTCAAAACACGTGCACAGAGCTAAACATTTTGCTGCTTTTGAATGAGCTAAATTTCACACAGCTCTTTACAAATGTACACATCGCACTTCTCATCTATCTCTCAATGATGACATCAAACTGCAACTGAGAGTCATCCTTTTCAAGGTTGAAAAGAATATAAAATGAGTTAGAATTTGCATGGGACAACAAAGACTGAATATGCTCTCTTTAATTCTAATGAGCATTGAGAAGGAACTTGTAAGCTTTCTTAGCTTTACTGACTTGATTGATAACTTCGCCATGAGAAAAATTTGCAAACGAAAGTTGTAGGTTCAAATAATAATAATACATATTTTTCAATATTTTTTTTATTTCAACTAGAGAAAACAATTCGTTACCCGTTACCCCATGAAAAAAAATATTTAAAAAAAAATAATTAAAATTACGAAATAACGGAACATTATTCTTTATGGGGGAGCGTTCGTAACCACGAAACAGCGTAAGTCGGGATGGGACTGTCGTAACCGGGGAACTAACTGTATATAAACATGCATATCACGCCTTTAATAAATATATATATAACAAAATATTAACTCAAAGACATTGAATTCATAATTTTCGTCTAGAAAATACATCAAAAAAGAAAACCCAACTTTTTATTTATTTATTTTTTGGGTGGGGGGGGGGATAAAAATCTTATCCCCCCCACACCCCACTGTAGTGGGGGGAGTCGTGAGGTGGGATTCGTCCATGGTGTCGGTGTGTCAAAGCCCAAATAGCTTTATATCTTTTAAAACATAAGACACTGCCTCTTTCATGTCCAGCCTTTTTTAAAGATCTCTCAGCTTTTACGTTTCTTTTCTTTTTTTCCTAAATTGTTTTAATGTTGTTTGTGTGTTGGGACTGTTTTATTATTGCAAGTTAACTGATATTTTTTTAATAAAAAGTTTTCGCGTTTAACGTATTTCTTTGTATTTGTTCATTTTTTTCTAGATGAAAAAAATGTGTCTTCATTTTTTTTTCTGACATAAAATCGTACACAGTAAAATTTTATGCTCGAGTGTCACCCCCCTGATGGGTGTCACCCGGGGCGGCCCGCCCCCCTCGACCCCCCCCTAGTGACGCCACTGCTCTGATTTCAAAATTAATTGATTTCAGCTGATATAAATTTATTTTGATTACATCCATCATTTTTGAAGGGTAATATACATTATACACTAGTATTATAAGAATTATCGAAGAAAAAAAATGTATGCTTTGCCTACATTCTCATTCAAATGACATGCTAAACTAACTGTATTAATTATAAGATACTACATTCTGAAAACGTTTTGCCATACGTGTTCCTAGAGTAGTCTATGGTCAGACCAGCTGGCATTATTAACCCGCCAACGAGATGCATCCGATCATTCCCATCAAGGCCAGCCTTTTGAATGCTGGGGATTCCCACATCATCCTCATCTGTCCAGTAGATGAACCTGTCAATGGATGATAACAATTAAAGAATTATGTTGGTTGTAATTGATTGTGTATTTCTTAAAGAGGTTTCGAAATTTGAAATCATGTTATCATTAAAAATTGCAATTCTAAAAAATATAAAAATGGTGACACGAACATAAATTAGTTTTTAAAAAATGATTAAATTGATTATCAACAAAAGACTAAATCGCCTATTGGGCCGTCCATAAATGACGTCACGCACCTAGGTGGGGGGAGGGGGGTCACACTTTTGTGACGATGCGTGACGAGGGGGAGGGAGGGGGTTGAAGAAATGTGACGTCACATCAAAAGGGTAACTTGAAATAAAACTTCCACTGAAATATTTGGTCGTTTACAATTTATTTAATGACTTTTTAAAAAAAAATCAGTGCTTCTCAATGTGCCAGTCGGTAGGCCATCCGACGCTGGTTGGCGTAAGCTATCAAGACACGAAAATTAAATCTAATAATAATCCTTAAGTTTGAGAATCCACAAGATAACATATGAAATTGTTACACTGCGTCGTTTGATGTTGACATCAAAGCATTTGTGATGTAACCGCAGCTCCGTTTGGTTCTCTCGAACTTTTTTGCACATTACCCCAAAATATACAAGTTTATGTGTGCGTTACCCCCCACCCCCAGACTCTAGGTCCTGCTCACATCACTCGGGGATTTGGGGGAGCGTCGTTAGCCACCCCCCCCCCGCCCCCGAAAATGCTACTGGTGAGTTTTACATGCATGACAAGTGTCTAAAAATGATCTGAATAGGATTATGTGTAGATATTTTAAGTCAAAACGACACGGAATATCCTTTTTCTTTAAAAGGGGAAAAAAAGGGGGGGGGGAGGGAATCTATTTGATAGAGTTAAAAACGTTTTAGGTTTGATATAATTGTTTGATGTGTTTTTGGTCAAACGCCCCTGTCCATTTTAGTCTTCTAGATCAGTGCTTCTCAAAGTGGTGGTCCGCGGACCGGTGCCGGTCCGTGGACCATCCGCTGCCGGTCCACAGATGTTCTCAAAAAAAGGACAGAAAAAATTGTCAGTGCAGGGAAAACAATGCACCGGTCCCTGGTGCAATGGAAAAAATTCCTGCCGGTCCGCCATACTAAAACTAAAACGTTTAAGAAGCACTGTTCTAGATATAATGGTAAATGAGCCCATTTAAAATTAGTCAAGTATTCATTAACTTTATTGAATGCATCAAATTCTTGACATCGCAATTCGAGAGGAGCGCAAAACAACTTTTCTTCTTAGCTCAGTTTTTTAGGCATTAATTTTAAATATCACAGAAATGATACGTGATACAGACAAGTCATGTGGATTTAGATTATTGTCACTCGTGTCAATATAAATGAAAGTAGGGTAGATTAAGGTGTCTTCGTATAGTACGTAGATAAGAAATCTACATAGTTGCCTAATTTTTAAAAATGCATTTTCTGGAAGGAACCGGATCAATAATGGACATATGTTCCAAGCTTACACGTGCACATGACGTACTTTAATATATCTAGTTGATAGTAATGGATGTTATATGTCCCAAATGAGTCTGCATTACCCCCAAAGAATTCCCTTTATGACCCCAGATCCCCTGCTCGTTACTGGTGGCTAAAAACTTGTGAATGCTACATCACTTGCCCCATAGTCCGTCATGTACTGGAAAGGGGGTCATTTTTCAATACTTAAATGACAATAAAAGTGATCTGAAACATACTTATTTTCAAAGTTTTTTTTTGTTTTGTTTTTTTAGGGGGGGGGTCAAAGATTTGTGACGTATTTTTAGAGGGGGGGTCTAAGTTTTTGTGACGACGCGTGACGAGGGGGAGGGAGGGGGTCAAAATCGGAAAAAATCGCGTGACGTCATTTATGGACGGCCCCTATCGGTTAACATCATCACTATACAAATTTAAATTATTTTAATAATTTAATACCATAATTAATTATATTTTTTAATTTGAATAATTGTTTTATTAATTAATTCAACTAAATAACTAAACACAATAACGGAATTAATTACATTTTACCTGCGCCATTGCAAACACGGACAGTCACGAATTTGAATTTATAAATATATTTTTAAAAATAAATTTGATCACAGATTTCAAAATAGCCATAATTAGACAATTAAATGCATTATTAAAATTTTAAAATCTTAATTATTTTTTTTAAAGGATAATCTCATTTAAACTAAGCTCTTTTTTTCAGCATTCCTTTTAAAAATATACCACATATAGCCATCATCCATAGGTAAATGGGTGTCAAAGGAGGTAATATTCACTCACTTTTCATTTTATATACAGTGCTTCCATCTGTATAAATCCATTATCAAAGAATAAACTGTAACTTGTCACTTGATATGTTTCTAAATCTATACATAACAAATTTCTTTTTCAAAATTAAATAAAAGTACAAGCGGTAATGGAAATGGTGTAATAAGTTTATCCTTGTAGAACCTATTTATTGGAGTAGGCTAAGTTGGCAAGAAAAAAATAAAAGTTTAGATTTTAAAAAAGCGCACCCTCTGATTGGATCAACAGCTATTGCACTTGGAGCCACCAACCCCTGGCCAATTATTGTTGTTATAACTCCCCGATTCGGAACACCAGACTTGGAACTTCCATCGCTCTTCTGTTGGTGGCAAAAGTTACCATCACACAGATGACCTATATCAAGCCGAAATATGGCCTTGTGTGAAGGATCTCCCCAAAACAAGGATTTTCTAATCCAATCATAAGCAAGTTCTGTGAACAATGACATATTGGGTAGTTTTATAAATTTAAAACAAATGTAAATTTTTGTATTATATTAAATGTTTGAGGAGTTAAATAATTTCGAGTTATAGAATGCAAGTGATCTAATTTTAATATTAAAACTTAGGTTCACAAAGGCCAACTGTATTCTCTAAAATTTAATCAGTCATATTTAAGTTGATGGGCACATAGTAAATGTTTATAACTTCTGTCAAAAATATTAAACAGACTCTTACAAAATGTTTACATGACAATTTACGTATATTTCTAAAGGTTCATCACCATTTCACCAATTTAGTTAAATAACCAAATAACAGTTGCAGGTCATTTATTTCCATTCTATGTATAAATATTCAGTTCGCAAAGTGTTGATTTATACAAGTTATATTAGTTACTTGTAACTTTGTTGGAAACTCCCTGAAAAATTATTTGGGTTCTGTTAAAATTGTCTGCAACATCTGAGATAACCTGCATCAAAAAGATTTTTTTTAATGAAAAAGATTTAATTAACATATATTTCTTTCTAATGATAATAAGAAGCGAATGACAAAAGTAAACAAAAAAAGTGACATTGAGTCCATTATTAATTAAATTGTAAATTATCATATAAATATTAATACTGAATTACAATAGACAGAAATGATAGTATTTAATATATTTCAAATTGTTATTACACTATTAAAAAAAGCTTTAAAGGATCGTGCTATTTATTTTAATCATAATTTAATCAATCTACATCTTCATTTTATACCTCTAACTTTAAATGACTTTTTTTCTCTTACCAAAACATTAGAATTCTTTCGATCAATTACAAAATAAGCTTGCTTTCTATAATCAAAAGTAATTGTAACCCATTGGCTGGAGAGAACAGACGAACGGGCAATATCTTCACTCTGAAATTTGAATTATTTCCCACTATTAAATTAACAAAGAAAAAGAAGATGAAAAAAAAACACTTTTAATTCTCTTTTAAATCTTTTTATTTATTTTTGTTTTAAATAATTGTTCATACACTTTCAATGTTCACTATAACAATCAGCATTATATGAAATAATAGTAACATATTTTTAAAAGTTTTTTTTAATAATACTTTCTTTTAAGGACGCACTAAAATGGTTAAACTTTCTTAAAATTCATTAGGTAACGAAAAATAAAGATAAAGACCTTGCAGAAATGTAAACTGTAAATGAACACTATATTTATACGTACGTAGACGAAATTTCAATAAATTTCCTCGAGCCACCCCCCCCCCAACGTTACGTTCTAGTTCTAATATAATTTGTATGAACACACTAGACAGGCTAACACTCAAAACCAACCAGAATATATATAAGTTTAATACATATATCTCTATAACTATAACGTGCGTCTTCTCACTACAACATCAATTGTGCAACTGTACTGTATATTGTATCTCGACTGCCTAACCGTCACTGCGTCACATCCCCTAACGTCCCGTCATAATAAAAGTGCGTTCAATATAAACAGCACCGTGCGCCAAACGAGCATAAACATCGCGGACATGCCCTTGTACCAGTGGCAACAGATGATCGTTCTGAACGTGCGAACTGTAATCACCGCGCCGAGGGGCAGCATCACTCCAGAGGCGTCTACGGCCTTCAATAGCAACAAAATAATATGGAGGACAAAAAACGGGGAGACTTGAGTATTTCTCCTAGAAGGGAGAACTCGTCTGCACTGGCTGAGAGATCGCGTGATACTGAAGAGCGCGCGGAAACCTGTGACCCCTCGTATGTGCCTATTGTAATAAACTGACAGTTGCAGGATCTCAGATTTCTAAAGCTTTTGAAAAGAAGAATCAAGCAAGTTCAAAAATAATAATACAGTTTATTTTTTTTATTTTTTTGGTGATGTTTAAAAAAGCAGTTTTCAGCTTTGTGAACGTCACCGTACGGTATCGTTATACCGTTGGCCATACGCTTGACGCCACAACAATAAATTATGTCAGAGCAGTGTAGTAAGAATTTGAATAATTGCAACATTCTCCTTGACACATTGACAGTAGGCCTTTCACCCAATGTCAATGTTTCGAAATGTTATCTTATCTATACAGACGCTCCTTCTATGCAGAAGATAATTGCGTCCACAGACCTTGACAGATGATCTGTTGGCAAGTGATGCAGCGTTCACAGGCCACGGCTTTGTGGTTCCACGCATTACCCAGAGCCGCCTAACTAGTGTTAGGTACCCATTCGGAGCTGGGTTACTCAGGGACGCCCTAGGCCCCGGGGACAAATCCTTGCCTTCACATGGATTCGAACCCGTGACCATCGGTATGCTATCATAAATAGCGAATTCAGATCTTTACCTGTCTCTGTTCATTAACATTTCAGTAATTTTAGCTAAATCAAATTGTTAGAAAGGCCTGAAGCGTATTTTTTTAAATTGAAATGTTTTTTTTTGCGGTACTGAGATTTAAATGCCATCAAAATACAAAGTTCTCTAAGTAACAGTCCGTCAAAGCATCGATTTGAATAAACAAAAAATTCCTGGTCCAGCTAAATGAAGTTCTAAAAATACCCACAGCGTGTTTGATGTTTAGTTTATTAAAACCGAATGCAAATATTGGTGGGATAAATCTAAAGTGTAAAAAACGATGCAGGTTAATATTCCTTTAAAAGGGGGGGGGGAGGGGGGGAGAGATACTTATTGGGATTTTTATGAAGATAAATTGCATTACTGAAAAGCAATTTGAGTCAGTTAACATTAGTAGGTGGTAAATTCAATTTTGAGAATCAGTGTTTAAGATGATGCTAAAATACGTCGGTATAAATGGTGGGGTTTGGGGGTTAGGCTTTTTTTTTGGAGGCGTCTGTGGCTATCAGAAGGAAAAAGGGGAGGGTTTTTTTGAACGGTCCTTAGTTGTGGCTGACCGTTATGTTGAGACATTAAGTAAGAAATCATTGAAATTCAGCTATTTGTTCTAGCGTTTGTAGTTGAATGAAAGACTCTGCGTATCGACAACTAACTCTATCATGACATCAAATTTGTTGTATGTATCAAGTCCCTGTGACACTTGCTTGAAATTGTTTGAACTCACCCGTCCACCCTTGAACTGGGAATTTAGTCTTTTGACCAGTGACTTTGGAGAGTCTCTCATCAGACGCAGACGATTCTGGGTTTTATCGCTGGTCACAACGGCTATAGAGATGGTTTGCTGGCCATGTATTAGCAAAGCTTTTTAAAAAAAAAGAAGAAGAAGAAGAAGAAAATGAAGCTATTTATTTAAATAAATTCATACGGGTCGTTGAGTCTGTTAATAGTGCTATTGCTCAGAGGCGTCACTAGGGTTGGTGTCAACCGGGGCGGTAGCTCATGGTGTCACCCCTTAACGACTTAACCCATAGAACTCCTCCGAGTCTTCCAGTGCCAAATAACGGGAACATACAGAATTTTACATTTTGGTGTCACCCCCCTGATGGTGTCACCCTGGGCGGCCCGCCCCCTCCGCACCCCCTAGTGACGCCACTGCTATTGCTACTTATTAAATCGCTCCCACAATCCGAAATAGAATCTATATGATACCAGCCATGCATGGCAGATAAAGTGTTTCACGGAAACATTTGTAAAATTTTCTTGACACGCTTCATTGGAAGAAATATTTTGAAAAAATTTCGACGAAGCAGTAGACGGCAAGAGTTTTCTCTTACTTATCTCTCTCAGTAAGTAGGTCGGACTTTATAGCTCATATTTCAAAGGATATGACCTCAAGATGTGTGTGTGGTTTTTTTTTCTTTGTCTGAAGAGGCACTTGTTTAAAAAATTTAATGAGTGGCCCTATAAAAGTTGTAAACTGGGAAAGACGATATACTATTGGCTGTTTATAACTTGATGCGCTACACCCTGGAGAACCCAGCCATCAGAGGCATGCACAACAAACTTGATGCGCTACACCCTGGAGAACCCAGCCATCAGAGGCATGCACAACAAACTTGATGCGCTACACCCTGGAGAACCCAGCCATCAGAGCATGCACAACAAACTTGATGCGCTACACCCTGGAGAACCCAGCCATCAGAGGCATGCACAACAAACTTGATGCGCCACACCCTGGAGAACCCAGCCATCAGAGGCATGCACAACAAACTTGATGCGCTACACTCTGGAGAACCCAGCCATCAGAGACATACACAACAAACTTTATGCGCTACACCCTGGAGAACCCAGCCATCAGAGGCATGCACAACAAACCTGATTCCAGTGCATGGTATCAGTTGAAAACAGATCTTTCTAAAAAATATTTGAAAAACATTTAAATACCCACTCCTAACTATAAAAACGTATGTTATATTAATATGTTTGTTCATGGTTATCGATACCATTCCCACTATTACCCCATATAGTGGCCATTGACCACAAACGTTCGATATTGCTGAAGACTACAGCTGCCCGTTTAGATGCATGCAGCAATGACATATTTATAGCAAAACAAAAAACCGAAGCCCTCCTACCTGAAAGCGCAAGCATCAACACAATAATCACAAAGCTCCAAGACACCATTCTGATTGGTTATGAATTGAAGTCACTATTGAAAATCGATTGTTAATGATTGCCTATTCAAAATATGATTTAATGAAAATCGTATTGACTATACTGCAGACACGCTAGAAGACATGTTAGCACAACCCTGAAAGAAGAATGCAAAATCTTTGCTACTTTCAACATATCATCTATATCATTTACATGGCATGAGACTGGGTAAAAATTGAACAGGAAAACGATAGAGAAATAATTTATAAAAATAAACGCATTAGCCCTACTCTGGTGTTGTGTCAACAGGAAAATCTATTATATCAACCACTGGGGGATAAACGTTAAAGCCACGTGGTGTCCGCTAACCAATCGGTGAAGAGAATCTGTTGTACATTTTAAAAAATAAAAATAAAAATTTTTTTTAAAGGAATTAAAAAAAAACATCGTAGAGATAATCGATTTCATTCCGATTTTTATTCGAATTGTGTGTTTCTACAATCTTATTGTTCCTCCATTGTTTTCCCTAACAGTCATAATGGTTTCAGAAATACCACATTTACGACCCCCCCCCCACAAACCATTACGGGGAAACAGGCGACCGCAGACTTCATAAATTTTAAATTCTATTGCGTCTCTTGAAGCACAAACATTTCATTGCTTTTTTAAATATTTTTTTTTAAAATATGGAAAAAAAAACAAATTGATTGTTAAGTTGTCCGATTTAGCGTAATAACTTTCATCCTCACAAAGAAATAGCAGATAATTTATGTACCAATAAAACCACTCTGGTGAAAGCAGGCATACAAATATAGTCGTGCACACACATACACACTGTGGCGGATTAAGGGTGCTGCTGATTGGGTTAAAGCCAGGGGCCCCCAATGATTTAAGGGCCCCAAACTTATTATTTTTGTATAATAAAGGTGGCTGGACTGGGCCCCAGGTGGAATTGCAGCCAGGAGCCCCGGACAATCTTGATCCGCCCCTGCATACACACAACGAGGACTCAAACATTGCTTGTTTTGTAGCGAACGAAACAAATTAAAGGGACGTAATAGCCTATATCGATGGGGGAATATGTGCCACTGTATGAAATGTTAACTATTTATATTAGGGCTGGTACTGATTAAAAATTTGTGTTCGAATAATCGGGGAAAAATTTCATCGATTAATTTCGATTGATTTATATTTTTATAACGCATATATAGATCCCGTTAAGTTTCGATTCATTACTTCGCGAAATCAGTCGCAATAATCTTCCGTATTGAAGGAGCGTCTGTAAACAGATAAGATAAGATAAGTTAATTTCATGGCTCCCAAATTTTGTGACGTAACACAGCAAATTCGATCTGCTTTACTGGAAATAAGGAAGAAAAGCCTTTTTGTTTACGTATGCATGTCTAAATAAATGATAATAATACGAGGGAAAAGTATGTAAGTAAAAAAAATATAAATTATAAATAAAGTGGAAAAAATATTAGAAATATTTTATTAAATTTTAATAGATCAAATTAATTTTAATCGATTAATTTTTTTAACGATTGATCGATTAATTAATCGTCAATTTCTGCCACCCAGATGTATGTACACGTATGATTATGAAAGCCATGACCATGATAGCGCAATAATGGTGTTTTCTTTAATTTAAAAAAAAATAAGTTCACTATGATGAGATCAAGAAGTTAGTTGGCAGATCAATATTTTTCCCATAACCAGGCCCACGTCCCCACCTCCCCTCACTGCCCCCTCTCCCCCCCCCAAAAAAAAACAACTCATCATTTATGTTGAAACTGGACAACCGTTAGAACAAGCCCAAAAATATGCATAGAACTGATAAAATCATTGCTTTTCCTTAGAAGAAGTGATCACTAACCTGACTTTGCCCTGGCCACTTGATTTTGACAATGCCTTTACTTAATATTTTACGGATTATAATTTTTAATTTGATTTAGTTGAAGGGAAGTGGGAAATACATTTATTTTATATATAGTCATTTCATATTTAACTTTAATTAAAATTTTATCTCTAGGTATTTGAAAATGGGTTGATATTGAGAGTGGCTTGGCTAAGGATTTCTAGGGATTTGGGGGCCCGGCGGGCTTAGCCTCTTTGGGGGGCCCTCATGCATACATTGCGGATTGCGGTGGCGTAATATTTAATGTATAAAATTTTCTGACACACCTTTAGGGGGTTTCCCTCAAGTGGGGGCCCGGTGCCTTTTCGAATTTGGACCCCCTCCCCTAGCTGTGCCACTGGATATCGAAGTCGTAAGTAGTAAGACCAGTGGCGTAGCGAGGGGGCAGGGGGACATATGTCCCCGGGCGCCCCGTTAAGGGGCGCCAAAATGAGTATTAAAACTCATTATTTAATTTTATTTTGATGTTAACTACTGCATCCCAAATACGTTTGCAAGATTGAATTTTGGAGCTCCAAAAAATATCTTCATGACAAACCAGTTGGCCAGCATGATTTTGGCGCCCCCATTGAGCGTTAAGGGGCGCCATTCTACTCATAAATAAATGAAACATCCACAATGTAGGATTGCTGATGGCGTTTTTTTAAAATAAAAAACTGTTCAGATGCTGGGAGTGACACTAGGGGAGCAGTAAGAGACAAAGGCGATTCTATTAATAGAACAGACAGAGACGACACTAAAAGCAACCAAAATGACCAAGACAAGAAAAAGGAGTGGCTCAAAGCAGTGGTTCTCAACCTGTGGTCCGCGGACCACCAGTGGTCCGTGAAGATGTTCCTGGTGGTCCGCGAGCAAAGCATGAAATTTATGCACTGTATGATTCATCAAGAAAGACTAGCAAGAAAAAGAATTAACGCAGACTTAAAATATATATTTGATCTGGCCTAAATAGTTTTTACATTTTATCAAGGCTCGTCCATTAAAATCGTCTCTTTGATTTCTTATGTTCAAATATGAATCTTGAACATTAACAGTTACTGATGTGTACTGAAGTTCGTTGGTTATCAGACTGTTTGAATTACGTGATGACGTAAGAGAGTTTATTGTAGAAAAAACTCAAAGCTTGTTGATCATTTGAACCATAGCTTATGGGTTGCTGTTTTGGCTTACTTGGCTGAAATTTTTGAAGAACTCAATAAACTTAATTCAACTCGGCAAGGAAAGCAGACACATTATGTTACTCTCAGTAAGAAAGTGTCTGCTTTTACGAAAAAGCTTGATCTTTGGAAAAGAAGATTAAGTCAAGGTAACTTTGAGATGTTTGATTAATTGTATGAAACACCGAGAAACCAGAAAATGGTGAAATAAATGAACAACTGTTGATAAATTAGATTTATGGTCATATTCAATCAATGCAGGGCCAATTTTAATTCTACTTTGGTGATTTTTAACGTTCAGTGGTTTTTCGTGGGTTTCCAGTCCTAATCTCGCACACATTGTCTCATCAAATAAAATTACCAACATCGTAATTAAACCAATTCATTGAACTGACTAGCAATACCACTTTGAATATGTTGCATAAGTTGGCTTAATGAAATTTTGGAGTACTCTGAACTATCTCTGATAGCTTTTAAAATACTTTTACCCTTTGCAACTTAGTGAAAGTGGATTTTCTGCACTGCTTACAATAAAAAACAAAACATCGTTCGTACTAAATAAACTAATATAGCAGGTTTTTTAATACAAACTACTGTTTATGACTTAAAGTTGGTTGTTTTTTTATAGTTAGCAAGTAGAATTAAATAAGAAGACTATGAGACTTATATAAATGACATTTGTTCGTTAGAAAAGAAAGCCATTACAATATAGTTTTCGGAGCATGCAAAACGAAGCATATTATTATATTTTTTACTAACTAACATGTATACTACTTATAGCTAGCAATAATCTTCTGTATACAAGTAGCGTCTGCAACAGATAAGATATACACAATATAATTATATTTAACTTTCCAGCACGGCTGTAGCACAATTTTTAGTAGTGGTCCGTAGCTAAGACACATATTTTTCAAGTGGTCCTTGAATCTCAAAAGGTTGAGAGCCACTGGCTTACAGAATGGTTAATTCGCGTCCCTTTTGCTGCATGCTGTGACTCTTTTTAAAAAGAAAAATCTTACTTCCCCCATTCCACTGTGGAGGGAGTAAAATGGGGGAGGGGAGGGAACGTCTCTCATCTCGTGGGCTTGTGTCGGTATGTTAAAGCAAGTTGGATTCCTTTTATATGAAACATCTCTTTCCTGTCTCTCTGTGATCAAACTTGATCAGTATGATCCACTGTTAGAAAAACACTTACATGTCCGAGAAAATCAAGGATCAGTATCTTATTTATCACCGGAAATCCAAAATGAATGTATCCACCTACTTACATCGACTGTAAGGAATCAGCTGTTGAGTGAAATCAGAAATAAACAAGTACTACGGTATCTTACTTGACTCAACACCCGATCTTAGACACAGATGGAACAGCTTTCTCAAGTCATCAGATTTGTGGGTGGATTTTCAAACTAAAAAAGAAACCCTCAAAGAATAATTTTTAGGTTTTGTACAGATACATTCCAAAGACGTAGTAAGCCTTGAAAGAGAAACTGGAATCTAATAACATACCTCAAGCCGACTGTCGGTCACAATGTTATGAAAATGCTGCTGTAAAGACTGGGCATATATCCGGCCTTCAACACCGTATATCTGCCATAAATCACAGAGCATTGTTCATCAAATGTGACACGTTGGAGTGCACGATCAGAAGCTGTTAAAGCAATTTATGAAGGACTAGATGGACTGGTAGAGCTGTTGTAAAAAAATTATCAAAACATACAAATATGATGCCTGACACGAGAAGTGATGCAGAAACTTTGCTGGCAGGTCGGCAGGTATATTAAACTTTAAATTCCTAGTTTTGTTAAATTTCTGGAACATCATACTTGGGAAAATTGATCTTGTCAAGAAACGGTTGCAGAATCCTACTGTGATTTTCAAGGAAGCAGCATCTGATCTTGAATCGCTTGAGCAAGAAATTGTAAACATTTGTAATAATAAGGGCCAGGTTGCGGTAGACAGTGGTAAAAAAAAAGGATGCACAAATTGGGGATCGAGGTTGACAGAAGGATTAGACGACATCGGAGGATGCCTGGAGAATTAACAAGAGATGCAGGACTTTCTGCAGAAGAAGAAACTGCACATGATATGAACAGCGTAATTGATAGACTCCAACAGGAGATATCAATACGGTTTTTACGTCTAAAAAACCTAAACGAAAAATCTGGATTTTTACTAGACGTCAAAAATCTTTTTGCTGAGACAAAAGTTGATACACTTCGTTAAAATTGCTTAGATTTTGCTACATTCTACGAGACTGACGTCAATTGTCACGAATGGTTCATAGAAATGGAGACTGAAAAATTATGCTCAATGCCCGGACTGAAGTTCTATCGGAAACTACTTTGGACCTTCTTGGTTTTATTGTTTTATGTGGAGATGACGTATTTCCGAATCTGCGCATTTCACTTCAAATACTCCTAACAATTGCTGTTTCAACTGAAAGCTGTGAGCGGCCCTTCAGAAAACTGAAGCTTATTTTGTCTTATTTACGTGCTTCAATGGGACAAGATCGTCTGAATGATCCTGCACTCATTAGCATCGAAAGAGAAACACTTGAGAATATTAATTTTGACAAAGAGATTGACGAGTTTGTGACATTCAAATCAATGAGAATAATTTTTTGTAGACTATGTCTAATTTTATAATTAGTAGAGTTGTTTTTTTTCCCAAATAAATTGTTTACAATCGTATAGAGAATTATTAGTCTGTATTCTATTTCATTAAAATACCAGATGCTTCGAAAATTAACCATATAAATTAGTACAAACCGTAAAATTTCAAATTGTTCAGTCCGACAAGGGGCGCATATTTTGTGTCATGTCCCCGGGCGCACATGACCCTAGCTACGCCACTGAGTGAGACCTTCCCTTCGCTATACAAAAGAGGAAAAAAATCATTCAATGGACATTTTGAATTTTGGCTGAACTCTGAGTCTGACGATGAAAAAAATTCCCTGTATTATTCTAAAATTTAAAAAATTAAGTACTCAATACATTAACTTCCAGTTATTACACATGAATCAGCGCTTATCATATGTGAATTCATTTTGATCTAATGCTCATAGAAACACGTGACATTGGTATTAATATCAGTAATTATTATCTTTTATGGAGCATTGATGTGCATGTGATATATGGTCATGTGACATTTTAACGTTAAGCAAACTATAAATAGCCAAGAACATCATGTGATTTTCTTCCTGGCGAAAATGGCGATGCGACTAACTTTTGTTGTGGCCTTCTGTAGTCTTTGTAAGTTAAAATTCAAAATATTATTCACATATGATACATTTTAAATATAAATTAAACACACAGCCTTGTTTATTGATTTATCCTTGATATAAATAATTGAGGTAATCCCTTATTTCAGCGCATTTTATATTTCAAGTCAATAAAAAACATTTTTTCAAACTTACTTCATTAATTATTATTATTATTTATTATGAAATCTATTTTATAATTAAAACATTATTTTTTTGTTTTTATTTATTTTGTTGTAAAAAAATTAAAATGCGCTGAAATAAGGGATTACCATGGTAATCCCTTATTTAAGGGCATTTTAAATTTATCTTATCTTATCTTATCTATATAGACGCTCCTTCTATGCAGAAGATAGTTGCGTCCACAGACCATGACAGATGATCTGTTGGCAAGTGATGCAGCATTCACAGGCCACGGCTTTGTGGGTTCCACGCATTACCCAGCCGCCTAACTACATGTAGTGTTAGGTACCCATTCGGAGCGGGGTGACTCAGGGGCGCCCTAGGCCCCGGGAACAAACCCTTGCCTTCACACGGATTCGAACCCGTGACCATCGGTACGACAGTCCAGTGCGCTGCCACTCGACCACCGCGTCCCCTCAATTTAGAAATTTAGAACAAAATAAATAAAATAACTTACTTTTACTAATTTAAACACTTAATATTTAATTCAGAAATAAAAAAAATTATTTATTTAATGCTTTACAATTAGTTTTGCGTGTGTTTTGTTGAGTTTAAAGGGGTTTTTTAACTTACATAAAGGTTTTTTAAATAAGACTTCCAACAACAAAAATGGTGCGATAAGTCACAGAAGATAGTGAAATATACACATTTTTATTTCGTATTCCTACAAATCGTAAAATCTTACTTTTATTTCAACAAAAAAATAATAGTTTGAATTTTAAAATAGATTTCATAATAATAATTAATGAGGTAAGTTTAAAAAAATGTTTTTTTGATGATTTGAAATATAAAATGTGCTAAAATATGGGATTACCGGGCATATTCTTACAATATTGACAATATGATTATCCTTACACTTGTTTACATTAACTTACACCTAAAAATTATTTTAACGCTGAACCCACCACACTAATTCCATTTTGTTTTTCAGTTGCTTCATTTCAGGCAATTGACCCACCAGTTTACAAAGACACATATAAAGCTGAAGGTTTTATACGTTTGCCTTATGCAGAGATTGTGGAACCTTTCAGAGCTTTCCTTGACACCCCAAACTCTCGCAGCCGGGTAGATTATTATGATGGTAAAACTTATTTGTTATAAATATGATTATAATATCATCCACAAAACTTATAATTATAATTTTTTTCTATTGTAAGGCCACATAAACATAACAATTCTTTGGGCTTTTTAAAATTTAGACAATCAATTATTCATCATTCACAAATATTCAGTCAACACAAATTACAACATAGAATGTCTATTAAAACTTTTTTTAAAAATTTCATGCTGGGGTTAATCTGTCCAATCCTCAATATATAACACATCCAAATTTCACACAATGTCACTATCAATATGGTACAAAATACCTTTGCATTCAATCTTTTCCATCCCGTCTCACAGGAATTCAGCGAACAATCCAGTATAGCCAAGCTCCAGGCCTTCCATTTGGAACCAACCTGAAAGTTGTCCCATTTACAACACAGTCGGTCATCAACAAGGTTTCATGTTTCCAAGCCAACGGGACAAATGATGATCCTGCTACACTGACAACAATTTTACCAGACCTTACTGGTTTCACTGTCAGTATCTATTAGATATAAATGTAGATAGTGTACATTTAAACCTCTATCATATTGGAATTTTAATCTGATACAAAACAGACGCACCTTTTATACAAAACCCTTTTATTATACAGTTAAAGAAAACTAAATACATTAGCACATTATTTGAGATTAGTTTCATTTTTAAAAAAAATCAATTCTGTGGTTACATAAATTGTTATGAGATGTGGTTTCTTTGTGACATAACTGATAAGCCTGTAGTTTTGGGTTATAATAAATGATAAACTTAATAGACATTTTATATAATTCTAAGCTTATTTATTGCTATGCACCCTTTGACCCTAGTATATAGTTTAAATTGAATGGTCCTTGTAAAAACTGTTTTGCATCTGTGTGTGAAATTAAGTATTTCTGTTAATAGCATAACAATCTTGTTGGTAGAAAATACCATTTGCTGACCATCAATTTAACTATTACTGTCTTGCAGTATCTAGGCCAAGAGGTACTTGAGGGCCGAAGAGTGGACTCTTTCCAAAAAGTGGTTACAGATGGCCAAAAAGTAAATTATGTTTTGAACAACTATTTTCATTTTATATTTTTTAAATAAATTAAATACTGTCTAATTTACACATATTATTTCTTAATACAAGTATAGAAAATTCAAAGATTTTCAGAAACTATATTGAAATAAAAATTCAAATTTTTCATTCACCAGGTACCAAGCACTAAAATGTTTAAGCTATTCTTGTATTTAATATTATTATTTATATAGTATTAATGTTAATTTTTTGATGAATATTTGTATACAATACATAGTGTTCACGATTCACCACATACTTTCCTTTGTTAAATAAATAACTTCAATGGAGATTGTAAATTTATTTTAAAATTATAAAAAAAAATCTGAATCATTTATTTGGTTTCAAATATTTTCTTAGGTGAATAAAGAGCTATCTAACTGTACCTGAAAAACAAGTCTAATTGATTTTATTCTGATTATGAAGTCTGAAAAATATTGTTTGCTAAAATTCACCTGTTATTGTATGTTTTATTTCTTGTCTTTGTTTTTTCTTTTAAAGTTTCAATATTATATTTAAAGGTGGTATTTTAATTGACTTTCTCTAGGTAAGCACATACACTTTCTGGGCAACAGAAACAGATCACTTTCCAGTTCGTTATGAAATGATGGGATATGACTCTCTGCTTGGCTCACATTTTGATAAATATTATGTGGATTACGTGAGATGGGAATCCCCTGCCAGGTTCTCTGATGACGATTTTGCTTTGCCAAGGAGTGAGTTTTTTAAAAACTATTTTAAACATGCAATGCATGGCCTAAGGGACTTTAATATGCATTGCTAAAACCAAGGAAAGGCTAATTAAAATAATATATTAATCAGATATTCTTAAAGTCCAAAGTCCAATGTAGAGTTCAGATACCTTTTTTCTATTTTTGTCAATTATTTACTGTATAATGATGGTACAGTGAATCTTTTTTATCGAGTTAGTTATGGTTTTATAACATAATTACCCCTTCTGGGTGAAGAAATAATTCAAATATCAGCCTTGGGAGCTTTTGAACTTAACCACACACTATGACAATATTACAGTTTTCATTAAATTACAAAAAGTTTAAACTAACAGAATAACAGTGATAAATATGTTAGTTTCTCCTCTATGATGATGACATCTGAAATATATTGACAGACCTGACCTGCCAAGGTTTTCCTGGACCTGGTGCAGAGCATGTGATTCTAATGAACCCCATCCGTGAATACATCCATCACCATGATAGTCATATCCATGAAGGGTTTGAACACTTCAAGAGAGCAAATGGCAAGGTGTACAAGAAGGACGAGCATGACTCCAGGAAACATGTCTTCAGACAAAACCTCAGGTAATTTACACTGTCCGTTATTCTCTAGTCTTATGATGCAGTCGCTTTATCCAGTTACAAATTCAACAAATGTGTACACATAATTATTTCTGGTTAGTGATACTGAAATTTTTTTTTAAATTATCCATTTTAAAAATGCTCCTGTATATCTTTGCTATTATCATTTTAAATAAATGTTAAATAAAAATAACTGCTTCATAAGTTTATGTTTGCCAACATTGTTCTTTCTTTTTTTAGTAGACCGTTCCTCTACTGATTAGCACTTATTGCAGTTGTGCTAGCTCAAATGTTTAAACCTATTTAACTCATTAGCTCCTGATGCGACTAAATGCGTCCTTATAGGGGTCCGTACGGATGCGACCAAATGCGTCTGTTCGCCCAGCAACGCACTCTGGCATTTTTAGTTAAAAATAGCATGGACGTCTTGCTTTCCTTGAGACTTTCAGCTATTGTGTGATTCTACGAGATTTCAATAAAAATTACCAGATGTTTTTATCTTGTTTCACTTTTAATCCATGTGTGAATTAGTTTGACGTGTCTATATCGCGTATGTATTTACCCGAGGTGCCAAAAATCGCGTTATCGAACTTTAATTGTCATTATTTCGCAGTGCATGTTATATTATTATTAAACTTAATTCATTTCTTGATGCATTAATCATTTTATTTTTTAAGATGAACGAAATCTATAGAAAATAAAAGCATTTTTCTAATGAAATCAAAAGCTTAACGAGGTTGCTTCCCTTTTGTCCTTAATATGAAATAGATTCGGATGTAGCCCTTCAGGAGCTATTGAGTTAACAAGCATTGATTGTATTCAACAAGCTTTTTTTTTCTCTTCAATATATACTATTTAAATATCCTATGTTTTTCTTACATTTTTAATATTTTTAAAAGAAATGGGGTTTATGAATCGTTATTCCTTAGGAGATTCCTTCATTTTCTCTCTCTCCACATTCAGATACATTAATTCAAAGAACCGAGCTGGGCTTTCATACACTCTGGCAGTTAACCACCTGACAGACCGCACTGACAAAGAGATGAAATTTCTTAGAGGCTATCGTTACAGTCATGTAGACCATGGTGGCCAGAAGTTCACATTGACTGCCATGAACAAGCAAGATGTACCAGACCAGTGGGACTGGAGGCTTCTGGGTTAGTTCAATTTTGAAGGATGCTTTTTTTTTGCTTGTTTTTTTGGGGGGGGTAAATTTATAATTACTAAAGTTGATTTATTCCTGTCATAAATTTGTTGTTGGGATACTTATCAATATAAAAAAAATCAGCGGGGCTTTGATTCAAATCTTCTGGTATTGAAACCACTCTGAACTTATAGAATAAATCAAAGGCATTATATTTTACAGTTACCAACATCTGTGCTCTTAAGAGGATTGCTATAAACTGATACAGTTAAACTTTAAAATTACTTTTGTGTTATTTTACATGTATTAAAAAAAAATTATATAGGCATATTATCTGTTAAGAAATTAATTTATTAGTTTTGAAGAGCGAACATGGAAATATTTAACATTAAAAAATGGTTTCACAAATTTTTGAGGACAATTAAATAAAGTTTGTTCAATGGTTTCCTACAGGTGCTGTAACCCCTGTGAAAGATCAGGCTATTTGTGGTTCTTGCTGGAGTTTTGGAACAACAGGAACTATTGAAGGTGCTAACTTCCTTAAGGTAATTTTTTAAAATCCACTTAGAGCATTATTATATTTCCAAATCTTTAAGAAAATTTTGCTTCAATCACCTATAATGATTCTAGGTTTTGAAATTCTGATATCATTATTTACATTTATATACATTTGCTTGATAGTAAGCGTTGACAAACATTTGCAGCATCATGATACCTGAGACTTCACAAACTCAAACACTTAGTTTTTTTATTAGGAGCCATGGCCTTTTTTTTCCCCCCTCTATTTTAGTTGTGAATCGGATAAGCATTTTATATTTTGTAAATTATTATTTTATATTCTTATATTAATGGTTTACATTTGTACTGATGAAGGTATTTTCAGCAATGTTTAAATTTTTATTTTATGTAATCATAATTTTTATACAAAATACATGTGTCACATTGACCCACATACTAATGTGCTTACAGACTGGAAACCTGGTGCGACTCTCTCAACAAGAACTGATTGACTGTTCATGGGGATATGGCAACAATGGTTGTGATGGTGGTGAGGACTTCAGGGCCTACTCTTATATTATGCAGAATGGTGGTCTAACAAGTGAGGAGCAGTATGGCCAGTATTTGGCTATTGTAAGTGGGCTTTAAAAATATTTTTTTATCCTCATAGATTTTACTTTACATGCCAGATATTTACTTTATTTTATGATTCATATTGCCTGGAAGGCTGATTTTTCACTAGAATTTGCTTTGCGAAAACCAATAATTAAACATGGAGGTTTTTATATAGTGTTTATTTGGAATCAATTTTTTTGGTGCTGAAATCTAATTCCTCACTGTGAAGATACAGAATCATACTGCAGTAAATATAAAGATATCCGAATCGTGCCTTAGGTTTTGTGAAGATATCAGAAATTGATTTAAAGTATTATTAGTCACCATATCTCTAGTAAAATATAGACATTCACAACAAAATCTAGACTGCATGAAAATGAAACTAAACCTCAAAATGTAAATAAAACCGTTTTCTACCTCTAAGTTACTTGTTGGTTTCTGGTACTCATTAGTACTCTTATTGTAATCACGTGTCTAGTTTTGCCAAGAATTATGTTACCAGGTTGGTTAAAAAGGATGTCACCACTAAGTTCACTAACTGTGGCAAACTAATCACTACTCATTTGTCTCTCTTCAGGACGGCTTCTGCCTCAGTAAACTTGTCAAGCCTGTGGTCCAGCTGTCCAACTTCACTACATTGCCACAGGGTGACCTGTCCTCCCTCAAGCTGGCCATTTTCAACAAAGGACCCGTCTCTGTTGCCATTGATGCCTCTCACAAGTCCCTCAGCTTCTACGCCAACGGAGTTTATTATGAACCAGACTGCAGTGAGTATTAATCTAAAGATTAGGTTAGAATGAGGCTTCAGCATTGTTCAGAAATTACTTAGATCAAAAAAGTATCAGTGGTTTAGTAATAAACTACTTGCAAATTTAACCACAGTTAACTCATTAGTTCCTGATGCGTCTTTATAGGGGTCCGTACGGATGTGTCCAAATGCGTCCGTTCGCATAGCGACGCACTCTCACATTTTTAGTTAAAAATAGCATCAAAATCTCACTTTCCTTGAGACTTCCGGCTGTTGTGTGAATCTACGAGATTTCAATAAAATTATACAGGATGTTTTTATCTTGTTTCACTTTGGATCCATGTGTGATTTAGTTTGACGTGTCTCTATTGAGTTTGTATTCACCCAAGGTGCCGAAAATCACGTTATCGGACTTTAATCATCATTTTTTTCGCAGTGCAAGTTATATTATTATTAAACGTAATTTACTTCTTGATGCATTAATCATTTTATTTTTTAAGATAAGCCAATATCTTCTTTAGAAAAGAAAAGCATTTTGCTAATGGAATCAAAAGCTTAACAAAGCCGCTCCCCTTTTGTCAGGAAAATGAAATAGCTACGGAAGTGGCCCTTCAGGACTTAATGAGTTAAGTTTGCAAAGGGAAATTAAAAAATGAGAGCTGAAAATTTATCACAAACGCCTCTTCCAAAAACATCTTCAATCCATGTCACCTAGCATCTGATTCTATAAATCAAACCTGTTACACAGTTTGCTAGAGGAACACTATCTTCAAATTCACAGCGGTTCCAAGGCTGCATATTTTAAAAATTTTAATTGAAGTCAAATATGTCTCGGGGCTTTATGAAATATAAATTTTCACCAATGAAAGTAATGTTAAACATACAGGAAAAATAAAATAAATAATAGAATATCGTAGGCATCAATAACCAGTGAAATCACCTATTGCTGTAATTGTTAAGACTAACATGCTTCAACCAGTTTAGATGTGCCATTTTGTTAGTTTATAAGAGCTCTTGTTACAAAATTGACTTTAAAAAATGCTCAAATGTCTTGTATGTTGTATAATTAAGTCAAGAAAAAATGAATTCAGGTCACATACCTGATCAAAGAGGATCTCAACTTTAATGTAAATATTTCCCCCTTTATAAGGCAAGTTGTCGCCTCTTTGTTTAGTTTCATAACTTTTATCACAATTAACAGGGAGTGACCCAGACGGACTTGATCACGCCGTGTTGGCTGTTGGATATGGAACCCTCAATGGTCAAGACTACTGGCTGGTTAAAAACTCGTGGTCCACCTACTGGGGCAATGATGGCTATGTGTTGATGTCACAGAAAAACAACAACTGCGGAGTGGCCACAGCAGCTACCTATGTTGATATCAAATAAAATTGAATCCAGCTAATTTTGTGCACTTGCACAAATATGTCTGGTCAATAGCAATCAAAGTAGTTCATTTTAAGAGGTTACATTCCATCTAGTTCCTTGGCCTTATGTAGAGCTTTCAAATGATTAACATTAATCTAATTAATTGATATTATTAATATTCAATAGTTCTCTCTTGCATAAATTTTTTTGAAAAACTGCTATGTCATGCAGTTGGACTTGTCACATAATAGTGTGCTGACTGAAATTTTTATCTGTTTGTTGCTTATGAGATTGGCCAATTAGGTCAAGGGTAAACATCGTCTGACTTTCACTTATGTCTGATAGTCACAAGTTTGACACAAATGTCAATATTTAATTGTCTGAGGTTGAATGAACAAATGCAGCTATGGTTTAATTGAAATAAACTGATGATAGCATTGCTGTCTTTCATATTGAATTACATTATTCTGTAACAAATCATTTAAATTTGAAATAAATTAATTTTTTAAAACGAGAGTGTTAAATAATTGTTTTTTTTTAATTAAGGATGGTAATTAATTATGGCATTTATGGGATGTGGGAGGGGGTGTGTGTGATGGGATATTTGTTTGACAGGGTATAAGGCATAAACTGATATCTAAACCACACAGTTACTGTTGATATAAAATATTTTATGTTCCTCAACATAACATAATATAACAGCCCAACGGCTATAAAATCAAATGAGCACTCTTTCCCAAACAACGGATTCAATCGGGATAACAAGGAACTTTAATTTATGGTTCTAATAATATAAATCTATAACTGTTCCTGGATATTTGCTCACAAACTGGTAACTTTTTTATTTCAAAGTTAATCATTTAAATTACAATTTATTGAAACACATGAGATTTTAAAATACAAAAACAAATTGTTAAATGTTTACATACTTTTATTGTTATAATACAAACTTTTTGTATTCTGTTATGTACGGAGGTGATAACGATGATTAAAATTTCTACATTGTCAAAGCTACATTGCACTGATAGGGTAACATTAATGAGAACTATATACACTGAGTCTAGATACCCATGGTAATAATGAAAAAAAACAACTTGGATTCATTATAAATTAATCATTTTAGTTTTGATAAAAACATCAATTTAAAACATATTGAATACTGGTTTCATTTTAAAGAGAATGTTACCTAAGTCTTAGATAACCAAACAGCTTACAATGGGGGCAGATTGTCTTTGTTATCTTGCCACACAGTTCTTCCAAAAATTTTGTTTTTTGAAATGCCATTTTCACTGACATTTCTAATCTTAATCTAATCTGAAACCTTCCACAACAAGGTCAAATCACTAGCTACAGAAATGGGAATGGTTTTAAAAAGAAGCCTAAGTACATTCAAATATCACCACTATATGTATACATGTACTTCTATCAGGACCATCTGTACACTAAACAATCTTCATATTTACATGTAACAAACACAAATTATTAGAAAGCAAACTATCCCAAGTACTGGTATATTGACTTAGTAGTTTGTCCAGTTTGCTTTCAGTCTCAATTATAATTGGTACATCTGTTAATCTGCAAGGGTGAATTATTTACATATAATATATTTGTGTACAGCTTGTTGCATGCATTATAAAACCAAAGCTTGATCCCCTAAACCTCACTAGTGAGTAACTTTTTTTGTTCTAATTGACAATGTGACGATTACCTTGTGTATTATAGGATATTTTCCCATCAACCGGGCTACCTTTTTTATGCTCACAGCAAAAAGAAAGTTGCTTCTTCAACTCAAACATTTAAATTTTCAATTGATATTTTTGAGCACACACTTGGAATAAAACAGCCAGTTACCCCAATAATGTAATTAAAATTGCCACTGTAAAAGTGAAAGCAAGCCATTCCTATACAATTTTATGTTTTATAATAATTGAACTGAGTTGTACCGGTTCCTTGTTTGATCATATGCATTACTTTAAGGGACAAATGCAACAAGTTTTATTTAGATGCAGATCTTTTAAACATATTTATAGAGAATTATTTGGTTTACTAGCAGTGTTTAATTTTTGCTGGCAGGGGAAAACCACCATAGACTTACAGCTGAAGTTCAAGAATATTTTAGAGTAAGAGAAACTGTTCACTATTTGCTAACTATATTAGTATCAGACAAAAGCTTGTTGGGTAACCAAAACTAACCCATTACATGGTATTTACTCAGTTTCATACAAAATGCTTTTTAAAAAATTCCCACAAGTATGAAAGAAAAAAAATAAGCATGCCAAACTTTGGAAATATTATGTATAAAAAATATCTCACTATATGTGTTCTTATTTTGTAAATTTAAAAATGATAAATAACAATTTTTACAAGGTACAGATATCTCAGTTAACTATCACGCCGTCAAGAAGTGAATAAAATTTCAAGGATTTTCTGTATAAACACAACCTTACCAGACACAGGCTAAAACTATAACGTTCACTAAGAGAAGAATGATTTAAGATTCACTAAACATTTGAAGAGATTGGGAGCAAAAACATTTGACTAGTACTGCCACACTAAAAATATAATAATATTGGTACATCACAATTTCTATTGTAAAGGTCATTGGAGAGCAAACACAAAACTAAACATATTTTTTACTTAACTTTACAACCTCAACATTTTAAGCAAAAATGAAAAAAAATATTTCCAATTTAAATAAAATTTAAACAAGATCATTTTGATATCAACCTATTGAGAGAAATTTCTGCCAAAATTGACTTTCATGCAGCGTTAATTTATAGATTAAAGACTTAAAGAATCATAATTACAGCAGCTTCTTCAAAGATATTTTCTCAATGAGCTAACAGGGACAGACAACTTGAATTGTTTAGGAATGTACTTATTGACAACATGGCAGGCTAAGCACTGTAACACTTTGGAAAAATAACAAACATAAAAATTAGCAGCAAAATATGCATTGGGTTTGCTTTAAAATGGTATTTTGAAGTACAGCTGAATTTGAGCCGTTGAACAATGTCCTTCAGCCTCATTCAAATATTGTCTTGAACAAAATTAAAATTTCAAATCATAAAATGACATCATAAATAATGATCAATCATAACACATTGTTTTAAAAAGAATGTGCACACAAGTGTGATGGTGAAGTTTATATTGTTATTTAACTGTTAAATTATGAATAGAAATTCCTTTTAAAAAAAATTTAGTAAGGCTGTTAGGAAATGTTAGTTCAGAATTGAAAAATATACCATTATATTATTTCTGTTTTTCTTAATTTAATTTTTTTTTAGAAAATCTGCGTAACAAGAAATGCAAAGATTAAATATGTGAAATAAACAAAATGTGAGAAGCCATTGAATCATAATGTGTTTGTTTTAATTATTTTCACAGGGTCTAGTTAAAGCTAATAGAATTTGTTAAAAAATGAACATTTAATAACATGCTAACCAATCTCAACCATTAAAAAAAACCTTCTGTTACACTTAGCTATTATTTTATTTTGTATTTGATATTGTATTCAAGATTTATTCTAAATACTATATTGATACTACTTTGGCAGACTCTTGGAATCAAAACTAAGAACATTATTGAAATGATACTCTAAGATATATTTTTTACAGGATAAATGTGGGAATTGTGATGTTGAAGGGAATGACATAAGATGGAATACAGAATTTAGTCAACTTTGACACCCAATAGTAAAGTGCTGTGCAAAGTTTATAGCCCATAGAAAAACTTTAAGTACATGGTAACTAAGGGTGTTAATTCCTTAGTCTTCCCACTTGAATAACAAACAACAGAAAATGAAAAATAAAAGTTAATGAATGCATTAAAACATCATCTGACTTTTGAGATTTTGATACTACCACAAAAATGCAAGTCACACCACTACAAACCTATCATGCAATTATCCACAGAAACATGTATCAGTGGTTTGACAGAATGAAAATGAAGCCAATCCAAAAAAATGTAATTTAAAAAAAAATTCTAACTCAAAAGAATTAACTGTCCGCTCTTAAGACCCACTCCATGATGATCTCTATCCTCTGTCTAACCAGGAAAAACTCTTAATACCCTACACATTCATTCAGTTACAGATGAATGCCAGGGACATTCATAATGCTGAGGACATGTTGAGATTACATGTTTACAATCAACCCTTAGTCAACTGTTCAATTCTGGATGAGTACATCAGCTTTTCTTGCTATCGAAAATGAATTATAAACAAAAAATAATATTTTGCCACACTGTCCAACAAAATGAAGAAATACTTGGAAATAAATGTCCAAAGATACAAACAAAAATCACTGCAATTCATGATGGACAGGAGTTTAATAAATTGAGCACTGGTTAAGTATGTTGCTACCGACACGTGAAATGAAAGACATAATACAACAGTTCAAACACAAGAAAACAACAACATTACAAAGATAAATGTGAGTGTGAGATCAAGCTTTGTAATGAACAAGTCAGGATTTAAGAGGTCTGCCCAACTGACACATTAAACAATGCAGTCAAGAGCAAATAAAGCTACCACACAATACTGAGAGAAATATCTGATTAGATAAGTTTTTACCAGTGAACTTCAAGTGTATTATTGTGATTAAATGTGCAAAGACTGGTATCTTATCAAACTAAGGCTCTTGGATAACTTTGAAAAGAATTTTAACTGCCTTCAATCATAACAAACAAAACATTACCAATTATACTAACGAGAATCACATCAAAACAAATGCGTGTACAATTTTAATTTAAATAGACCAAACGGGACCCTAATATTTCTTACCAACGTTTAAAATAATCTACTGCATGAAATTATACTTAAATTATTCAAATAACTTCACAGAAACAGATGGTTATGCAAATAGGTTTAAATACTAAAGAATTAAGATCAATCAGTGTAGACTAGCAGAAATTCAAAGTTTGAATTATGGTAAATTAACTATATAAAACAATCTTTAAATCAGTTGATTTTCATGAACATCTGTTAAAACGGTACAAGCTGATAAAAACTCAGCTATCTTTAACACACTTTCAAAAAATTGAAAAATTATAAATGTTGCCCACATGCTAAAACAAAAAAACTGCACTATTCTCAGTCATAATTATGTAAAAAGTAAATATACAATATCTCCTACATAAAGCAGCTAAGATGCATGCATCACCCCGCCCACACACACATGAAATAAATTAATAAAATTAACATAATATTAAAAAGCTTGATATGAGGAGTTTGAAAACTTGCCTTATTTCAATTATTGCATAGTGTCATGGAAAACAGGTGCTCAACAAACACTGGATTTATTGACTTTAAAAACTTAACATTTCTATCTAAAATTAACACGCAAAAGGGCTTTAATCACCCATGGTAAGAAAACAGATTTAGTGTTTCTCCTGTAAAAAAAATAAATAAATGACCTAAAATATATGTGAGAACAAAACAAAAAACAACAAATGACCCTAAGTTCATTGTATGTCTCCTCAAATGTGGGGAAACGGTTAAATTTATTTTAAAACATTTGCAAAATCTCTTCCGAAAGAGGGAAGAGCTAATTTTGTCCAGAAATGGTGTTATGTTAACTAACAGGCTGTATGTAAAGGATGTAGTAAAATTTAGAAATGACAAATATTGAGCAGTTCACTTAACTGTAAATTGTAAAAAAAATTTTTTTAGTTTGTTGATAAAAGATTAATTAGGTGATTTTTAAAAAAAAATAGTTTGAATAATTTTTTTTAAAATTATTCTTAAATTAGTTGCTATATTACCAAAATAAAAAATGAAAAAGTGACAAAATCGGTGCTGCTAATAGGGCATGCAGGATTAACAGATAAATATTGTGATTATGTCAAGCATAGTTTTGCACTGTATTTATATTAAGTAAAAGCTCTATATCACTCATCAGAGAATAATTTAAGTGGCAAACACAAAATAACTTAAAAATTTTGCCACAGCAGTAAAATAACAAAATTAATTTCATGCAAAATCTAAAGCATATTTAATTAAGAGACCTTTCAAGCAAAGGAAATGTATCTACAGCTTGCTGTTGAAATGTTTTAAAACAGTAGAAATGTAGCTTTGTGATTCATTTCTACCGATTACCCTGAACCAGGTTAGGACCTCAGCATTGTTTCCTCTGAATGCCCAAGTTGACTAAAAGATGTGACAAAACTTCGATATGGGTAAAAACAAATACTAACACTGTCAAAACCAAAGCAACAAATGATCAGTGAATGTGCAGTAAATATCCATTGTTATGGAAACAAACTAATTTGATGTAAAAGCTCTGTACCTGTGTTAAAATAAAACGTAAATTTACAAAAGGCTTCAAGAGTGAGGATTAATGCTAGCATTCTCTGATTAAAACTAGTTTCGTATTTGGAGTGAAAATTTAGTTTTAAAGAATTTGTGTGCTGTTGTAAATGTTGCTCAATTTCTTGAATTCAAAAGCTATTGGTGCATTAATAAGTAAATTTATGATATAAAAAAAAACAGGGTATTAGTAGGCCTGACAAGACGCAACACAACAGCGAACGTTTCGGCAAAGCGCCTTCCTCAACGGACCGTGTCCGTTGAGGAAGGCTCTTTGCCGAAACGTTCGCTGTTGTGTTGCGTCTTGTCAGGCCTACTAATACCCTGTTTTTTTTATATCATAAATTTACTTATTTAAAAGCCTGATTGCAGTCTCACCCCCCATTACTTTTTTTGGTGCATTAATACAAGACTAAACTTTCATTGGAAGATCTCCACAACTTTAACAACAAAGTATCACAGCATCTAATTCTGATCAAATATAAAGAAAAATGAGCAATCAAACTGCTTCCTACTCAGTTCATCAAAATGAATCGTAATGATTTGTTTAGAGAGAAAACTTTCAGTACTTTTAATTAACAAATTTATTTCTTGGCTTGTCAACAATGTTCCAAGCCATAGAACACTAAGCTAAAACAATCAATTCATTTAATTTTAGGAGCTTTGAAATAGGTTAATTTACAGAATGCCCTTCATTACCCCAAACCTTCCCTTTTGCCTGCCATGGTCTAAGCCTCTGTGTCCTCAGACTCGCGGAAGCTGTTGTTGTTAAGTACAAGATTTCTTTTGGCTGGAAGTGGTCTCTCAGGGTTGGAATTCTTAATTGTAATAGTGCTGGGACCTCCACCACCCCATGCATCATCCTCCTCAACAGTGAACTGCAAATGTGAGAACCATTTAAGTGGGGATTATGCAACATGCAATTTCCTTTTCTAAGGACAAAATTAAACAAAAAAAGCTGATCATTACAAGCCAAGATTCATAGCCCAGTCCAACATACATACAATAGAGGTTGTGGGTCATTTCATAAGGGGCCGTCCATAAAGTATGTCACGCTATTTTTTACCATTTTACCCCCCCCCCGTCACAAATCATGGAAACACCAAAGTAGTCACACTTTTGAACAAAAATAATTTTTTTATTAACAAAATTATTAAAATTTAATATAAAACACTGTGGCGTCACACTTGGCCGGACACTTCCCGCCACCTGTCACACTTTCTTACACCCCCACCCCCCTCTGGAGCATGACGTACTTTATGGACGGCCCATAAAAGAAAAAAAAAGTTTTTTAAATATTTTTGGTAATAAAATTTTTGCAAGATTTCTTTCATTATAAGATTTTTAATTGATATTACAATATAATTGATACAAAATGTATCATATTTTTTTATAATTCTGTGGGGTTTGAGTGATAAATCATGTTAAGCATGGTGAAAAATGGTTGATTTAAAATAATGAAAAAGCATTGATGGATAAATACATAAATAATTGTATATATATTTTTTAGAATATTCATGATAAATTTATTTTAAAATCCCATGAGTTTTTTTTTAAAGAGCTTATGAAGTCAAAGCCAGACTTAAATAATTGTATTCAACTACTTAAGCAAGACTGTACAGCTGTTCTTTAAATGTTATTAAATGAATCAAGTTATATGGGATGTAATGTTAAACAATAAATTGGTAGGGAAATCATTTAAATGATTTTATTACATAAAAATCAATTTGTTAAATTGCAAGGAAACATGCACTCACACACACTAAAAACTTAAAAGAAGAAGCTTAATTGCATAAATAATTTAGAGATAATAAAATAAGCAATGCTAAGCATGATTTCTACAACTTTCTTTCATAACCAAAGAACTCTTTAAAATGAGATGCTACTTAAAATATTTTAATTTCCAAGATTATTTCTTAATTTTTTTTGTTAAACAATCTCTATTTTTAATTATTAAAATAATAATAATAATTTTGTTTAAATTTTTTTTATAAAAAGCAAGTGAGATATTATTTGAGGGGAGAGTTGTTTAGGGATATGAAGTTTCAAACAATGCCCCGAAGTGAACTTGTTGAAAGTTGATCAACAAATTCACACAAGTTGTAAGTAAAATATCTCAAAACTAGTCTATTAAGATTTTTGGAATTTTTAGAATAAACTTCAGATATAAGCTAGCAGAAATTATAATAGTGTTAGATCACATACTGATATTCAAGTCACCCGATGGCTTCATGGACAAACACAATGAATAAAATATGTGTTTTCAATTAACAGCGATTGTCACAGTATAACAAGGTCACTTAAATGCTAAAATTCTTAAATTTTTAGTCTGTGTTATTTGGCTACCATGTTAAATACAAACTTGTAATTTAAAATTTAACAGCATAGGTTGTTATTCTTAATATTGTTTTCACTATAAGTGTTGAGAAAGCTAATGCGAGGAGGACACAAATTATGAACAAAATTATTGTATATCGCTTATAGTAGGTGTCAAATAAAAGGGCAAATTATTTGTATGTTTAAAAACAGTGTTCATTCTGAAACAGATTTTTTTTTAATAGGACAAGCACACACAAAAATATACAATTTACACTAGCTAAACAGATGTTACCCCAATACCAAGAAGAAAAATGTTGCATTGGGAGAGGTTAATGCATGAAAGATGTGGCACGCACATGAAAGAGTGAATGCAGCCAAGGCGTCAAGTTTGAACCTGATAGGGGTCACTGGCTCCAAGCCGTGGCTGTTGTATCTTCAAACTGCCGGGAAGCAAAGTATGACAGAAGGATTATGTTGATGAGATGCTGCAAAGCTACACAAAGCATTTTCAAAGGTTTTTAGGTATAATCAAACAGTTTTTATTCCTGAAATTAGTATTATGACTTTTAATTTTTTATTTTGATGTTAAAAAGTCGAACTTATGAAGTACAGTGGGGCCCCCTTAAGTCGACGGCTTCGGGGTATGAAAAAATGGCGCCGAGATAACCGATCACCGAGTTAAACGAAAACCAATATGGCGGCAAAATATTAACATGCGCTTGAAATTTCTTTACAATTATATACATGATGTGCGTTAATTAGTGATGGGACGATTAATCGGAATCGTATCGGAATATCGAGACCCTATTTCTTCACTCTTTCCTAAGGTTGTTAAGACCGTTCGTTTTTAAGGGCCGTTTGAGTTTAAATATAACCCTTTATTGCGTTAGCGCAGTTTTTTTTCCCTAGTACATAACTACATGTATAAGGAATTCATCTAGTCCTGCCCGATCACACCTCGTGCGCCCCCGCATGCGCGCGAAGGGTCCGCTGGTGACTTTCCTTACAAGCTACACAAATACATAAGCCACCCCGTCCCCTCAGCTTACAATGGACTCAGAATTCCTTTGGTAACTTGAGTGCTAATCGGACTAACCAACAACAATGGTGTGGGAGATTGAGAGTGGGGGTGGGTAAACTGTCTGTAGTCTGTTATATTATTTATTTTAAAATCTGCGGAGCCTTATTTACAGTAAGCACCCTATGATTTTTCGTCCCATCACTAGCGTTAATAAATGAGAATGTACATGCACATGATTTTCGAGTTGTTTTTTTTTACACAAAGGCGTTGCCGTTATTTATTTATCATGACCTATATATGACTCATAACAAAGCGAACTCTTCTCTATAAAAGTGTACAATAAAAAAGACCCGTAAAAACAAAGTTTTTGACTATAAATCCCTTATATATGAGACAGAACTAAAAGTATTGATTATGTTCCAACGCGACAAAAATTTACAGACTGACGCCGAGTGATGTCCCCTGTCTTTAATAATGGGGGATGGGACGTGAGGGGGTGTCGGCACGATGGTGGACGTCAACGCGTCAACTCAAACTCTCACGTGGAGAAAAAAAAACACAAAAAAAAACCGTGAATTTGAATTACAAAAGTTATATAAGGATAAACTAAAAATGCATTAATTTAATTACGGTACGCTCGATCCATCTGAAATTTTGATACGATGCATTGTTAGGTGAGACGGGTCCATGTGTCAAATTTCAGCTCGATCGCATCACGGGAAGTCGGTCATTTTTTACTTTTGTTTTTCCGCCCTCCTGACCGACCGACCGCGAACCCAAGACAGAGAGACAGAGACGGCGGTGAAGCTAACATAAGGGATTTAAAAATAAATTAGGAACTCCTTTTGAACCTTCAACTTTGATACATTTTAATTAATTCTAACCAATAGTTAAATGGCTTTTGCACACGGCCACTTCTTATGAATGAAACAATAAGAACAAAGCAGTAGTAATAGAGTCAAAATGAGGTTGAAGGATGAATGGTTGCCAATGACAACAAGTCTGCACACGGAACATTTTGTTATTCCATACGAAACGAAATGTTTTTAGACATGTCGATTCTGCGTGCATCTTTGCTATTGGAGCAATTACGTAATACTCTGCATCACTTACGCGGCCGATTGCCGAGTATCTCTGTGTATACGAAAATCGTCCCATGCCGAGTAGCCGAATCGATCAGTTCAGCCCTATCAATAAGAACATTTTCAAAAGTTGACGATTTAAGTTAGTAACACAGCGCTGTGAGCAAGCGGGCTGTGACGTCACCAGCGAGGCAGAAAATTTTATGCCTTCACTTGGTTATAAAAAATCACATCTAACATTTTCAAAAGCTGACGATTGGTCATGGGGATCGAGATAACCAACACTAAGTGGCAAATTTGGCACTCTTTTGTGCTCGAGGTATTAGGGTTCGGCGACTTAAAATAATCGAATTAACCGATGAGAAAATGCAAAGACAAAGAGAGAATTTGGCGGTTCAAAAAAAAACGTCGACTTATAGAGCTGACGAGTTAACCAGGGCTCGAGTTAAGTGGGCCCCACTGTAAAAGGGAAAAACAAAAAAAGTTTTAACAAATCTTTTTTAAAAATTAAGTGCATTTAATTCATTTTATTAAATAAGCTGTTGGCAATGTAATGGCTAGGTGTTAAATAACTTTTTCTCTTTAATAAAGAAGTTAAAATAAGTTATTTTACTTTAAGTCATAATATTTTTATAAATTAAACCAATAGTCTCTTACAATATTTCACATAAGTTTACAATTAAATAAAGTAACTTCATTTAAATTTAATCTTTGTCATGCATTCGGGCTACAGACCACAAAATGCATCCATAAATAACAAATTTGAAGGAAGCCATTTTTACACAGAGCATCAGATAGATTTTAAAAAAAAATATTCACATGCAAAGTTAGGTTAACTGAAACCTGCAAGGATTGGTCAATCATTTTTGTTAAATGGTATTTGAAAACGTATTCCATTTTATTTTATTTTAGTGCAAAGTGTAAGTGTAAAAGATTATGTGATAGTTTTTAATTGTGTTCTATAAAAAGCAATACAAAATTTTAAATATTCTTTATTTTGATTTACTTTGCTCCATATGGTGTTTTCCTGAAGCCTATTATATAATAATTACTGCCTCAACTTCAGATGGAAAATAATGATTTTTAAAATGACAAAAGCCTGCATCGTGATGTCTAGTTGATAGAAAACAAATCTATTTGAGCTGCTATACTAAATTTTGCTTTAAAATGTGCAAGTACACTACCTCCACACACTTTCCAATTACCAACCACTTATTTTCTGTGCGATTACTTCTCAAGTCTAACGTGAAATAATTAGTTACTAAAGTGTGCAAACAAGTAAGCAGTGGCATTTAATTATTGAGGGATGCAATGGTTGATCAGTGGTAAAAAGACTGTGATCACAACCATATAAATAAATCAAATATATGCAGCAACAATTATAAGTTACATAAAAGGAATATACATTTTATTCTGAACTGTAATAAATACATTGTATACAAGCAATTCATTTGAAATTGTAATCTCTTTCACGAAAACAAAATTTCACTTTAAAAAACAAATTTAAGTTCTACAAGAGACTAGCCGCTGTAAGCTTGAGTTGTTTTTTTAAAGCAATACAGATAGACCAAAATTAATGGAGGTTTAAATGAAATAAAAATATAAGACAAAACAATAAAACAAAAATAAAAGTTTTTAATCTCAAACTGATTAACTGAAGCATTTAAAGAATACAATTTGGATGTTAATTTATTAAGGAAGACTTTATTTGATGAAGTAATTGTAAATTATTAAGAGGCCTCTTATAATCTTACAAAACTTTTTATTTTAAGTTAGATATTATTGTGTCATTCTTATTGGGCTCACATTTGAAAACATTTGATAAAATATGAATATTCATGTTATTTGTTAAAGATTATTGCAAGTTGAGAGTGAAATATTCACACATAGGAATTTCAAGATAAATGCATTTTAAAAAATATTACTTCTGAGATAGTGCCCTCAAGGGCCTTTCAATTGCAGTGATTCAATGCAGAATAAAAAAATAGATAAATTACTTGCATATAAAAAAAAATATTATTTACTTTTTTTTTAAATCTCAGAACTGATATTTCCAAAAGTTTATTGAAAGGAATCACAAAAGGAAAAATAAATATAACAAAAATGAAGCTTTAAGGCAAGCGAAGTAAAAGCCTAATAGGTTAAAAAAAGGAACACAAGGTTATTAAAAGAGGTTAATAAAAACACAAACAAATTAAAATCACGACTTTTCACATTACAGAAGTTATTTTCAAACATGACATATTTTACATCAATCCTACCTTCCCAGGACTGAAATCTGCAAAGTTTGCAAATGGATCTGAGGTTCCGTTTCCTTCAGCTTTTCCAAATCCTGAACTACCAAATGGGTCACTACCTCCGAAAGGGTCTGAATCAAACCCGCCGAAGGGTTCTACCTTGGGTTTTGGTGATGCTGATAATGAAGAACCAAAAGGGAGCGGACTTTTTGATTTAGGAGGGGCAGGCCGGGGAGGAGGTGGTTTCTTATTTTTGGAGGATACACTTGGTTTAGAGGAGTCACCAAATGGATCTGCCCCAAAATTGTTGGAAATCTGGATGAAAGTAAAAGGGTCAAAATGATAATTAAAATAAAAAGGTTTGACATAAGCATTATCACTGATCCTCAATGGCTTTTACCAACTCTGAAATATATTCATGCAGATTCATAAATCAAGTAATGCAACTCCAGAAATTGAGAGATAATCTAAAACTAAAAATACCAAAAAAATTCAAAAACTTAAGTTATTTAAACTCTTAATATGAGATGTTAATGGTGCCATTTAATTTTTCACAAAGCAATTTGAATTGTAATAGTTTTGAAAAAAAAATTGAAATAAAGCACACAAAAGAAAGGGTAACTTTGATGAAATATGTTACCTAAGTATTTGTTATTTACAGCCTTTACAAGTTTAAAATGGTCAAACTTTGAAACAAGAATGGTTTCTTGTTTAACAATGAGATATTATGCTAATACTTTATGAATAAATCAATGTCGTGAAGCATATCCCTCTGCTGCATTACTTAATGCCACTGATACAAGCACATCAGATCTTTTTAAAGAGTATACACTAGAAGCCAAAATCCAATTGCCCATTTTATAGTTAATACTTTTTAAAAGAAACAAAAAGGAGTAGACTCTTATGAGTGAAAATTAGTACTCACAAAAACATCATCTTCAAGCTAAGGTTAAACAAAATAACATTAGGTTTTTACTCTAAAAATTAACAGTAAAACCTAAGCAACCCCTTGAAATCATTGTTATCATATAACCCTAAGAGGAGCATTAAAATACCCAGGACAAGTGGAAAAGGCTTCTTTACACACAAGGATTCAATCTCATGATGTTATGGATAATTCAAGGAGCATGAATAATATTGGAAGCCATAAACTGAGAATTATTACAGTAACATTCCTAAGCAAGAACAAGAAAAGAAATTTGACTTTAATACAGTTTCATGGCCCCCACTAACAATAGTCATAAAGATTTTTTAAAAAAAGATTATTTTTACAATTAAATACAAGGTATACTAGAAAATTTCCCTTGTGGAGATCTAAATATCATGATGGTATATTTAAATGCTAAGATCTTTTCAGTAAATGGAGGAAATGAAGAGATTATTGGGTACGATGGTTGTAATGGCAGGTCGTCTAAGGGTTTAGTTTAACAACAAAAATGACAAGTTCATCTTGAAAGATTCATTGCTGGCATGAATAGTAGAGCTGTCAATGTGTTCCCAGGTACCTAATACCCAGGTAGTAAAATTGTTAACATTGTTACCACAACTAAAATAATAGATGAAAGAACTGTTGCAAAATTCAATCTAATTATTGAATAAATGACAAAAAGGACGTATCAGTTGAATTTAACGCTCCTCTCTTTTGTTTGTGGCTGTTGTGCTAAAGATAATTACGTACTAATAAGACTTCTGTAAATAAAAATTTTCAAAAGTTGATAAATAAAATAGTAACATTGCAGCAATTTCAGTATGGGTTTTTGTTTGTGCAAACATAAAAATAACCAACAATTTTTTACAATTAAAATACAATCACATGAGCTGATGGTTGAAAGCTGAAAATAACACGGAATTGTTTTTAATACAAAAATTCACCAATCATCATTTTCTCTTTAGTTTGCCCAACCAATGGCAATTTTTTCCCCTCCTAGTATGACCATGACAATGGTTTACAAGAGAAAAATGGAGACGTGATAGACTTGTAGACTTCTGCACTGCAAGTGAGTTTATTAGTGGAGGCAGCATGTCAGAATAATTCACAATATAAATTCAACCTGATAAAAACAGAAAAACCAAATTTACTGTATGTGCTATAGTGCAAAATTCTGAAGGTCTGTACAAGACAAACGAGTTTAAGAGAAGCTAGTGTTGCATGTGACCATAATTTAGTTTGGGCAAGTTCCGCTATCAAGAAGGAAAACTGGAAGAAACCAGCTTCTAGGTGACTAAAATGTAATATAAAAGTCTTGGAAAAGGAGCTAGTACTACCAGATATTTGAATTGGTAAAGTACAAACATAAGGTGACGCAACACAAAGCCAAAACAAACAAATGGACTGAAAACTGGCCAGAATCATTCGGAGTTCTTATGAAGAAATGATTTGAATCACAGTCATTTTAGGAGGTAGACTCACAGATGCCTCAGTGGAAACAGGAATGAGGAAGGATATCTCTTGCAGACTCTTTTCTATTCATCCCTACCAACGACTGAATTCACATAACAGAATGTGGTATACACCATGGGGAACATTTGAATGGCACTATGCAGATGATAATGCAGTTCAAAAACAATTACTGGAAAAGACTTCAGCTGAGACTCAACAATAACAGGATATAGGCAAAGATCATGTAGATAAACTCACCCAACCACAAACTTAGCTGGAGATGGACTGGAAGAAGTGGAGGCCTTCACTTACTTGGCAGCACCATTGACTTAAATGGTGGATCAGAAGAGAATCTATGGATTCATTAGGCAAAGTCAGCAATGGAAAGAGGGGGGGGTAATTTTCTCAGGATATGGTAGAGTAGTTCTTTTCTTTGAAGAAAAAACTTGGGAGGAAGGATCAAACCAAAAGAACAGACCTTGATACAACCCTGAACATATAACAAGTATCATCACGCACAGGATGGGGACAGGGCACCTTCTTCTTAAAATTCCAGAATAACATGACCAAATGTAGCACAAATGGAAAGCCAAAGAACATAAGGGGAGAAGCCAGCTTGAGACTGGGACACAGAGTGTGAGATACACCTGATGAGATAGACCTGATGAGATAGACCCGATGAGATACACCTGATGAGATAGACCTGATGAGATACACCTGATGAGATACACCTGATGAGATACACCTGATGAGATAGACCTGATGAGATAGACCTGATGAGATACACCTGATGAGATACACCTGATGAGATAGACCTTATGAGATACACCTGATGAGATACACCTGATGAGATACACCTGATGAGATACACCTGATGAGATACACCTGATGAGATACACCTGATGAGATAGACCCGATGAGATAGACCCGATGAGATAGACCTGATGAGATACACCTGATGAGATACACCTGATGAGATAGACCTGCTGAGATAGACCTGATGAGATACACCTGATGAGATAGACCTGATGAGATAGACCTGATGAGATAGACCTGATGAGATAGACCTGATGAGATAGACCTGAGATACACCTGATGAGATAGACCTGATGAGATAGACCTGATGACATAGACTTGATGAGATACACCTGATGAGATACACCTGGAAGCAACTGGAAAGATAAGCAAAATAAAGAGGAAAAAATTTGCTGATGGCATATGCCAAAGGCTTAAGTTGCTAAATAGTTTACAAGAAGAAAATAAAGGCTCAGCAAGAATGCAAGTTTCATAAGATTATTAGGATAAAATGGATATGAAACACATATTTTCCATGAAATTGAAGATCCTAAAATGTTCGAGACACAAAATATTTAGCTGGTCCCCATGAGGTTGTTTTGTTTTTTGTAGAATGGTTCGAGTCCCAGAAAAAGCACTCATTGGAAGTAAAACATGACTTTCATGCACTCACCTGACTAGTTTTAGCTGGACTATTTGGACCTGAGCCCCAGGACAGACCAAAGGCATCAAAGCCATCATTTACAGGTTTTTTGGCGGATGTGCTTGCAGCATTAGAGAACGGGTCCGCAGAGCTGCTAAATGGGTCAGCCTGAAAATGTTTGTTGTATGGCATAGAACGATTATAGAGGGGAGCAAGAATTTAAGAGAGAATTAGCGACTGAAATGTCAAATAAAATAGAACCAGAAACAACACTACTGAGAGCACGTGTAAATATCTCAGACATGCTTACTTTGTTTGCAGCCCCAAATGTATCCTTGAAAGGGTCCTCGGATCCAAAAGGGTCAGCAGATTTGAAAGGATCACCTTGGAAAGAATTTTTTTAAAAATACAAGTGATAAACTCAATACATATCTACCTACTGGATGAAACTATGGACCTATCAGTTTTGTTTTTATTTTAATTTAATGGCACGGGCTGATGCTAATAATGGTCTTGAGGATCTCAAGTTTTTTTTTAACAAACCATAGATGTTTTTCCTAAAGGATGTGAGATTCATTGGCATTGAGTGTAGTCCTCATAAAAAGCTGAGAAGTAAGAATTATTTTTACCTAGAAAGCTAAATGTTTTTCCTAGGAAGGTTAAAGAGCGAAATAAAATAAAGACTCACTATCTAAGAATGGGTCGTCATTTTGGAAGGGATCAACCTGGCCGTCTGAGCCCACAGCACCTCCACCAAAGGGATCACGACCTTTAAAGGGGTCATCCTTGAAATCGTCTAAAGTAGAACCAACACTGAAGTTACTAATAGTGCTGACAGGACTACCCAACTGGAATTGAAAAATAACAATGAATGCATCCAAATCATTTTTACAGGGATTAAGAATAATGAAAAAACCTTGACTGAAATAATGAAAATATTGTTGAAAATTATAGGTAGGGAAACTATTGCAATTAAATATATTAAAGCATACTTACTGTAGCCCGACTACTGGCAGCATCAATGTTACTGGTGCTGTCACCATTTAGGCCAATGTAATTTATCCCACTAATGTCAACACCTTTGTACTGATCCATTAACTGCTGCAGACGTTTTCTTGTCTGGTGAAGAAATTAAGACAAGTTTATTAACGTTTAATTTGACAAAGCGCGGTAATGCGCGCCTCGATAGTACTCTCTTTAGAAACGAAATCACAGAAAGTAAAAACTATTAAGTGCGGGATAGAAGATGTCTTCGACGTCCGGAAATGGCGGCGATTGTCTTCGCTCGTGTTTTCGATCGGTTCGCGAAGTTTCGTGGTAGTTTAACCTTTTTTTTTAAAAGCGTGATTTCACTATACTTTTTTGTAAAAATAGTAGTACTAAACTACAGGTAAAATAGTATTAAACTCAAAACGGTCTTTTGGATAAGTAAAATAGCCATTCTTATCCTAAAAGATGAAGTCAGTATGACAATAATAATTAGGGGTCTACCGATATGCATTTTTGCCAATATTGCCGATACCGATATTACCGATATTTTTTTTGCCGATATGAGTGCCGATATGAGTATTTGTTAGGACAAAAACCAGCGGTCATATTTGATGACGTCATTCTTAAATTTATCACTCGTAATTATTTATCTTTCATATTAGGGGACTACCGATATGCATTTTTGCTGATATTACCAATATTTTTTTTCCTATATGAAATCTGATATGAGTATTTGTTGGGACAAAAACCAGCGGTCTTATTTGATGACGTCATTCTTAAATTTATCACTCCTAATTATTTATATAATATATTAGGGGTCTACCGATAAGCATTTTTGCCGATATTACCGATATATTTTTCCGATATAAGTGCCGATATGAGTATTTGTTAGGACAAAAAACAGCGGTCTTATTTGATGACGTCAGTCTTAAATTTATCACTCGTAATTATTTATATTTTGTAATTTAGCATAATTTAGGGGTCTACCGATATGCATTTTTGCCGATATTACCGATTTTTTTCCCGATATGAGTATTTGTTAGGACAAAAAACAAACAAACAGCGGTCATATTTGATGACGTCATTCTTATATTTATCACTCGTAATTATTTATATTTTATAATTTAGGGGTCTACAGTTTAGTCTACACTCTACAGATATCCAGTTATGCCGATATTACCGATTTATTGATTTATTTTCCGAAATGAAGTTTCTGATGTGTTTACAAGTTCCAGATCATGACCTACATAGAACTCATGACAAAACGAACCGTCCTTTATGAAAATGTACAAGCAAAATTAGGTACTCCTTTTGAAACTTCAACTTTTGACTCATAATTATTAATTCTAACCAATAGTTTAATGGCTTTTGCACACGGCCACCTTTAATGAATGACACAATGAGAACAAAGCAATAGTAATAGAGGGAAATGAGGTTGAAGGATGAATGGTTGCCAATGACAACAAGTATGCACACGGTACATTTTGTTATACCATACGAAACGAAATGTTTTAGACATCTGCGATTCTGCGTGCATCTTTGCTATTAGAGCAATTACGTGAACATAATGTTTACATGTTATCCATTTATAAGAGCAATTACGGTATACTTGGCATCGGCACTATTTACACAGTATTTCCAAGCATACGAAAATCGGCCGATACCTAAAAAATATCATAGCACATGGCACACTGTATCGTGGCTGTAGATATTAATACTAGGACTCTTTTGGCTATTTCAATACCGGTATCGGGATCGATATATTAATTTGTCGAGATATTGTAAATCTAAATGATCGTTGTTTTTTGTTGTTTTTTTGGTCAAAATATCACTTATTATGAAATATCGGTGACGTCAATATCGGGACCTTTACATGCTACCGATACCGATATCCTGATATCGGTGCTGATATATCGGCCAGCCGATATATCGGTAGACCCCTAATAATAATATTATAAATACATTTACAGCAATTTTTTTAATTTCATAACCAGTCGATCGCGATACGGGAAATCCTTACGGGACTGAGGCGGAAGTTTACCGAAAACCTTATGGGGCTTTAAACGTTAAAGGCTTTATTCAAGAGGAAAAGCACATGCTAAGGGTTGGCAAAATTTCATTTGTGTTCACCCTAAATTGTTTTTTTTTACCAAGCTAATTATATTTTTTGTAAAAACCTTTTTTTAGCATGCTACTAAATCTCACCAAAGCAATTTCCCCATTGATGTCCCCTTGAGATTTAGCCAAATGATCCAACTGCTGTTTACTCGAGTCTACAGTCTGCTCGAGTCTGGATTCTTCATCTCTCAGCTGTTTCAGTTCCGTCCTCAATTTCTCAAGTTCTCTTTCTTGATCCTAAAGAAGAAGTATTATAATAAAATAGGATTCTAATTGAAGTCAGCAAATAATATAATTTTTACTGACTTGTCTTTATATATTGTGTTTAATATATTTTCAGTGTGAATAGCCACGAAAAGAAACAAAATTCTCAAATTTACAGAAACTTTTTTTTTCTTCTTAGAAACATTTAACAGACAAAATAATTTTTCTGAACATTATCAAAAGAAAAAAAAAGTATAAACTTCAAATTTATAATTAAGCATAAATTATTATCAAACTTTAAATAAAATTACTTTAAAAATATTATATACCTTTAATAAAGTCTCTTTCAGAGCATAAAATAATTGTATTTTGCTAAATCAGTAAAATGTCTTAACTCCTTTATAGTGTTGCATGCAGTATAAAATTAAAAGCACATAAAAATTGACAATTAAAAAAATACAATAAAAAAGCAATAACCAGTCAAAGAAGTTTGCAATTGCGCAATTACTTTGTTAAAGAATGCCTTTTTTCACTAAATTTTTACATAACATGAAAATTAAAATGCGGAAAAATGTTAACTACAAAAGCGAGATCTGTAAGTTCATGGTTAATAAATATTTCTTGGTGTTCTCTGTGTTTGCTATTATTTAATTTCTTATTTCTTATGGGTTGTATCAAGAATTAAAATAGCAGCTATGATAAAAGCTAGCATATTTTAATGTTTAGCTTAAAGAGGCAGAACCATGATTTTAGTACTATTAGCAGAGGGCATTAACAAAAAAATTGTAAAAGATAATGTTTATTTAATTATTATATGTATATTGTTATCTCCATGTAAAGCGCTGTGAGCCCGGCTCCTTGCTGGGATACAGCGCAATATAAATTATCATTTTATTATTATATACTTTCAAACTGTAAAGAGATATGTTCCTCTACATAAAAGTATACATAAGATACATGTTTTGCAGCAAATGACTTTGTATAAGAGAATAATACAAAAATCATTTAAGATACTTAAATACAAGTAATTTAGGAAAATGCATCCTTGGAATAAATTAATGCCAAGTCAAAAATACTATTTTTTTGTAAAATTTTGAATGTAATGCTTTAAAAGTTGTTAGCAGAAAAACTGTTGACGCTAGATTTAAAATCAGTTTACAAGTATATTAAATGTCCAAAAGAAAGGGGGAAAAAATAAAATAAATGATAGTAACAAAAATATTAAAAAGTAAAACAGGAAATCTTTTTTGTTTTCAACTAAAGAATGAATGATGTTAGTAGCATTAGCATTTCATTTCAGTCCAGAGGTGTAGAGATAGATGGAGTTAAACCATGCCCATGTTGTCAGTATTATAAGCTAAGCACAGCATGTCAGTGTCAGAGAGTTATGTGATTTACCTTAACCATCTGTTCTCTATTACTCAGCAAAGATTTCATTTTGTTCACCTGGAATTGCAAGGCGTTAGTGAGGAAATGGGTTGGGTTATAATTGTCAGGATTTCACTGGGAGCTCAACCAGCGAGAGATCAACAGGTGGAACACAAGACAATTGATTTTTGAAGAGTTTTAAATTGATTTTAGCCTAAGGAATATACTTAATTAAATAATGCACAGATAGAAATATTTATTTTAAGATTATTATTTCTCCCCCTCCCCAAAAAAAAACCCCCCAAAAAACCACCATAATAAATTTGCGGGAAATAAAAAAAATTAAATATATATTATTCTACAAAATGTAATCAAAACACTTAAATTTCAACTAAATTATATGTATTTTATTTATAATACCACAAATTAAGGCTATCAAAATTTGAAAAATATTATGAGCTGGTGACATAAATGATATTGTATTAATTTAAACATTTTAATTGCACACAATCATATTTTTAAATGTCCCAGATATTCTCTGTAGTTAAAATATTATATTTCCATTTTAATTACCAAATTAAAAAATAAGAAACGTTTCTGACTGTGATGAGAGTGGAATGATGTTTTTAGTTAACAAAAAAGATTTACAATCAAAGGACACTGGAATATTGCATAGCACTTGGGAAAGAATATATTTTATTTCATAAGAGTATTAAGTTTTACATTCAAAGGTGTGATAAAATTTATAGCTTGCTATTATTTTAATTGTGTTTTAAGGAATCAACATAAAATATGTGATGAAACTGAACATATTTAAAGATAACCAACTCATTTGACTTGGAAAAAACAAGTGTAGACAGTAATAATGATTATGCAAGAATAATAACAAATATGATAAAAACTTAAATCACTACTTTTTAAGTGACATCTGTTCATACATTGGATGTTTAAATAAAGTATAATTCATATTTCAAAACACAGCTTTGTTAATACTAATAACACACATTCTATTTCACAACAAATTTTTTAGACTGAAAGTTGAAATTGCACAGTTTATTCAAAACATTTATAACATTAAAGTGCTACTGAAAATATAATCTATCTACTGAATTTGGCCTCCACTATATATATATAAATAAAAAAAGAGAGAACAAACAATTTTTTTCCATTTCTGTCTCTACGACTTACTGGAGTCAACTCTTCAACTAATGTTGTTGTTTCCCCTTCTTCAAAACCAAAAGAAGTTGAAGGTCTATCCGCTGACTCCCCATTGCATGCTGGCTATTTGATTTTTTGGGGGTTATTAATGATTTTTTAAAAGTTATTTATCATCAATTAGTGTAAGTTTAAAGAGCTGCCTTTTAAAAAAATAGGTGAAGTCTTTTTGTGCAGTAGAAAGACAGATTCTTAACATTTATTTTTTAAATGAAAAAATTCATACTAAATAAAATTTGAATTCATACAAGGTTATTTTTTTATATCATTGAAATCCTTTTAAATGGCAGATAATTTGTGTGGCATAAATTATTTTAATTAGGTTAAAATAATTTAATTTGCATGTGAAGACACTCATTTATAGTCAAATCATCCATTGACAAAACTCACTTTAACAACTTTTTTAGACATAAAAACCCAACCTTGTGAGTTTAAGTGGAGTTAAGCTTTGGGTAAATTGGTTGCGTAGTTAGAAGTAAAAAGTGATTTTTTTTTGGAACAGATAATGAGGTATATGAATTGTGTTGCATGGGCTAAAGCATCTGAGGTAACAATGATGGTTTATTGAGATATTAGAAACAATGAGTCTATGTGTCTATAGTTTCCTTCAATATTTTAACCCTTTAATTTAGTTGATGACTTAAATTGACAAGGCCCTTACAATAAGTAAGAACCCTTTATTATAATAAATCCTGCCCAAATTTATTTACTTTTCAATCAACTTAAAAAGTATAATAAAACTTAACCCATTCAATACGTGCCAATTTTTTCAAGGGTACGCAGTAAAATTTATGGTAAAAAAATCCATTCCACCTGATGATATTAAACTGAAAAATTCTGCTTTGCTATTTATCAAAACTATATTATGCTGCACCTCAAAATTTAGGTAATTGAAAAAGGAATATGTTTCTACTATTAAAAAGTGAGACAAAATTACCTTAAAAAACCCTTTAGGGATATTATTGCATGATTATGTAAAAAAAAAGGGGGGAAAAATTATTTGTTGCTGTACTCACCAGCTCATAAATCAGGTAAAATTAATCCAATCAAGTTCATATTTCTTACAAATGAGTCTTATTATATATCTAAAACAACTGGAAAGTTTCATTGCAGTAGCTCCAGAAATTATCAAGTTATGAATTTTTTTCCATGACATGTTTCAGTTTTTTTAAATAAAATTCAACAATAAAACAGTTATACTCTAAAATTTACATATATTTACAAAATATTATTTTTCGTAGTCACAGTCGACAATGAGTCTTCAAATGTATCTTTATTTGAAATTATATTGTGCATTTAAATCAATTTATTTGCTTGATCATCAGTTCTAGATTGAAAATTTAATATATTAGTACTAGGATTAGTACTCAATGAAGCCATTTTGATCAGCTGTTTTTGTTTACAAATTTTTTTAACTGAAAAAACAAGCACAAAATACACTAAACATCGTCTAATCCTTTCGAAAATTGCACACAACGGAAGTTGAAACTCTTCTGAATAAAAAGTTTTATAAGCTATTTATAAAATAGTGTAATGGAAAAGTCGAATTACTAATAAAATGAAACAAACCATCGGTGACGCAGGGAGTGGCTAAACGTACACGACTGAAATCGCGTTGGCGCAGGCTGCGGCGAAACGTATTGAATGGGTTAAGTAAGCTGAAAGTTTTTTAGTTAAGGGAAAGCGTTTTAAATCTTGCTTAAGTTAGCCTACCTCCATTTGTTCCTTCCCTGTTTTTTCCCTCAGTTCTTGTACACTTCTCTCCAAGTTAGAACGCTATTAGATAAAAGCAAAGCCTTCAAGTTTAATCATCAGACAACTTAATATTTTATGTCTTTTATCAGCAGCAATGATGTCTGGAACTCTTGTATTGAATAACTGAAGTTATAGCTTATAACAAAACTGGGCCATATGAAAATGTGTCTAAAGCAATAGCATGCAAAAGAGCATTTTTAATTTTAAACTTGTCAAGTCAAGAAATATAAAATATAGACATTAAAATTGGTGGACCCATTTTTATTAACCTTAAGTATGTATCCTACTAATTCATGCAGTTACTTTAACCTATCAACACATTAAGGTACTTAATTACATGATAATTAAGGAATGAGTCAGGTCAGGTAGAAATAATTAACCAGCTATTTTGTATTTTGTTTGTTTTGCTGAGGATGCTTCTTTCTAGCCAAGACATTTATTGTTTTGCTGTCATTTTTTTCAGGCTCACTCATACCTTGTTTCATTGATTACCTTCCACTTAATTACAGTAACACATCAAAGTATCCCATAAACACATCCATTTACTTTATTGAACAAACATCCATGCACTTAATCCAGTTAACATTCTCAGGTACTTTCTCCCACAAACACAATACTTTATCCTTCCGACACATTCCTGTGATTACCTTATCATCCAACTCATCAAGTCGTTTCTGTGCTTCCTTCTTCTGGGCATCCAGCTGAGCCAAAGTACCATTAAGTGAATCAAGTTCCTTCTGTAAGACTTGAACTTCCCCATGTCTTATTTTGATGTCAGCTTCCTGCTGGACTTTATCTCTTTCTAGTTTTAGCTTTTCCCTGATTAAAAAAAAAGCCACAGTAAATCTTATCTTATCTATACAGACGCTCCTTCTATGCAGAAGATAATTGCGTCCACAGACCATGACAGATGATCTGTTGGCAAGTGATGCAGAGTTCACAGGCCACGGCTTTGTGGGTTCCACGCATTACTCAGCCGCCTAACTAGCGTTAGGTACCCATTCGGAGCTGGAAGACTCAGGGACACCCTAGGCCCTGGAACAAATCCTTGCCTTCACATGGATTCTAACCCCGTGACCATCGGTACGCCAGTCGAGCGCGCTGCCACTCGACCACCGCGTCCCCTATACTTAATCATACTTAAACGCTTTGAGATTTATTATGCAAAATCATGTATATTGTTACTATGCCATAAAACAGCGACATGAAATAAACTAAAACTAAAACAAAAATACTTTTTCTAACTTCATCTATTATAGATTGAAAATTGTAATCCAACAACTGCCACAAAAATTGATAAATTGAAGCATCAATGGTACAGAATGGAAGCAACTTACAAATTATGAAAATATGCAGTAAGTTTATTTTGTCTGAGATAACAATGGGACAATCAAAGCAATTTAAAAGTTAAACCCCAATCCAAAGAATTCAAACTAAGTCACAATAAATTCAAAACTAAAGTCTACAATCTCAAAATTTCTTTTTGGTAACAGTTTGCCTTACCTGTTCATAAACATTACAAAGGCACTGAAACCATCAGAGTTAAACAGCAAATAAAATTACATTTGAAAAAGTGATTGCTGAAAGAACCTCTAATTTTTAGCAGGAGGTAAGCTATTTGTAAAAAAAAATATTTTACTTTAGCTGAATAGATGTAAAATTTTGTGATGGAATGACTTTCATGTCTTGACAATATAAGACATTTATTTAAACTCATTTAGAAACCTCATCTTAACCGTTTCACCCTTGGAGTCGCCGCTATCGGTAGACCCTCACAGTCGCAGAGAGTCGCCGATTTTGGGTTGTTTCGTTGCAGAGCCAATCCAACTTTTTAAGTAGCTAATTTATACTATCTTAAACTCTCACATAGAAGAGCTATGAATTCACTTCCTTTTACTTTTTGTTTGATTATTTTTGGACGGGTCTAGAGTTTTTGGTAAAATGTTTAAATTAGTGGTTTTTGTGCACATTTTTTCCCAAATGGATGATATTCTGTGAATTTTTAGGGATGCTAAAACGGTGCAATTATTAGAGAAATAATTAAGATTTATGATGTAATTCTGGATTTATTGAAAGTGAAAGTCGTTTTATGTTCAAATTGACGTAGTTCACGTAGTTTGACCTCAGTAACTGGGATATTGATACTGATTAAAAGTCTGATGATGCTTTAGTCTTTGACAGCATAGACAAATAGGTCCAGACATCATAGGCCAGTGGGAAAAATACCACATATATTTCATGATTATGGATTTTATTGCAGATTGTGCCCTAAACATGAATTAGAACCATTTGTAGGGCACATGAGGCTGTTTATGGATGTAATTTGTGCCAAGTTAGACTTTATAAAAGAAAATATTTCTCACTATCCCATGCAGACTTGATGCCAACTTCTGTCACTACCACTTCAAGTCAATAAAAAAAAATTTTATTTCATTTTTAAAAAAGAGTGTTTGCTAATAAATTTTATGTCATCTGATACCTTGTCCATATTTTTTTTATTTTAAAAAAATTGACTCGTATTGCTTTAATAGTTTTATTTTTGTGAATTGTTTGAAAATGTATGTTGTGAATATGATGGAGTTATGCACCTTTTGTCAAGGAAAGCCTGTGTGTGGCTTAGTATTTGCCTAAGGGCGAAAGGGTTAAACAAAATACTTACAGAAGATAGATTTTGTTATGTTTACATCTTCTACTTACTTTTTGATGTCATCTATTTCTTTACTAATCAAATCCAATTCCTTGATTGCAGAAAAATCAGCAACATGGCTGTAAGGGCCTGCATTAGTGCCATCCTAAAATATGGCATAAAAGTTTTATAAGTACAAATGACACCTTCTTCAATAATCTGACAACCACACAGAGAAATGAATCTGCATTTTAAATTTTTTAAAAAAATTTTCAAAACTTTGCCATGCATTCAAACCAAGAAACATTTACAGTGAACATACCCTGACTCCAAAGGCCCCTGGATCAGCCACAGATCGCAGCGAAGGTGGAATCATATCAGGAGAAAGCTGAGGGGGAGGTTCAACACCTTGGAGCTTCTGTTGAATAAGGTGCATTGCTAGGGCAAACTGTTCTGCATTTAGTTTGCCAATACCCTGAGTGTCGCACAATCCCCTGCGGACAGGTGAAAACATGAGAAAACTGCCCAACTGCACTTCTAACAATAAAACTGACATTGTTTTCTTACTAATATTTTAAAGAATAAGCCACAAAAAAATGAAAACATAAATTATATATATCTCCCTGAAAATATTCAGCCTTAAATAACTGACCTAAGGGAAGACTTGTTTTCAAAAATTTAATTAAATGTTAGTTATTTTAAATCTTTAAATTTAAAAACTCCAAAGGGTATGTCAAATCTGGATATCAAATTTATAATATACCATATATGGGCAAGCACAGCTGTAGAAAGACCACTTTGTGCCATGACATCTCTGATTTCAAGCCCACTGATCAGGCCATCATGATCTGTATCCAGTTTAACAAAAATGGAATCAGTGCTCAATTTTTCAGCTGGTGTCACAACCCATGGTGGAAAAGCCTGAAAAATAATTTGATGAAAATTAATAGATTACATGCTTATAACTTGAATATACTAAACTATCCACAGTGTAGTTTATGGAATAAAAGAACATCTGAGCACTTGCTGGAAATTCAAATTATACAGAACAGCATATGCTATTCAATTCTCTAATAAATAAATATTTATTTATGTTGTTCTTCTTAATGGTACCAGCTTGTCTATTATAATAGCATGCATAAAAGTTACCGTATTTTCACGCATATTCCCAGCACGCGCAGATAACCCGCCCACACATATACCCCGCAGAATTTTTAGATCCTGTAAAAAAATTGTGGTATACCCCGCCCACGCTTATACCCCGCACTATCCCACCACATTTGAGAACTCATATCACGCTGAACCACTCTAGTTGAATGAACTGTATATATATATTATCGCTCACCGCGTTATAAAATCAGATACGCAATATCAAACAATTAACGGTAGATTGTGAACAAACTTACCAGAAGCTATACAGAATCTAATTTTATATTCGTGTTTTGCAAGTAATAGTGCCATTGATGCAATATTCAGTTAAAAAAATTCAGATACCCCGCCCACGGAGATACCCCGCAGGGGGGGTGGTGCGGGGTTTGTAAAATCTAGTATAACCCGCGGGGAATATGCGTGAAAATACGGTAAATACATAACCTAGTGATTTTTAAAAATTTATTTTCCATATCTTCATGCTTACCAACAATGATGTGGATAAAACAGGTTTCAAAAAATATATTCATCAATTCAAATTTTTGTTAGGAGCAATGCAAGCCCTTATGTTTTGTATTTGAATATCATTCAGCATGAGATTTTCGTTTGACCTAACTTACAACCTACCCCAGTTATTCCAAGAGTGGGTGTCGATCTCCCAAGAGTTCCAACACTTGACACTGGTATGGAGCCCAATACAGGCAAGACGGGGACAGCTCCAGGTAGGGGAGGTGGCCCTCCAGCTATACCGACCCCTTTCCGCTTGGATGGGGGCACCAACCCTGGACGCAGAAGAGAGGGAATATCCTGTCCTTCACGAGCCTGGTAAACAAGGTGCATTGCCTGAAAATATAAAATATGTGACTTTTTACAAGTCATTACTTTTAATTCTACAAGGGAACAATTGATTCCACTTTATAAACATTATATTTGACAATAAATCATGCCATAAAATAAGATGTTAAAAAAAATTAATTAATTCAAAAGGATACAGTGGAAGTCCAAATTGAAGGAGTCTTAGACAATAAATTGGTACACCCCTAAAGCCTATCTGTGAAGAGTAATGACACTAACTTCTTTATAGGGACATAGGAAAAAGAATTTTCAAGGGAGAGAAAAATGACATTTAAAACAAATACATTTTTTAAACACTTAATTGTAACAGCTAGACATATTTGTTTTTATATTATTGATTGTTAGAATGCATGACCAGCTGCATTTAATCAAGTGACATTGGCCGCATGCAGGTGTGTGCGTGTGTTCTGTCAGGTGGACTCATAGTGAATATACATTTTTTAAAAGAAAGATGAGTTGTTACAGAGATCAGACACGTGATTGTTGAATAAGCCACAAAACTATTACAGCAACAAAAATTGATCAGAATATGTATATTCTGTGTAAAATTCAGACTGCAAAGAAGCCAGACAACAAATTTAGATTGATATCTATTAAGGTTGTTAACGGTTCCTCAGATCAGGACCGGTCCTGTTTTTCCAGGACCGGTTAAACGCAACTTCAATTCTTGGATTTATGGGAAGCGGTAACAGGCTTAACGTCACACGAGACACGTGTACTGCAACGCGATACCACGACCCAGTTGACAGTAGGTTCAGTCTGTGTAGTAGTGTGTAAGGCTACATAGCATAGATGTAAGCATGCGTATGTGACGCTTTACAGCCTTGCTTCACTGAAGTTCACAACTAATATTACTAGTACTAGCGGGATTCAGCTGTTGACTGACGCGGAAACTGAGCTGTGCGCATGCACCTTAGTCAAAACAATACAACGCTTTGCGCCCCTCCCCCTTTCCCCGCCCGAATCTTTTTAGCACATAAACATAACTATCCTAATTCTATCTATATTAAACAAAGGTGTTGTAAATCAGAGGTTTTGAGATAATAAAATGTGTAAAATGAATTACAGAAGATCCCCTGACTGTGACACACATACCCATGCTTAGTGCACTGGATTTCCTGACAATGCGCACAACACGTTCGCCTACCAACACACTAGGTTCTCAAGACTAGGGGACTACCGATATGCATTTTTGCAGATACCGATATTTTTGTTGTTGCCGATATCAGTGCCGATATGAGTATTTGTGAGGACAAAAACCAGCAGTCTTATATGATGACGCCATTCTTAAATTTATCACTCCTAATTATTTATATTTTATATTAGGGGTCTACCAATATGCATATTTGCCGATATTACAGATTTTTTTTTGTGACCACAAAGTTTCTGATGTGTTTACAAGCGCCAGATCATGACCTACATAGGACTCATGACAAAACGAACCGTCCTTTATAAAAATGTACAAGCAAAATTAGGAACTCCTTTTGAAACTTCGACTTTGACTCATAATTATTAATTCTAACCAATAGTTTAATGGCTTTTGCACACGGCCACCTTTTATGAATGAAACAGTGAGAACAAAGCAATAGTAATAGAGTGAAAATGAGGTTAAAGGATAAATGGTTGCCAATGACAACACGTACATTTTGTTATTCCATACGAAACGAAATGTTTTAGACATCTGCGATTCTGCGTGCATCTTTGCTATTAGAGCAATTACGTGAACATACTGTTTACATTTTATCCATTTATTAGAGCAATTACGGTATACTTGGCATCGGCACAATTTACACAGTATTTCCGAGTATACGAAAATCGGCCAATACCTAAACAATATCATAGCACATGGCACACTGTATCGTGGCTGTACATATTAATACTAGGACTCTTTTGGCTATTTCAGTACCGGTATCGCGATCGATATATTAATTTGTCGAGATATTGTAAATCTAAATGATCTTTTTTTTTAGTCAAAATGTCACTTATGAAATATCGGCGACGTCAATATCAGGACCTTTACCTGCTACCAATGCCAATATCCAGATATACCAGCCGATATATCGGTAGATCCCTACTCAAGACTTGAACGTGGCGTAAACTATTATTACCCTACCAGATGAGTTAGGTAGGAATGATTTGGTTTTTAAAAAATAATTTCACCCCCCCCCCGAACCAAGTGTCCTCCAAGGAACAGTATTGTTCAATCTGGGAATCACTTCTATGAATGACGCTAACTTCGAAACTGTGTAATAAACATCATGCCCCATTTTTTTTTAATGTTGACAGGAAGCGCGCAAGAGAGGAAAAAACGTGTCACCAACGGATGCGACGTGGCGGGCTGGAGTAGCTGAATTCTTAATGTACTATCTACTTGGGGAGAGGGGGGGGGGCAAGTGGTTAACAGGTCTTTTTTTGAAAGGTTAACCGGTCCTCAAAAATGAGCGGTCTTAACAACCTTAATAACTATCATTAGTTAAACTAGTCAACTTAATATCTCCTTTTAGTCACTTTTGCTTAGCAATGCCTTTTGTAAATTTTAATGAAACTGCAAATACAGTCGAACCCACTTACCTCGAACTCGGTTAGCTCGACCACCCTACTAACTCGACGTTTTTTTATTGGAACCGCCAAATTCTCTCTTTGTCTTTGCATTTTTTCATCGGCTAATTCGATTTTTCCAAGTCGCCGAAACCTAATACCTCGAGCACAAAAGAGGGCCAAATTTGCAACTTAAAGTTGGTTAGCTCAATCCTCGTCAGTTCGCCTAGCAATGCATTTTTAGTTCAAAATAGTGTTGACATCTCACTTTCTTCGAGACTCCCGGCTATTGTGTGATTCTAAATAAAAATTACCGGATGTTATTATCTTCTTTCACTTTCGATCCATGTGTGAATTAGATGTATTCACTAGAGGTACCCGTAAATCGGCGTTATTTCGCAGTGCATGTTATATTATTATTAAACTTAATTCATTTTCTGATGCATTGATCATTTTATTTTTTAAGATAAACGAATATCTTTAGAAATGAAAATAAAGGTTTGTATCGAGATTCGACGGTGGTTTTTATATAATTAAGTATAAAATTATTATTATTCTTTTAAAAGTTTGTTGTTGCTTTGTTACCAGTAAGATACGTGACTGTGACACTAACACGCGCGTGACGATGAAATCAAAATCATTTTCTTAATATTCCAGTACATGTATATAATATTATTAATACACACGTCATCACTTTTGTAGTTCGAATTCTGATAAGGAATGATTTTTTTAAAAATTCGCTTAGACTTGTTGCCGGCCGAGGTCTAACACACAGTCCACAGCGTGCTGTGATCAGCGGTCAAGGCCGCAATAGTTTTATTTATATTATTACAAGACTGAGGAAATTCGAGAGCGTTCTGATAGTAACAGATATCCTGCACGTCAAATGCATTAAACTTAAAATTACCATATTGATATGTTTATTTTTATTTTTTTTTATTCGCCGATTCACCCATTGCAAACGCTAGCGGCTGTGAATGGGACTAGGCGAGGCGTAAACTTTGACCTTTTAACGCATGCGCAGACAATTGTAAACTGGTAACTTATTTTTAATTAAATGGAATCGAAACATGACAGAGATGTAATCAAAGTCCTTTACTTCGGCATATATATATATATATATATATATATATATATTCCCGATTAGTCATAACTTTTCCAGACTTTTTACCGTTTTCCTGAGTGGGAACCATGGTTATATTTAAATTTTAAACGGTCCTTAAAAACGAACGGTCATTACGACCTTAGTAAGTCTTAGGAAAGAGTGAAGAAATATTAGGGTTCTGATATGATTCCGATTAATCGTCCCATCACTAATTAACGCTAACTAATTAATCACGTACATAAAGAAATTTCAAGCACATGTTAATATTTTGCCGCCATATTGGTTTTCGTTTTAACCCGATCATCGGTTATGTCGACGCCATTTTTCATACCCCAATGCCGTCGACTTAACCGGTTTCGACTGTATGTCTAATAAATAAATAGATTTATTTGTTTACTGACCACAGCAAACTCATCCCTATCAAGATAACCATCCTTGTCTATATCACTCATGTCCCAGATTCTCCCCAGGATATCCACTGGAAGCTTGGAGTTCATTAATACCTGAATTAGATTAGACAACAAATTATTTCCTACTAGACAATTTTAAAAAACAAATTCAAAATTACTGTATATGCTCGTTCTATAGACCATTCGTTCATAAGCCGACCCCCCTCTTTCAGAAGAGAATAGTATAAAAAGTGTGGTACCCACTCGTAAGCCGACCCTAAAAAATAATAGGACAGCGTAAACAAAATGGTACACATTTTTTTTAAAAACTACAAGCTAAATCGGTCATTATGATTCTTTACGTTGTACTACCTATCTTTGTCTTTATGCACTTTGTTAGGGCAAGAGTTACAGCTATTTTTGTTTCTTTGGTAAACAGTGGCGAAAGCGCGTACATTAAAATTCGTTGTTGAAAACAAAATTTGAAAACAATCTATTAAAACATTTAAAAAAATATAATAAAATGAGTAAATACGGTAAGTGCAGATGTTTAATATTTTATAGCTTCTGTTAGAGCAGTCGAATCTTGTAAAATGTAGAAAAGGACCTTGATGACCTACAATAACAACACCGATATTCAATGTACATTTAGAAATCACCTATGACCCGCTCGTAAGCCGACCCCCCCAACATTTTCCCTTAGATTTTGTCAAAAAAAGGTCAGCTTTAGAACGAGTATATACGGTAGACTAATTATAAAAACATATCATTGTCTTGGTAACAGTCAATTCAGTCAAAATAAAACTACTATACAACCTTAACTCTCAAATGTTCTTGAGTTTTCCCCCTTTTTTCCACCTGATTTAGGTAGTTACAGGAATTAATGTTTTTTTAAATGAATAAAACCACAAATAATGGCATGTTATGCATTTTTGTGTTCACAATTGACTTATCTATCTATTGATAGCAAATTTAACTCTATTGTGGTAATGCAGCTTGAAAATTAATTTTTTTTAATGAATTTTTTTCATTTAAATTTTATACAGAAAATCACAACATGTCACAAACTGTATGAAGGAAAAAAATAAGTGATTGTAGCAAGCATAAGATCTTTATTATAGCCATCAACAGTGTCCATTTCTACATGGCATATCAAAAATTCAAAGCATTTTGCTCACATTTAAAAAATTTAGACTATTTTTAAATGAGCATCCTTAAATTCATAAAATATAGCTATTTTTTCCTTTATATTACAAAGATTATAAATTTTAGCATGGAATAATTCTATAACTAAGCCTTTATTGTCAGAACATAACAAAATATTTTTATAATCATTATTAGCCTTAAAAATCATTTTCCATTTGATAAAAAATGTTGAAAACTATGAATTATGATATAAAATAAGACAATTTATCTGCAAATGATAACAAGAACAAATTTAATTTAAAAACACACTTTAGTGAACATTTATTTCTTAGTTCATATTCTTAAAATAAGTTAATAATAGTAATATATTTAAGTCTCATTTTGTAAAATTTTATTCGGTTATGAGTGTTATAGGGTTACGAGTGGTCGGCCGAATATATTTTACTAATTATATGTTTCTTCTTTCTTACCGTTGTCATTCTTTCCTCAGTTGAAATGTTGGGTCTAGAAAGATATAGTTTCATTCACTTTCATCTACAACCATTGGAACATATATATCACTTCCATGATTTTTTGTTCACCTCAATATTCCTTTTTGAACATTTCAGAAATATAAAATTTAAAGCAAAGTTTAAAATTTGAACTGTCTTGCACATAATCCTTTGAATAATAATAGTTCATTCCATTATCTAATTGCACTAGTCCCATGTTCCTTAGCATTAGCATGTCCATGATAAGATGAAATGAGTTTCTGAACATAGTTGACTTAGGGAGGTGTATGGTAGCAACAATTATATAGGCATAGCTTTGAAGAATCTCCAGCAGTAAGTCTGCGAATTCCGAATAGCAACTTGAAACATGAAAGAGAAGTCCATATTTCTTTCCATCATCTCTGATGGTTGATTCAGCAAAAGGGACACCATAAGTTGACTCAGGGATATAGACAATGGGTGGTTGTTTAGACCTTTAATCAGGAACATGCTTGGGATGGTCTAAGGTTCCAATCTACAGAGCCATAACTGTACCTGTGAAATAAAAATATTAGGAAAAACATTAGAAATAGGCTTGTAAAAAGCAGTTATAAAATTTAACACATTTTATTAAAGTACACTATTCATGACTATTCAATTCTGAAGATAATCTAGAATGATTATAAGCTTATTACCAAGCAGAATGTGAGGTAAATTGTAAAATACTGATGCCACCTTACAGTGTAACCAGGGTAAACAAAGTCAAATGTAATTTATTATGGACTTGGGGAAAAAATAATAATAAAATACATACTTCATATAAAATAAAAAGAAAGACAAATATACGTGCTAAAATGAATTTCCTTTATTTATAGATGTCTCATAGCTACTTAATATATCAATAGATTTAGTAAAATCAATTTTTTTTGTTAAAAAATTGGCGATGTGGAGAACTTTGTAACAAAGGAAAAATACATACCTTCAATAGTCAACTTGTCCATCGATGAAAATAAATAAATTCTCAGTACTAATACTTTGTTTTTTATTCCATTGAATAGAAATAACTTGTCAGCTACGAATATAAGCGATTTCTTCGCTAAATGATGAATCGTTCGCTATAATTGTAAAAAATTGCGGCCGAATTGTCTCAGTAAAATTAACAAGAATTTCACAATGGCGAACAAAAATAGCGTTCCGGTAAATCAAAAACACGAGGGTCGGGCTAAATTTTTTTAAAATTTTAATTAAAAATTAATGTCTGAAATTATATTTTTTCCTTATTTTATTCAATTATTTAGGGATAAATTTTAAAAATAACATTAGAATGTAAAAAGGTGAAGAAAATATAAAAAATTAAACTGTCGACCACCAGTGACAGAAAAGTCAAGGTTACGTCCTTTGAGAGTTAAGTCCTGATAAAATTTCTGAAATGTGATCAAAATGCTATTCTTTTATTTTTACATACATATAAATATTAATATAATAAATCTGATGTGTTCAAGGGGTATTGAGATGGTGGGGGGGAAGGAGCATTAAGTGTATTTTATTTAGTGCATTGCATGAATGCATACTTTGTCAGGTAACTTTATCAAATGGCAAGTTCTTGCATTTTCACCACCATTTTTGGATGGATTATTTCTGGCCGCCATTATTTGGCAAACTATTTCTAATGTTAAAAGATTCAATAAAAAAAACTAGAAGGCATGCTCTTTATAAAATATAATCGATGCTCCTTGGATGATGTACTTTTTTCAAAACATAAATAGTACTTTACAGTAAGGATATTATAAAATAAATGATATGTAGTAATATTAGTTACAATGACAAAATACATTGCTGTAGTCTCAATAAAATGAAATGTATCCTAAATTATTTGTAAGTTTATTTATTGCAATAAGTTAACGCTACATTTTTTAACGTGCAATATAAAAGCTTAATGCATGAATATATTCAAATTTTAATTATGAGAACAAAAGCAAGCACTTACCGGTTTGACCTTTTCACCTGCCAGCATGTTATTCACAGGCTGAAGACTGTCAAACACTTTGTCATATTTAGATTTCTCAGATAGCTGTGCCAAAGACAACACACATAAATAAACATCTTTTTCCAAAGAAAAAACCTATTTAACATTTAACTTCAGAATTAATTTTTCTGATTAATTTGATATACAAAAACATTTAAATAAGCTGTTTTGCCTAATCTTGTTGCAAATGTTAATTATTTAGCATTTACCGATATATCCCATGGTATATTTGCATTGAGAGCTATCTGTGAAGATGGTTCTACAGGCTCAACAGGACCCTGATTTCAAATTAGTTAAAAAATAAATAATCATTCTGAAGCAGTTCATTGAATTATTTTTTCTTTTAAATTTAACACTAACTAGCTATTAGCTATAGGGATATTTTAAACAGAAGAAACCATACTAATAGTATTGCTAGTTACACAAACATTATAGATATATTTTAAAATACATTATGAGAAATGTAAAAAGAAACAAAGCATTAGTAGTTATCTATAGATGAGTAAATATGTAAAAGATGAGGTTAGAACTAGATGTACTTCTTTACTTTCTTTTGACAGCCTATAATTGAAGAAGTTAAATAGTGTTAAAAAAAAGTAAAACATTTTTAAACAGCAATGGAATGAGAACCCTTTTTTAAAATGAATACTGATTAATTTTACATTTGATAATAGCCTTATTTAAAAAACATTCAAACTTACCAAGTCTGGAGGAGGCGTCTCTATGACCAGCTTAGCTAGACTCATCTCTTGCTTACTCTGGACTAAGGATATCAGCTTCAGGGCGATAAAGAAACCTGTTTTTTCTAAGTAACCTTTACCCATGGGATCTGACATATCCCAAATCTGAAATTTAAAAAAAAAGTTTTTAAAAATTTTAAATGTTTTTTTATGGCCGTATATGTTAAAATGTGAACACGTGGGAGAAAGAGGAAACAAGCTGACCAATGGTTTGCCAAATATGTATCTGAAATTTAAATATTGTAATGCCAAATAATTGGGATGTTTTTCAAAGTCACTAACTATTAATCTACAAAATGGCAGGTATGGTATAATACCAAATATCTGCCTATTAACGGGTGCCCCCAATGTTTAAAAGTATTGTACTGATCGTAAAAAAAACCCATAAAGTACATATTTTAAAACATAAATACTTAAGGCTTTTTACCTGTGACAAGATGGTATCACTCAATTTAGACTTTTTTAAGAAGTTGGCTGCATCCAGTGCCCCAATGCTACCTGTGCCCATTGGGTCCGCCTGTAATGTATAAAATAAGTGTTTTTTTTAAATGTTATGGTGTACTTTTACATATATGAAGTTGAAGAGTAGATATGCTTTCATATAAATATATATAAATATATATATATTATTAAATTATTAATTGTATTATTAAATTTATACATTTTGCTATCTAAGTGTGTAGAGAATCAAACCAAACTTTGCTCTATTTTGTATTTTTATTAATTTTTTATTAATTTTTTTTTGGGGGGGGGATTTTTAGGGGGTTGGGGTGGGCATTTATTTTAGAAAATAGTGATAAGAGCAAAACATAAATGAAAAGTTATGTCAATTATGTAAGTGGTACAAAATAAAGTAAGTAGATAAATGTTAAACCAAAAACAAACCTGAAGGTAATAGGCTTCATAAATTCCCCCATGTTTGCCAACAATCTGAGAAAGACAAAACTCCATTATATAATATTAATTAAGAAAATTCAAGTACATGTAGTTGGCATACAGAATTTAAAATAGCTATTTCACAATTTTAAATTTTTATTTCAGTCAGTACTAGCAAAAATATAAATTCAAGTGGTGCTTTAAAAAAAGTCACATTTTGAAGACAGCATAAAACTTGCATAATTGCAATAGTTAGCAATGTTCCATGTACTTATAATAATATGAAGCATGTCCTGCTCCAAGGGTTCTTAGATTGACTAGAGTTTTAGTCATCCTAACTAAGCACTAAGCTATTAATAAAACTCTTAGTACTCTGACATGAAATACAGGGCTTATTGCTAGTTTACAGGGCAGAATAGTTGAAAAAACAATTTAGTTGTAATTAGACTACTGCGTCTGTAAATTTAACTAGATCCATGAATATACGTTTCTCTTTTGAATTCATGAAAGGAAATACTTTCCATCCATCTTGACAGTGTTTATAAATTTTAAGTCAATTTACAGCCGTATTTTTCACTTAAATGCAGAGTCATGTGGACATTTTTTTTAACCATTACTAACAGAAACTGATTGGTAATCATGGATTTACTATTTAAGTAGTTACTACCTAACAATACTATTTCTATTAGTCTAAACAGTTACACACTGATCTTCCAAGATTATAACATTTGATGAAAATATAATTGAAGATACAGGTCAAGATTTCAACAACTATGAGCATGGGCATGAATGCCACAACTTATAATATGACTAACTATTCCTTCAGTCATTGACAAAGCATAAAATCTAAAAATCTGAATCTTTTGCGCAGACTCAGACTCCCATTTCCCAAATAAATATTTTAATAGTCTCCCTTGCCTACCGATTACTACCATCTACTTTATTCTTTTTTAAAGATCTGATTCAAGATAATGAGATCACATTATTTTATGCAGCCTATTCAGTATCACTAATACTTAAAAATGTACTTGTAAATAATGTTAAATAGCTTTAACTTAAGTTATTTTTTAGTCAATTGAATCAGTAATCAGTAGGCCTATAGTCTATGGTTTAATATAGTATTTAGTATAGACAGTATAGTCTTATTCTTGTCTTATCCATACAGACACTCCTTCTATACAGAAGATTATTGCGTCTACAGACCAATGCCGGTCTATTCGCAAGTGACGCAGCATTCACAGGCCACGGCTATGAGGGTTCCATGCATTACCCAGCCGCCTTTGTTTCCCTAACTAGTGTTAGGTACCCATTCGGAGCGGGGTGGACTCAGGGACACCCTTTGCCCCAGGAAAAAATCTGTGCCTTTACGTGTTTGAACATGTGACCATCTGTATGCCAGCAGAGCGTGCTTGCCACTCGACCACCGTGCCTGTAGTGACAGTTATAAGACTATAAGTTATTGGGATTGTATAGAGCAGTGCTTCTTAAACTTTTTCGTATGACGGACCGACAAGGAATTTTTCCCATTGCACCACGGACCGGTGCACTATTTTCCCGTACTGACGTGATTTTCCCAGTACTGACATGATAGCAAAATGAGCCCATAAATGGCCTAAAGCCCTACAAGATTTAGCCTTATTAAGCATACATTCAACGTGTTTTATGCTACATGCCATCGAACAATTTTGAAAAAGAGTAAACTTAAGCCTTGATTGCTTAATTCTCATTTACGATCGTCTTCATTTTGCATACAAATGTGTTGATAATGGAAGCCATCGTTATTATTTCAACTGTTTCTAAGTTGAGTACTTTAATTAATTTATATCCTGACTTAAGTTGAATTTTTTATTAAAAAGAACATAAAATTAATTTAAAAAGTCATGTATATTTATTTGTAAAAATAATAAAGTAACAATTGTAAGTACATGTGTAAGTTTATGCTCAAAGTTTAATTTAAACTAATGGCTCAGGTGGGCATGTTTATTTGTTGCAAGTTTATCAAGTCATGGCTCGATTGAGAACGATGCTACTCGCAATGAAGAACAACAATCCATGCTGTTCCTGTACTTTGTCTTAATTGGCTAATTGTTGAAAAATCAGTCCCACATAGATAAGATGAAGGAAATGGAAGAAGAGCCTTGAGTGCAATTTCGGCAAGTGAATCCAAAAGGATGCAAGAGAGGTCAAAGTTCCGAAATTCATTTTTGAACCTTCATCTGGAGCTAACTCCAGCAAGTTATCTTCCAGTTACAGACAAGTCAACCTTCCAAGCATAAATGGATTGCTTATCCATCTATTACCTTTCTGTGGGTCATCTTCTGTTGGAATGTAGAACTCAAAACTGTCAAATAATTTTGTCAAGTGCTCAATGATGACTTTTTGAAAAGATGTAACATCGAGCTGTTCATCTGGACTATCGATAGTTGTTGCCAAATTATGAAACATATCGAAACAATCTGCTGACACTCAACTCTTCCATGATGCTAGCTTTTGTTTCTGTCCATAAATCTAATATGCCATTGTAAATAATGAAGCCGTCCTTTAAAAATGGCAAAGATATCAGCCAAGT
>CALYLW010001088.1:208621-228636 GCA_944989445.1 Ampullaceana balthica
CAAATTCTGATTGGTTAATTCTGGCGTTGTTATCTGAGAAGAACATTTACCATTTTATTGGTTTATTCTAAAACTGTCTGAAAAGATTGTTTACCATTTTATTTGTTTTATTCTAGTGTAACTGTCTGAAAAGATTGTTTACCATTTTATTTGTTTTATTCTAGTGTAACTGTCTGAAGGGGGAAAAAAATCAGTTTTCTTAAATTTAATTGAAACTGTTGTTTTTTTGTTTTTTTAATGTATTTTAAGTATAATTAAAGCATTTTTTTAAATCCTTAAGATTAACTTGTGGCGTCTGCTTGATTGTTTGCCGATAAAACTTTGGATCGATTTTAACCCACTTCCCAGTAGGCTAGCGAGCTGAAATTTTGCAGACTGACTCATGTCGACAATAAAAATGATCTATCAAAATTCAGATCGATCGAATCTACTGTAATTAAATTAATGAATTTTTAGATTATCTCTATGTATCTCTTTGTAGCATGTTAATTTTTGTGCTTGTGTCGCGGTATTTATTATATTGAACAACCTTTTTTAAATTTTTCTGTCGAGCGGTGCGTATTATATTGACGATACTTTTTAAAAATATTCCCGATCTGAAAATTTTTATGCTAATCTGTCACACAGTGTGCATTATATTAAAAATGTTTTTATTACCCTTTTCCCGTGATCAAATCGAGCTGAAATTTAGCAGGCATACTCTAGTAGTTTTTTAGACATACTTTAGTTATGTCTCGTATATAAAGGATTTATGGTCAAAAACTTTGTTTTTTACGGGTTGTTTTTATTTTTGTTATTATAGTGAAAATCATTCAACGATTGAAATAATTTGAAGAAAAAAAACAATAACACAGCAGGGTTGTTTTTTTAAAAAAAGTATGTCAGGAATAGGAGTGGAGACAGAAAGATGTGTTGATGTGCGATTAGATAAACAAAATTGGCTCGTCTAAATCGGTAAAAAAGATGTGCGGCGCATTTCAAAGCCAATGTCATTTCTGTCAATTCCTACCCTTCCTATTAATTGGCGTTATGTTCTATTTTCCTTACTTGAACAATTCAAAGAACCAAAACATTTTTATTTTAAATGTTTTTGTTTCCAAGAAAAAAATGTGTATCGAAATGCATTGTAGTTTGTCGGGACCGTGTTTTTTCCGTTAAACCATTATTTCCTTTTAAGCGTTTTCATGTTAAGCGTATTTCACAGTATATATTTCAAACGAAAAGTTTTAATTTGATAAATTATTCGCGAGCCGAAGTATGAACACAGAAGATCCGCTGATCAAGCACCGTTGGTATATACATTGCAGTAACATTTTCACGGGAACCCGGGCGCAATTTTACTACCCGGGTAATTGCTCGGCAACGTTGACAGGCCTAGTGACGAGGTGTTAGTGGCTATGACGTGGTTTTAGGGGATGTGACGTAGTTTTAAGGGATGTAACGTGGTATTAGGCGATGTGACCTAGTGACGTTAGGTAGTTTGGTAAGCAATTGCACCAGAGATTTTGAAGGAGTAGGACGTTCCTAGGATACATAGAATAAATGTATGTTATTGATGTTGTTGAGTTTGCGGCTCTGTGTTTTAAAACCAGCCTTAAAGACCCTATATATGAATGTTATATGATATGAATGATAATTTAATACTTATAAGTATGTTATTTCTTTCATGTAAAGCGCTGTGAGCCCAGTTCCTTACTGGGATACAACGCTATATAAATAATCAATTTATTATTTATTATTATTATTATATATATATATATACTAGAAAAATACCCGCGCTTTGCTGCGATAAATTAGGATTTCAGTAAGCGTTGAGAACCCGCGTAACACAAATTCAAAACACAAATTGATTTCAATCAGGATAAAGATGGATATAATACATATATTAACTTCACCGTCTTGTCTGTCTCTCTGTCGCAGTCCCGCAGAAAAACAAAAACGAAAAGTTAAAAATGACACACTTCCCGTGATCCTATCGAGCTGATAATTTAATTTGTTTTCGTCTGCTACCTTTGCGGGAGGGTACTCAACAACTTCCCAAAGTTTCATGCTCCTACCTACACGGGAAGTTAGATATTTAATGATGAGTCGATTTTACATAGCTCATATAAGAAAAAAACTACATTTGGGCCCCCGGCCCCCTAGTGAATGATAATTTTATTGATTTTTACCATCGCGGGAGGAAACTCAACAACTGTCCAAAGTTTCATGCTTCTACCTACACGGGAAGATGACGAATTAGCTGTGGCGTAGCTAGGGGGGGCGGTGGGGGCGGTCCGCCGCGGGCGGCACTCATTAAGGGGGCGGCATTTGTGGGCATTTGAAAAGTACAACCATTTCCGACAACCGCCCTTTTTCTTTTGAAGAGGGAAAACCAAGGTGAAACAAAAATATTTGTAATTTCGACTCTTAATTAACGGATTCGCTCAACATTTTTTGATCACATAGTGGATATTATAACTAACGCAAAACCGTTCAAAAATTTAAAATCACTCAAAAAAGGTGTCCATTTGTTTGGAAAACTAAGCGGTATAAGTCACAGATGACTCTTTTATAAGAAAAGTACGCAAAAAACACATCACCGCTGGGCCGAATAATATGTGCTATTAATATCGCCACGACAGTTTGTACGTGGAATTTTGACATTCGCAGAATGATGCGCGAACACGTACTCAAATCTAAAGGCATGGTGGTTGAAATATTGTTTTTAACTTGCAAGTAGTAATTTATATTACTGTTTCAGTTTTCAGAAAATTATTGTAAGGTAAGTTTTAAAAAATTAAATTTATTTTGTTTTTATTGCATTAAAGTGACACAAATATTTTGTGTTTTTCATTAAAATACGGTTATTCATTAAACATGTTACGCCTATCCAATTAATGTGTAAATAATTTGAATTCGTCTATTTTATGGAAAATTATTAAGATTTATGACAAGAATCTGTAAATATTCAAATTTCTCTGATAATAAACACCACAATAGGCATAATAATTTCGAAAAAACGACATAATTAAAATTTCAATCGTCTTGGAAAAATTGACATCTGATGAAGTACATAGGAAAACGAGATCAGATGCTGGAATTTTACTCAATTCAATATAATCTTTTTCTTTTCTATGTTATCTCAATTTATGGAAACCCGTCTTTTTTAAAATTAATGCAAAGCCATTGCATGGAACAAAGAGATGTGCTAATAAAAAATGCTGTTATATCAGTCAAACAATTTGTGAAGAGATGGAGATATCAACTGAACGCCGAGTTCGAAGGAGAAAAACATACGAGTAGGGAAAATTCAGAAGACGTGGTTCTATTTTTAGAACAAGAAGTACAACGAGAAATGTTTTTATCCAGGGATGGATATGTAAAAGAAAATAAAAGAACGCTTTGATGAGTTGCATGTCCTTGCAAGAAAATATTCGTAATACCATGTAACCTACTAAATGAAGCATTTTAACATCAAATAAATCACTTTATTGACATTGACAAAGAACAGTTCAATATGGAAAGAAAAAGGATCCAGGTTTTTATGGCTGTACCTACACTACAAGAAGAGGCATTATGTTAGAAAACTGGGGGGAAAGGCCCCCCTTGATCTATTAAAATTTATTCAACAGTATAGATTGAAATTTTCTGTACCCAACATTGTAAATTTGCTATGAATTGTTTCAACTATTGCAATCAGTGTCGCTAGTTATGAAAGGAGCTTCTCAAAACTGAAGTTGATAAAAAAATTATCTTCGTTCCACAATGAGCAATTAAAGTCAACAAAATCTTGCAATACTGTGTACATAGTCCATAGAACAAGATTTTACAGATAATTTTAATTTTGATAGCATAATACACTATTTTTCTATTACTAGCCCCCCCCCCTTTCGGCGTAGAATACGCCACAGACTTACTCATGGAGAGTGCAAAGAAAGTGGAGAAAGAACGGACAAAAACTACAGCACGAAGAAATAAAAACAACGCGAGTGAACGTTGGTTGGGGTGGGGGGGGGAACTGCCAACTCATTGTTGATTTCGAGACATTTGCAGGCGAAATTCGATACACCCCTAACTTCTATGAAGTCAGCTATAAAACGATAATAGGTTTAAAATCGGAGTTACATAATCGACAATACATTTAAAATTTAAAAAAAAATACATAAAAAAATATAAAAACACCACACGCAATTAACAACCCTAAATATGACTAACTCTCGCTAGTGTCGGCCAATCACAGTTTATGTTTAAGGGATGGTAGTAATAAATGGGAGGCGGGTAACAACAACCTCAGTGTGCATGTCTTCACGTTTACTCGCTATTTTTTATTTACTTAGTGCTGCTTTTTGTGTCTGTACTCTCACCCCCCAACCGTTCTTTGCACTGTCTATGATGAGCAAATCTGCGGCGTATGCTACGCCGCGGGTCTCTCCAGAGTTCCTTCTTTTCATTCACTCATAGTCGTTTGCCCAAAACTACCCCATTTTGACAACTGTGTCTTTCAGGAAGTCTTCACCCGTCATTAAATCTTTAGCGGCGTATGCTACACCGCGGGTCAGCTAGTAGTTGGCAATAAAAGGGTAAAAGAACGGGCACAAACAGACATTTTAAAAAAAAATTTAAAAACACAATGTTTTCGTGGGGGCTTGAACCCAGGACCTTCCCCGTATAAGGCGGACGTCATAACCAGTACAAAACGAATCTCACGTTATTCTGTGAAGGAACGATGCAAGTGAAACGCAAGGACCATTATTGGACTCGATACATTGGTGGACCCCAGGGAGGGTCATTCGTCTTGCTCGGTTGCACATACTTGCGTGGTGTCTCGTATGGTCCCACGAAGAGAATTATATATATAGATAGATGTTATATATATAGATAGATAAACGTTAGGAAAGTAAATGTATAAATATGATTACTTACTAATGTATACACTTTCTTTCTTTGTTAAAAAAAATCATTTATTTATAAATAAAAAATAAAAGAATAGTGATTGGTAATGTTTTTTGTGTGTGTGTGTAAATTTGGAATATGTTTTGCTACCTCAGTAACTTTCTTGTGGTCTTTAAAAAAGTAACTTGTATTTTGAAAATTTGTATTTATAGGTATATAATCGTATGCGGGCTCTTTTATTACTGCTTACATAAATATGGCATGCAATGGTAAACTCGTTCCACACCTTTACTTCGTTTAAATTACAATTGTTTATACATGTTTCTTAATTTATACAAACCATACTATAATCAACTAACTGGCCGTCCATAAATACGTAACGCGATATTGGCTGATTTTGCACCCCCTCCCCCTCGTCACACGTAGTCACAAAAACTTAGACTCCTTCTTCAATAAGACGTCACAAAGCTTTGCCCCACCCCCCATAAAAGCCTTTTTTCTGTTTCAAAATGAGCATGTTTCAAATAGAAATTTTGTCATTTAAGTATGTTTTTAGTGTAACGTAACGCTGCATTCTAATATCGTAACACGCGTTGTACATAAACGTCATTAAATAAAGTGTCAGTAATCAAATATTTAAGTGGTAATTTTATTTAAAGTTGCGCTTTTTGACGTGACGTCACATTTCTTAAACACCCCCCCCCTCGTAACAAATGTGTAACTCCTTCCCCGCCATGTGCGTGACGTCATTTATGGAAGGCCCCTAAAAAGGGCGGCAAATTGGAGACCGCCCCGGGCGGCAAAAGTTCTAGCTACGCCACTGCGAATTAGTGTTCATTCAGTTTTATATAGCCCATATACGGAAAAAAAACGTTTTTGGCCCCCGGCCACCCATGAGTGAAATTTTTAAAATTCTTTTACGCCAATTATCGTCATAAAAGTGTAATAAGCAAGTTCCCAATGTTTTAGCTTCTACCTTTACGGGTAGTTGGAGAATTAGTGTTGAGTCAGCTTTTAATATTTTGAAAAAAAGTAAATTTGGGCCCCCGGTCCCCAGTAAGTGATAATTTACGTAATTTTTTACCTGTTACCATCGCGGAATGTTACTTAACAACTGCTGAAAGTTTCATGCTTCTACCTACACGGGAAATAGGAGAATTAGTGATTTTCAGTTTTTATAAAGCTAATATAAGTAAAAACTACATTTTGGCCCCCCGGCCTCCAATATGTGATAATTTATATAATTGTTTCACCTGTTACCAACGCGGAATGTTATCCAACAACTACCAAAAGTTTCATGATTCTACCTGCTCGGGAAATAGGAGAATAAGGGATTTTTTAATTTTTTATATAGCACATATGAGGGAAAAAAACGTTTTTGGGCCCCCGGCCCCCATGAGTGTAAATTTCAAAATTATTTTTCGCCTGTTACCATTGCGGAAGTGTACTTAACAACTCTCCAAAGTTTCATGCTGCTACCAACACGAGAAGTTGGAGAATTAGTAATAAGTCAGTTTTTTTATATTAGAAAAAAACTACATTTGGGCCCCCGTTCCCGAGTAAGTGATAACTTATATAATTTTTGAACCTGTTACCATCGCAGAATGTTACTTAACAACTACTCAAAAGTTTAATGCTTCTTCCTACACAGAAAATAGGAGAATTGGTGATTTTCAATTTTTATATAGCTCATATCAGGAAAAAACTACATTTGGGGCCCTGGGCCCCAGTAAGTGAAAATTTGAATATTTATTCGCCTGTTACCATCGCGGAAGTGTACTCAACAACTTCCCAAAGTTTCATGCTTCTACCTACTCGGGAAATGGTAGAATTTGTGATTTTCTAATGTTTTTATAGCCCATAGAAGGAAAAAAACGATTTTTGGCCCCATGCCCCCATGAGTGTTAATTTTAAAATTCTTTTACTCCAGTTTTCGTAGCGAGAGGCTACTCAACAACTTCCCAAAATTTCATGTTTCTACCTACACGGGAAGTTGGAGAATTAGTGATAAATCAGTCAGTCAGTGAGGGCTTTGCCTTTTATTAGTATAGATAAATAGATATCTTATCTGTTTACAGACGCTCCTTCTATACAGAAGATTATATAAATATACATAATTTGCAATGTATGTCACGTCCGTGACGCTACTAATTTTAGAAAGCAGCGCACCAAATTACTGCACAAATAAATAACTCTATTTGGACGTACGGATAAAATTGTTACATAGGGAAATAAATGAATAAAATAAAAATAAGTAAAATAAATTAAAGTTCTTTATTACATTATTTTTTTATCTGATGTGTATTTATTTTGAAAACTTCCGTCATTTTTTGACGGGTGATACAGTAGTATATATATATATATATTTATGTATATATCATTTTGATATATATTTTTATATTGATACTTTGGTAAGTGTTGCGATAGTATCAAATTCAGATAAAAATTATTTTCTTATACCTACCATATACTCGATATGATCCACTAAACCCTCTGTACACATTTGAAACATCTGTTTTAAAGACAATGTGGATGGCGTTAGTGCTGGTAGCGACAACTTTGGGTGCTGTATCAATACTACTACAAAACTGTGCAAGTCTCACAGACGACGGACTTAAACCATTAAAAATTTCCACAGAATCATAACTACAACTGCCCTCTAGATCAATATCTGTCATGCTGAAAGTGTGAAATGGGGTAATGTCATTGAACAAAAATCACGCATCTCAAATGACAAAAAAACAACACTTTATCACTGCATAAAAAGCTGAAATAGATAAGAAAATCTATTTTTATGTGTATGAATAAAAGGAGCACACCGTCAATAATTTAGACGGAGGATGTGAGAATAACTACATTAATTTGTTTAAATAGTTCCACTGTGATGATATTGTTTAAATTGTGTTTATACCTAAACACGAAATACGTTTTGGGGTTTCCAGTTAAAGTCCAAGTGCAACGTTGGTTGTTCAAATACGCAAAGGGGTAGCCATGACTGACAATGTCACCTGAGGTTGCTGGTATGTTTGCGCCACAATCTGAGAGAAATTAAGCTTTAGATATTTAATAAGCATTTTTAAAGAGATTTACTGCTTACAGTATAAAATGCTGAAGTTAATTTTTAACAGATCTAAGCAATCGAGGTAAAATAGAGTGTATTTAAGCAACGTGGCAAAAGAACTTTCAATGTACTTTTTAAAATATACATTGTAAAGTTCCCTTTTCAGACAAAGCATCCTTATGGGCCAAGTGAAGCAACGTTCACAAGTTTCTATAACAACGGAATATGAGGGGAAAACATATCTTCAAAGTTTAAACTCAATGATATTACATTTACATATAGTCAATCAATTATATTAAAAAAATTACTTCCCCCCAACCCCCAAACAAAAAAAGAAAAAAAAACTCTTACTTGGTATACATGAATGTTTACAATCCTGGTAGTAGGTATTGGAAGGACATGCACATTTACTTTGGTAACAGAAGTTGGTGACACACTCAGAACTTGTAGAACAAGGATCAGTGTAGAGTCTTAGTAAGTGCGGCGGTTCTGGACAAAATTGAGTGCTGTCTGCCTGAACGATCTGTGCCAGCTGTATTATCAAATGTTAAAATAAACACACAAAAATCTACACCACGAGCTAAGATTTCTTTTATACGGGATCTTGTTCTATATGAAAAGAGTCATTCAAATAATTTACTCTTTACCAAAATGAATTCTTGTTTTTATAAATTGTTGATATTTTTATTCCTTTTAACTGCTTTAAATTAATTTGAAAGCCAACTCTTATTTACTCACGGAATTCACACCCAAAATCCAAACAAACAAAAGGTTTTGGAACTCTGGTACATCCATGTTCAAATTAATCGTATCCACTTGTTTGCCAGTAAGTCTCTAAACGACCGATGAAATCACATCCTGACTGAACCTCTGTCAGCAAGTATGTGTTTTGTGTCACGGTTATTAAGAGATACGGCTTTACAAATATCCGTTTAGGTTTGGATTAATCTTTTCTTGTTTTGAATTTCGGTCCCTATAAAATGACAAAGTTTTGAAAGATTAGTGAAGTATGAATAGTTACCAGCTAATCTCTAACTTCCTGGTTGGGCGTGTCGCAACTTACTTACACCAGCAAAATACCCGAGGGTCGCAACGTTGTCCAGGTTGGCATTTCCGTGAAAATCACATGCACTTTCATTAAAATAGTAAATCAAGTCACATTACAAAATTAGAAAAAAAGATATTCTCAAATAAAACTTATTAGATAATTAATGTAGAAATGTGATAGGATCCTTTTCCCCTCCGAATCCCATATGTAATGAAATTCTATGCCCCAATAAGATCCCCTCTCAAAAAGTGTTCCCATTCTTAATGGACACTCATTCTCTTCTTTCCTAACGAAATCTCAATCCCCGATGGGGTACCATTACCTTTTTAACCATTTCAGACGCTCCTTCTATTGTCGAAGATTTTTGTGTTCTACGATCTGATAAGAATGTACAGGTCATGCCAGTCTGTTGGCATGTTACGCAGCGTTCACAGGCCACGGCTATGAGGGAACACGTTATACCCAGCCGCCTTTGTTTTCCTAACTCGTGTCAGTAAGGTACCCGTTCAGAGCTAAGTGGACTAAGCAACCGTGTGCAATCTAATTTGAAAACCTCATTTAAAAATAAATTAAAATTTAATCCTCTGGTAACGATAAAATTCAAAGAATCTATAGTGATTTATGAAACTTCACAAATATTTATTTTTTTTTCTCAATTCTGCAACTTCTTTTTATTTTATTTTAAAACAGAGTCTATTATAATCAATCACTTTCTTGAATTATCTAGTTTATTCAGAAACAGGCATGGGCGTAGGCAAGGGGGGCAAGAGAGGCATTTGCCCCCCCCCCTACATTTTAGAAAAAATTCATAAAAATGTCATAAACTTGTTAAATGTTACCATATAACTGTACTAATTTTCCTGAAAGTTTATTACATTGAAGACATTGTACATATTTGACACATAAAAAAGAATTATATCTGAAAGTATAACTTATTTTGTAATTTTTAAAATAATGGTTTGTTACAAGAAACTGAACTAAATTTCCTGAAAGTTTATTACATTGAAGACATTATATCTGAAAGTATAACTGATTAAATTTTGGTAATTTTTAAAACAATGGTTTGATACAATAAAACTGAACTGAATTTCCTGAAATTTTTTCACATTGAAGACATTGTACATATATCAAACATAAAAAGAATTATATCTGCAAGTATAACTGATTACATTATTGTAATTTCTAAAATAATGGTTTCAGTGTCGAACAGTTACATTACAGTTACTATACTTATATAACAGAGTATAAAATTATAAATTACACTGATATGATACAGCAAAAATATTGTAATTTTAAACTGTTTATCCTGGAACAAAAATTGTAAACGTCTTGGTATTTGTCCAAATCGATTGATAACATTTTCTATAATTTTTTCCTTGTTTTGAGATATTCTTTTCCTGTGGATACTCATCATACAAAGACCAGATAAACGACCATCACCAGTTGTTGAGCCTAGCCACGTTTTTACTCGTCTTAGAGTGCTAATTGATCTCTCAAATGTGCATATGGTTACTGGAAGAGCCAATGCTGTCAAAAAAGCCATCTTAACCATGGGGCAAAATTGGTTTCATCTAAAACCTCACAAAGAGTCATTGTTTCTCTTTTTTCCCCTTTACTAGTTTTACATTTCCATAAATCATACCAGGTTTCACTCTCCTCTATAAAATTGTCAAATGCGTAATATTCAGCAATATCCCTGGCTTGATCCTTAAATGGGAGTCTTTCTAGTTTTGTCATCAAAAAGGGATGCAAAACTAAAAGAGAAAATGCTTGTTTATTTCCCACACAAAAACGAGTTTCCAGCGATGATATAATAGAATCAAGGTAGGTTATAAAAACAGTTTTTCTAAAATAATCTTCAGGTAAATCAACTTTGGGATTTTCCCTGTTCATTTGTCTTCCAGCTTGTCGAGGAGGTTGAATGTCGACACTAATGTCATCTGCAACACCTTTTGTAATTCTAAAGATTTCCTTATACCTCTCAGCACAATTCTGTCGATCAACAGCTAATGTAGTCATCAATTCTTCAATGTAATTTTGTACTTCCAGTAAATCTAAATGCACTGACTGCAATTTTTGGTTCACAGCTTCTAGCTTTGATGAATTTTTTGTATAATAACTAAACCAACAACAAACGTAGGGGTTCTTATAGCACAAAGTAACTGTGGCACTGTGGTCGAGTGCCATGCGCTCGGCTGGCGTACCGATGGTCACTGGTTCGAATCCTTGTGAAGGCAAGGATTTGTTCCCGGGGCCTAGGGCGTCCCTGAGTCCACCCAGCTCCGAATGGGTACCTAACATTAGTTAGGGAAATAAAGGCGGCTGGGTAATGCGTGGAACCCTTATAGCCGAGGCTTGTGAACGCTGCATCACTTGCCAACAGACCGGCATGGTCTGTGGACGCATTAATCTTCTGTATAGATGAGCGTCTGTATAGATAAGACAACTGATGTGCAACTTGCTTGCTTTTTCCAGATTCTTCTAATTATTCCAGTAGTTTAACAATTTCTGTCACATTTTCAGCAAAAATCCGCAAGCTTTTATATTTATGTGTCCATCTAGTTTTTCATAGCAAAGGGACATTTGGAATTAGTTTTCTTCGCTGACTACTTTCTCGGAAAAACACTACAATTGACTTAATTGTTCCTATTGTGTTTCGTACACCATTCACATTATATAAATCGTTCACGACAAGATTTAGTTTGTGTGAACTGCAATGTACAAATGCTTCTTTTGGGTATTTATTTCGAATTATTGCTTGGACTCCTCCTTCTTTACCTGCCATTGTAGAGCATCCGTCGTATCCTTGACCAACAAGCTTTGTCATATCTAATCCAAATTCTAATGAATTTTTAATGATGGTGTTGGCTAAGCCTTTAGCTGTTCTATCGACAATTGGAATATATCCCAGGAAATCTTCTGTGACCATCATTTTCCCATTTTGTTCTTTGACAAATCTAACACCAAGTGACATCTGCTCAATGCCTGAAATGTCAGTTGTCTCGTCGGCAAGTATAGAAAATGCAACTGAATTATTTGCTTCACGAACAATGTCTTCACGCAAGAGAGACCCACAAATTTCGATTATAGTGTTTTGCGTAGTTGCCGAGATATACTTAGCATTACAAGAACCAATTGACAAATGATTACCAAGAACTTCATCTCCAGATTCAACACGAAACTCTAAAAGGTCATAAAAATTACCCAGAATTTAATTCTTTTCCACGAAGTGGTAAATCATGCATCCCGCAAAATAGGATAGTAGAAATGATGGGAGCAAGTTTGTTGCGATTTTCTTGAATTTGTCTTCTAAATGATGAATTCAACTGCTCATCTATAGAATCTGCTTTGGCTGCCAATAATGCAACAAAATTGCTTGCATCTACACAGGAGCCTTTGTGCTATGTGCTTTGCATGTGGCTACGTGCATTTTCGTTGAAATCTTTATATTGTGTGCATGGTTTGATGACAAATTATGCCCCCTGAACTCATCGAATTATTTTTTGCGGAAACAACACGCAATATTTGCAAAAGGAACATTTTAACATTTGTGAGTATACAAGCCACGGTGAATAGTTCGATAACCATCATATCTAAATACTCTGTTTCCATCACTGTCAGCTCTAAAATCATACTTTTTATCAGGGGCCCAGCAATCACAAATCAGCTGCAATTTCAACTCATTTGACAGGTCGTGTGTCAAGACATACCTTCCAATATCCAATTTAGGAAATAAAGAAGTGTCAGCGACAATCACATTAGAAACAATTGCTTCCGTTGTGTCTGGCTGTTGAACTTGTACTGTTTTTCTCAATGGCAATGATAAGTCAGATGCTGCAGACGCCCCAAAATCTTCTAATAACGGCATTTCGGAATCGTGCGATTGCTCTACTTTTTGTTTTTTTGAGCCTGTAAAAAAATTTCTAATATCCATCTTTGGTAATCTTGCAGTTTCTACACGTATATTATTTCACAGCAAAATTTAATTTTATCGTGAGAACTTATGTTTATAATTTATTAAATGCATTATTATATGTTGTATTTTAGCTATTACAGCGCTAATTTGTAAGTCTTATTAATTTCTAAGGCTTTTTTTCGGCCATTGAAGCTACATAATCGTAGTAGGATACATTCGTTTTGTTTATCTAGAAAACTACATGCCGTGTTGTCACAGTAAGATGTGAAATGAAATTTTCTCACTTAAAAACAAACAAAATAGGAATCAAACATCTAGTAACGAAATAAAAAATAAACGTTTCTTTAAAATATTTATTTATCTTCTAAGAACATTAAAACATATGAATAATACTTTTTTAAAAACCATATTCAGTCAGTAAATTTATTTTAGCAAGTGTCGTTCCAGGTAAAAAGTATCTGGCAATGTCAATATAAATAATTACTGTTATACTTAACTTGAATTAAATGAAAATTGAACCTGTATGCCTGTATGGCATTGTCAGTTAGATTTTTTTTTAAAAAAATTTGCCCCCCCCCCTGGAAAAATTCCTAGCGACGCTCATGGGAACAGGGATTTCAAAACGTTTTTCGAGGTTTAAATAGCTATTAAGAAAATAAAGAGCACTCACTGCATAATTTGAGTAGCCATGTCAATTAATGACAAATCAGAACAAAATCACAAAATCATAAAATTAAAAAAATATTAAAATTCCAAGGCTACATCTAGACTGGTTCAGAAATTGAAGAGTGCCCTTTAAGGCCATGCGAAGTGTTTAACCACCCTTAGGTATATTTATTTATTTATTTTAGGGTTGTCCCACCCTCCCCCGTTGTAGACTATGTTCCCCAAGGGGGCCTGGCTATGCTACCATTTTAGGTAATATCCCATCTGGTGTTGCCCTTACGGAATATATATATATATATATATATATATATATATATATATATATATATATATATATATATATATATTAACACTCTTTTTACCCTTTCGAATGATATCCTTACGGGGCTTATGACTATTTAAGTTTCCGTGTACATGTGTACATTACTTCTCCACTGCCAAATGAACTGTCTATATAACAGCGTTGTGGGATTTAGGAATGTGTGTTCAAAGTGATCTATGTTTACTGGCTATAGGTTCCAGCTTTCAGAAGTATTGTTAGTGTGGATTTAGGTTTATGCATTGTTTTGGATTCCATGAACCGGTGTATCTCTGTCTCTATTGTACAACATTTACAGAGTGGCGCATCTGGACATCTGGAGGGGCTTTTTACTGTCTGTATGAGGTTGATTTTATTTTATATATTAATTTTAGTGCTGTTATCGATTAATTTAAATTTAATCGTTAACTTTTGAAAAATTATCGATTAATTAATCGATAATTTCGATTAAAGCCAAAAATAGAAATTTATGACGTCATTAAACAGGACATTTCTCACTTTTGAACTAAATTTTATTACAATGTGTTGATACTTGATCGGATGTTTGTGCTGAAGGTGGTACGTCAGCGATTTAAACGAGAATTGTTTATGGCAGTGAACACAGTAAACTTTTTCATCATCTTCGACTTTGCCATCCGCAGTTAGCTTAAAAACAAAATTTTTGCTCAACTTTCCAGTTATATGTTAAAATTTAACTGCGCTGATGCTGTCAGCCATTTTTTAGTTGACGTCTGCCGGTCCACATGAAGTAATAAATAAATTATAATATTACGCGGGGGATGTTTGTACGTAAAAATATATATAAATTACGGTATTATTAATTATTAATAATTAATTATTTATTCATAAAAATTTTGATTAAAATAATTTTAATCGATAAAAATTTGTAACGATTAATGGAGAAATTAATAGTTAATTTCCGCAGCCCTAATTAATTTCAATTTTAAAGTGGATACGTCTAAATGCATGCAATGCAAGTAAAAATATAAGTCTTAATATCCTTTTAAAAGTGTTTAAAGTGCAAAATGCATCAAAAACACAAAGGCTTAATAAATATGCAGAAAAATAACATTTAACATAATTCTATTTAAAACTTCTTTAATGTTCGTTGCTATAGTTTCCCAAATCCTATCACAATCTGCTATTCAAAATCCGATCCATGTTTTCTTGCATTTAGTGTTGATGAAATACAAGATACACAAACAAATTTTGTTTTTAAAACAATAATTCAAAGCTTTATTAAAAAGTAAAAATACATAAATAAAGCATGAATTTTTTTGTTTTAATCACATTATTCTTTTGTATTTTTAAACGTTTTTATTTAGCTTGCCATTCTGTGTGTCTATCTGTCTGTCTGTTGGCGTCAAATCTTGCAACGTAATTTTACGCTATTTGCATTGCTTGATTGGGCTAAAATTTGGCAGACATCTGTATCTCCAGTGACAAAACAATATTCCAAAATTTCATATAATTTCCACAGACGGCTGTCAAGTTATTAGCTTTTTTGTGCAAATTTGTTTATCGTTACCTCAACAATTGTCTTTGAGGTAATTAAAAATAATTAAAAAGAAATAATACATTTATTGTTTAAAATTGTATTTTTCTTCTCATTACAATTTGTAATTGTTACGAACCTCCTAAGACAGAGACGCTTTTTAATTTGTAGACATGAGAAATTGTGTGCGAATAATTATGTCCTTTTTAGTTTATTGGAATAAAAGTGCGTTGTTAAAAATACTATTTTTAACCAAAATTTTTTTTTCAATGAAGTTTTTTTATATCTTGAATTTGTATTTCAAAGCTTGATTCCAGTCCAATACTCAATGACATTTTAGTGTTTACAAAACGGAATAAAGTTTTGCTTTTACTATGTTGAAAGGTTTAATAGAATCATAACGAACTGTTCTTATCAAATGTTTGCTGAATGTTTGAATACAATAAAAGCTTTTTGTTGAGTCGAATTTAGAGCTTCATTTCTTTTTTTAATATTGCATATATATAACCCAATCTATATACATAATTCACCAAAGCGAGTATGTGCAAATGAGCATGACGAAGGACCCTCGCTGGGATCAACAAGTCACAGTTAACGGTTGGCAAGCGAAGGTAGTGTAGGGGTGGGGCCTGTCTTGAGACCAGCAATGCTGTTTGCATTCAGTTTCATTGTTCTTTCACAGAGTACATGTATTTCGTAGTGTAGTGGTTTGTGGTTATTATATTCGCCTGACAAGCTGAAGGTCTTAGGTTCAAGCCCAAGCCCAAGCGACATTTTTTTTTAATTTTTAAAAAATGTTTATGTTTATGCCCGCTCTTTTCCCCTTTCTTAGCGAACATAAACACCGCTTTGCATGTTTTTCACGAGAAAAATGTATCGTTCAATGTTACACCAATTCCTTCAACTGGTAACTGTCTGTTTCTATCGGTCGCATATTTCTGGGGAAAAGATCATAGAAAAAGTTGCTCTCCAACATGGCTGTAATACTTGTTTCTCAACATTGGGATAACTCCGGGGATGAGCTCTCAATTGTTCTCAGTGACGGAAACGTAGTCATACACTCTCCTCAACAATACGCTCAGTACATGAATATTTCAGGAGCAAATTGTGGCGAGGCAGAAATTGTCGCGATGACCGAAATACTTACCAAAAAAGCTTCGGCGGTCTCTCCAACGTACACTCGCGTTGTTCCTATTTGTTAGTGCTACTGTTTGTGTCCGTTCTCTCCCCCCCCTCTTTTCTTTGAACTATCTATGAGTAAGTCTGCGGCGTATGCTACGCCGTGGGTCGTATCTAGTAAAATATTATTCTTCTAATTAAAGTTTCAAAGTTTTGGTTAAAAAAACTTTTGTTGACACCTTAAATCTAACTATAGAAATAATATTTTTAATATAAAGCATTTACAAATTTCATATGGCAATTGAAAATACAATGCTATTCGATAAGATTGGGGTAAGTAGGTAAGATTCATCTCAGGTGCCATCCAATGTTCCCTTTAGACTGCGCAGATATTTCCCTGTCGCAGTAGAAATTGTCTTTATTAAAAAATCACCAGGGCCTAACGTCGTTTTTAATTATCTATGTATTTCAAACAAAAGCGCTTAAAAATGAGAATCAATTATACAACATGTGCACATTTATCAATTCTGGGCTTATTTTTCCACCTAATGTCTTTAGATGTTTAATAATAGATTAGTCGAACTGTATACTTTGCCATAATATTCCTATAAAATAACAAAATCTTATTTGGAGATGCAAGTTTGAGACTTTGTCTGCCATTAAATAGCTTTTGAGATGTATCATAATGAAAAATCGGCAGGACTGGACTTACACTAAATCTTTGCGGTAGACTTATGAGTCAGGCCAGTAGCATATTAATAGCGGATAATCTAGAGCCTCTCTGATGATGGGATGAAAAGTAGGAGTCAATCTAACATATTTCAGACCTTGAAGATAAGTTACATAAACATAAAACTGGTGGCGACTTCTTCCTTTTTTTAATAACAGGCTATACCTTATTAAAATATACTTGAAAACTCATCAAAATTTCACAATAATTGTCGAACTTTAATAACAAGTGACAACCATTACAACGTGTGAGATTTTGTATAATGTCTATTTTATTTATTCAAACGAGTTATAACATTTAATTTCATGTTATGTTCACTCAAACACATTTAAAATAAAAAATAAGAGAAATATTTGCAGGCTTGCTGTCCTAATCTGTTAGCACGGGAGAATCGTAGCCCGTTGATGTTATCACAGAACTTACCTGTATACACGTAGCTCTAGGCTCTATGCCAGGAGTCTCAGTCTTAAATTGATAAGGGCCGTTTGGAGGTACAACCCCAATGTGGGGTGGGTTAGGATGAAATAAGAAAAATGGCTAACATATCCAAAATCTTTAGTAATGGCGATTCCGAATATCAACTGTTCTCAAAATATAGTGCCTGATGTTGTTAATCTGAACTTTTATGTTCTAACACAACTAACTATTAATCTAATGATCTAAAATATTGTGGGATAGGATATATTTTTCCTCCCCTTAGCAATAGTATGAAATCAAATCTCCATGTTGTTAATAGTTAAATAATAGTGAGAATTAGACATTATGACATCAGTTCTAAATTGTGAAACATTTATTGTTCGGTCATTCAAAATAAAATAAATCAATATATAGATAAAAGAATTAAATCAAGCTGCGAGGTGCAGTAAAAACAAACTTTGCTACGCGGGCAGCAAAGTTTCGTTCAGTTCTGAGTCTGGGACACCTGCTCCACGCTAACAGACTGCATTAGAGATTAAACTTTTTAATAAAAAAAGGTAAAAAAATGATTTTTTAAAAACCACGTTTTTACAAGCGGACTAAAAAGAAAAAAATAATTTAAAACTGGTAAGTTCAAGTAATTTGATTTAATATGACTAAAAACGTGGGACGGGCGCTTATGAGGTTTACCATATGCAGCTCACTCATACTCTCACTTATAGATCTCTCTTTTGCCTTCTAAATTAGAAATCTTTAATTTTTATACCAAACACCCGCCCCACGTTTTTAGTCATATTAAATCAAATTACTTGAACTTACCAGTTTTAAATTATTTTCTTCTTTTTAGTCCGCTTGTAAAAACGTGGTTTTTAAAAATCATTTTTTTACCTTTATTTATTTTATTCTTTTTAGTCCACTAATAAAAACTTGGTTTTTAACAATATTTTTTTACCTCTATTTATTTTACCAAACACCTCCCAAGCGCCCGCCAAACGTTTTAAAAACATTGTGATGTGGTCACGGGGGGAACTCACGGATGTCAACAAAAGCCGACGGTACAGTTTCTTATATATAGACTATAGATCTTATCTTATCTTATCTGTTTACAGACGCTCCTTCTATACAGAAGATTATTGCGTCCTACGCTTATCTAGATAAACTAAAAAGTTCAATAATTTAATAACGGTACATTCGATCGATCGGAAATTTTAATACAATGCATTGTCATCCAAGATCTATCTGTGGTAAAATTTTCAGATCTCTAGGACCATCAGAAGTGGTTCAGTTTTACGTTGGCAGATTTGAAAAAATCTTGGACAAACAAACAAACAATGCCCAACGAAAGCGAGTTAATAAAAACGTGGTAAAAAAATTGTTTAATGTTATTCCCGGTTTTTAAAAAGTGTGACACACATTAGGTATAGCCAACGAAAAATTGCTCGAATCAGTTGGGGTCTGTCCGTTAATTATGTAAACAAAATAGGGGAGGGGTCTGAACATTTTTGACAATTGTTGACAAGGGGGAAGGGGGAGACCAAGAAATTTGACGTCAAAAATATTACTTTTTAAAATAAATGTAATTGCGTAACAAAGACAAATAAGGCAGCGCTTGTACTCCTGTGTTACACACTCGCTCAACCTTCAGTATTTTTATTAAACTAACTATATTCATACTTCTGGGCAGACCAGTCTATGAAGAGTGTAGATGCCCTTCCTAAAAAACAGCCACAAATGTAAAAATTGAAAAAGAAGTTGTGAAACATCAAACACAAACCATTCAACAAGACCACATAGAAATCGATTTGGAAGCTGGTTCATCTAGTATTACTTGTGATGAAAAATCTGTAAAATACAAAGCAAAAGAACAAGATGAAATAGAGAGTCAGATAAGCATCTTCAAGAGCGATCTGTAAAATCTGTCACCTTTATATTGCTTCACAAGCCAAAAGAAGCACGTTCAACGGCACCAACAATGCATGCCTGGGCCCAGTCGAATACTACATGCACTCCAACAGCAAAGAATTCGTCTAATGCGAGTGGTTGCCAAAAGACAGAGAGAACTCATGGCAATTATTGCTCATGGGGAGATGATAAGTGCAGAACGGCTAGATGAAGAAAATGTTGACTTGTCTGGTGTTTCGGTTCCACAAGAAATTATTCAGCCAGAACTTATGCCAATAATAACAGTTCAGAAACATTTGACACCTCCATGAGACGATATAGAGGCTAGGATATAAGATTTCGATTGGTTTGTAAAAAAATATGTTAATAAATTAAAAGTGTATTTATAGAAACTTTTTAAACCTCGTTTATACTTGAAGTTAAAACAAGTCTTTGTAAATATTTAAATAGTCTTTAAAGTGTTATAT
>CALYLW010001089.1:0-2500 GCA_944989445.1 Ampullaceana balthica
AGGGACACTATCACAACTTACGTTACATCTATCAATCGGACATACATTCGGACTAATAACCCATTAACAGCCATCTCAAATAAAAAAGAGGACCACATAAACGACGCGAGAACAATGTACGCATACAACTCAACATTAACGAGTAACAGCTGAGGATGTCTGACCCATATGATACATACACTACATCCATCTACTGTAAAGCCGATTCGACCACCACAAATAACATCAAATAACATTCACATACATTACATCACCAGCATAACAAACCATAATTCAACATACTCACACTCCACAAATAGATCCACACATACATACTATACATGGCCACCCACACACAACATACGCATTGAGAACGGAACACTACATACATGATGCCACATGACACTGCACAAACATCCCACCCACAATAACATACACAAGGCGCATCCACAACTACATACAATGACAAATTCACAACTTGACACATCACCTGCAGTTACTGACTGACACAAGATCGACACCCATCTACATCACATAGCATCACAATACAGACTATAAATAACATCCCCAATACATACGCATCGAACATAATACAACATCTCTTACATACCATTGACCGACCACCATCCCACAACAGCACTAATACAACACATTTCGTCCACACATGGAGACTATGACATACTCATCCATACAATGCAAACCCAAAACATCACCCATACATGCCTGAAAAAGCACATACATACATTGGTTCTGACAAACCACAACAACATAAAAACAATACATAACTGCATTGACCCCAACATCACCATCACACATACCATATCAGTAACCAATAATACATCCAAACAATTCAAACATCCAACCATGACTAACATTCCGATAGTGAGCTTTTTGCGCGCACTACATGACCCAATCTGACATTGGACTGAGAATAATTAGCGCATAGCCCACATCCAACTATGAGAGGTGCCACAATAGTGGAACGTTTTTTTAACACACTATAATATCTCTTATAGCTCCTATCATTCAAAAAACACTCAACACGATCAACATATACCACATCACAATACCAACATAAAAAAACAATAACATCAACAAACAAACTAGAAAACAAACAACAATCAACAATTCTCACCAAACATCAACACACATCAAACATCTGACATTGTATCCCTCATGATTTATGTTTTTAATTCTAATTAGACTATTTCATCGATCTCCGTATCAACTCATACAGCATCTCGTTAACTTTTCGACATCTAGATTATTATTGAACTATTATATACTCCGATTTCCCATTATCTCTCCAGCAACATTTCCGACGACACCTAGATACATCCCCATCAAATAGATCGTAAAGGAATATCCGTATCCATACATCAGCTGCAATAAATAATAGAATAGATAAGAGAAAAGGCAAAAGCCCAACATCACCATCAACTATACCATTCAAAACACTATAGTTCCTCCATCCACCATTTAATCACATACAATCAATTCTACTACAAACTTACATAGCCCGAATACATACATACTATACCTCACTACAGACCCAACATGATTACCATGCACCATATACATAGCATCTACCCAAACTACAATAACATACAAATTCAACATAAAACATACAACATACTTACATGACAACACTACATACACTACAATACATACATCATACATACACACATACGATACATAAACATCTACATGCCCCATACACTCCAGACACTACAAGCACGCCACATCACACATACATACCCATCACCATACGACACTACATCACTACCCATACCACCATGCAGCCCCATACAGCCACACACACACATTCATACTCATCTACATACATACATCAATACACACCTCACCTCCACACACACCACGACACACACCATACATACCTACATACACGACCCGAACCACGCCCGCACCCACCGCACCACCTCACATCCCGTCCATACACAGCGCCACATACACAAGCGCGCCCCACATACATAGCACCCTTGCCATACAGTTACCTGCTACAGTACATACACATCCAGACATGCATATGCCTCAACAATACACCATACATACCTTAACTCATCCATATCATACATACATACATACAACATACACATACAGTTACAGCCATACATACATACATACATACATACATACATACATACATACATAGCATACATACATACATACAAACATACATACATACATACATACATACATACATACATACATACATACATACATACAAACATACATACATACATACATACATACATACATACATACATACATACATACATACATACATACATACATACATACATACATACATACATACATCCATACAAACATACATACATACATACATACATACATACATACATACATACATACATACATACATACATACATACATACTACATACATACATACATACATACATACATACTACATACATACATACATACATACATACATACATACATACATACATACATACATACATACATACATACATACA
>CALYLW010001089.1:10000-197565 GCA_944989445.1 Ampullaceana balthica
TACATACATACATACATACATACATACATACATACATACATACATACATACATACATACATACATACATACATACATACATACATACATACATACATACATACATACATACATACATACATACATACATACATACATACATACATACATACATACATACATACATACATACATACATACATACATACATACATACATACATACATACATACATACATACATACATACATATACATACATACATACATACATACATACATACATACATACATACATACATACATACATACATACATACATACATACATACATACATACATACATACATACATACATACATACATACATACATACATACATACATACATACATACATACATACATACATACATACATACATACATACATACATACATACATACATACATACATACATACATACATACATACATACATACATACATACATACATACATACATACATACATACATACATACATACATACATACATACATACATACATACATACATACATACATACATACATACATACATACATACATACATACATACATACATACATACATACATACATATACATACATACATACATACATACATACATACATACATACATACATACATACATACATACATACATACATACATACATACATACATACATACATACATACATACATACATACATACATACATACATACATACATACATACATACATACATACATACATACATACATACATACATACATACATACATACATACATACATACATACATACATACATACATACATACATACATACATACATACATACATACATACATACATACATACATACATACATACATACATACATACATACATACATACATACATACATACATACATACATACATACATACATACATACATACATACATACATACATACATACATACATACATACATACATACATACATACATACATACATACATACATACATACATACATACATACATACATACATACATACATACATACATACATACATACATACATACATACATACATACATACATACATACATACATACATACATACATACATACATACATACATACATACATACATACATACATACTACATACATACATACATACATACATACATACATACATACATACATACATACATACATACATACATACATACATACATACATACATACATACATACATACATACATACATACATACATACATACATACATACATACATACATACATACATACATACATACATACATACATACATACATACATACATACATACATACATACATACATACATACATACATACATACATACATACATACATACATACATACATACATACATACATACATACATACATACATACATACATACATACATACATACATACATACATACATACATACATACATACATACATACATACATACATACATACATACATACATACATACATACATACATACATACATACATACAGACAGACAGACAGACAGACAGACAGACAGACAGACAGACAGACAGACAGACAGACAGACAGACAGACAGACAGACAGACAAAAAGACAGACAAAAAGACAGACAGACAGACAGACAGACAGACAGACAAAAAGACAGACAGACAGACAGACAACGGAAATTATGTATATTGATAATCAAACCCCTTAGGAAACTAGTAAAAACAATTTTTATAGTTGTTTAGCATACACTAAATATTTATTTACATTTATCAAATTTAAAGTTTGTGGATTTGATTTTAAAAAATGAAATTTCATTCTAACATTTGGATTACTGATTTCGTGTGATGCATCTGGTCAAAGGCGTCACTAAGGAGGTGCGGGGGTCGCGGACCGCACCGGGTGACACCATGAACTGTGTGTGTGTTGTTGTTCGTCCGTCGATTCGACGAAGACCACTCTAGTCATCCGAGGGTTGCTGGGACTGGCTTTGTTTGTGCGTGCGCAGATGGCTGATGAGGCCGATCCTTGCACGGAAGGTTCGGGAACAGAAGGGACAAGGGACGAGTGGGACATCTCCAGGAGGGTTGACAGCACGGGCCTTTCGGGCTTGCCTCTTCTCTTCTGCGGAGGTGATCCGGTTTGCCTCGCATGACTTGGCACCTTCGTGGATGGAAGAACGCCAGGTGGAACGGTCCATTGCAGCAAGTTCCCACGTGTCTTGGTTGATGGCAAACGCTTTCAGTGAGGCTTTCAGTGTGTCTTTGTAGCGTTTCTTTTGCCCACCGTGGGACCGCTGGCCATGCTGGAGCTCGACACAGAATAGTCTCTTAGCCAGTCTCTCGTCTGGCATTCGGACCATGTGCCCTGCCCAACGAAGCTGGGACTGCATCAGGAGCGTGAATATGCTGGGGAGACCTGCCCTGGTCAGTACCACTGTGTCTGGTATTTTATCCTGCCACTTTATGCCGAGGATCTTCCTGAGGCTTGTTGAATGAAATTGGTTAAGCTTCCTAGCATGGCGCTGATAAACAGTCCATGTTTCACACGCATATAGCAGAGTGGGGAGCACCACCGTCCTGTACACTTTCAGCTTGGTCTGGATGGTAATGCCTCTTCTGTTCCAGACATTTGGGTACAACCTGCCAAAAGTGGAGCTGGCTCTGGCAATTCTGACGCTCACTTCGTCATCGATGGTGACATTTTGCGACAGTGTGCTGCCTAGGTATGTGAACCGTTGCACTGTGTTGAGTCTCTGGCCGTTGACAGTGATGCTGGGCTCAATGTAGGGCCTTCCAGGCGCAGGCTGATGGAGGACTTCAGTCTTCTTGGTGTTGATCGTCAGCCCAAAGTTTGTGCAGGCACTGGAGAACAGGTTAACGCTGCGTTGCATGTCGGCTTCTGAGACAGCGTTGAGGGCACAGTCATTAGCAAACAGGAGGTCTCTGGTGATGTCTGTCATAACCTTGGTTTTTGCATGGAGCCTCCGAAGGTTGAACAGTTTGCCATCTGTGCGGTACCTCAGGTTGACACCAACATCATCGTCTCTGAAGGCCTCTGTCAGCATGGCGGAAAACATGAGGCTAAACAGTGTAGGTGCCAGGACGCAGCCCTGCTTGACCCCGTTTGTGACTGTGAAAGGATCAGAAAACTCTGCGCTGTCCTGGACTCTGGCCTGCATGCCCTCATGGAATTGTTTCACCAAGACGATGCATTTCCTTGGGCCATTATCTTCGACAGACCCTCTCGGCCAACGGTGTCAAAAGCCTTGGTCAGGTCGGCATAGGTGGAGAACAGGTTGAAGTTCTGCTCCTGACATTTCTCTTGCAGCTGCCTGGAAGCGAACACCATGTCGATGGTCCCTCGCTCTTTTCGGAATCCACACTGACTTTCAGGCAGGATTCCTTGGTCAAGGTGGACCGTGAGGCGGTTGAGCAGGATTCTGGCAAGGATCTTTCCTGCGATAGATAGCAGGGATATGCATCTGTGGTTGTCAGAATCCTGTCTACTTCCTTTTTGCTTATAAAGATGTATGATGGAGACATCTTTGAAGTCCTGCGGGATCGTCTCTTGCTGCCACATCAAGAGAAATAGATGGTGGAGCCTTTCAGTCAGGGATGTTCCTCCCTCCTTGTAGAACTCAGCTGGTATGGCGTCAGAACCAGGTGCTTTGCCACTGGAGAGAAGATAAATTGCTTTCTGGGTCTCGAGCAAGGTTGGGGGGGGGGTCATCCAGTGCTTTGTTTGTGGGCACTTGGGGGAGACGATTGATGGCTTCTTCGTTGATTGTCGAAGGGCGATTTAGGACGCTTTCAAAATGTTCGGCCAACCTCTTCAAGATCTTCTCTTTGTCTGTGATGAGAGTGTTACCGTCTGCGCTGAGGAGGGGGTTTGTTCCTGAGGGCGTGGGGCCATACACTTCTTTCAAAGAGTTGTAGAAGTTTTTATAGTCACGCTTGTCTGCATAGCCTTGGATCTCGTCAGCTTTGTTGCTGAGCCAATCGTCTTGCATTTGACTGAGCTTTTGCTGTACAGTCCTGCGTATGTTGTTGATTGCATCTCTCCTTGCCGTGGACTTGGGATTATTGAGGTAAGCTTGGTGTAGGAGGTGTTTCTCATCCAATAACTGCTTGATGTCTTCGCAGTTCTCATCGAACCAGTCCTTATGTTTCCTGGTCTGGTGCCCCAGAGTCTCTGAAGCTGTGGTGTAAATCAGCTCTCTGAGTGACGCCCAGTCTACATCCACGTTCTGATTGCCTGGAGATGTGGATTTCAAGCGCTCTTCCAGAGCATCCACCAAGGACTGCTTGCAGCTGGCGGTCATTAGTTTGGCAACATTTAGCCGTTTGGGGGCCTTCTTCCCTTGCGGGCGCCGTTTCGGCTAAATGCGGATGTTGAGCTTGGTGATGATGAGGCGGTGGTCTGTCCAGCATTCAGCGCCATACATGGACTTGGTCACTCGCACATCCTGCCTGTCCCTCTTCCTCATGATGGCGTAGTCAATACGATGCCAGTGCTTCGAGCGGGGGTGCATCCATGACGTCCGGTTACGGGTTGGGAGGCGGAAGATCGTGTTGAAGATCAGCAGTTCATGTTCAGCGCAGGTCTAGAGTAAAATAAAACCGTTGCAGTTGCAGTGACCCACTCCATGATGACCAAGGACTCCTTCCCAGGCAACGTTGTGCTTGCCAACTCTTGCTTTGAAGTCACCTAGCAAGATGAGTTTGTCCGCCTTTTCAGGGCTGTTCTCCACTGGGGTCTGTCCGCATCGTCCCTTTCCATGAGTGTTCGCACATTCCATGCGCCCAGTATTAGAGTAACTATCCTCGTTTGCTTTTTTTTTGGTTTTGACCGCTGGTATAGGGTCCCCACCAGCCGCGGTGTGTTGGCTAGGGTAGGCTGGAGCAGGCAATGTTTAGGGCACCTTTTCTAGCCCCTTCCTCATGCCATGGAGGTGAGCAGTGCATTCCTGAAGAGGGCTGCTCAGTCGCCCAGGGGGCTGCCGGACTCCACCGCTGCTCCGTGTCAGCGAAGAACGACCAAATGCCCTGGGCCGCCTGTGTGCAGGGTTACGGCTACGGCTCCCAGTGTACCCACACCTGCCGCTTCGTTGCTTGCCTGTCGCCACAGGACTTGTCGGTGACTGATGGGATGGATGACAAAAGTGACTTGCGCGATGACTTGGATTTAAGTGAGAAAGAGTTGCGCAGTTCGTCGATCTCACTCTCTCGCCCGAGACCATCTTGATCCAGCGGCAGGACAAAGTCGAGACGGCTGGTGATGGAGTTGGGTGCAGTGGATGGCCATGATGTCCTGTGTGTCATGTCATGCCCTTAGGGTTCCACAACGCTTTGCTGAGAATCGCCTTTTTGACCGTTGACCAACTAGTGGTTCCTCCGCTCTGTCCACCGAATCCAGTCTTCACGTGCATAGGTAGACATACCTAGATCACCGAGGGTTTGAGACCCGTCGGCTACCATCACCAGGTTTAGCCAGCCAGTCGAAGCCGTTGCCCGGGGTGTGGCCACTGCGCACGCTACAGTTTCTAGGAGCCACTGGTGAGAGCTGAGTGACAAGTGGGGACCAAGGGTGGACGAACTACCCCTAAGAGAGTACGACGTGTTCCCCCACCGGAGGTGCTACCCCGCCTTGAGCACCCCATACACCCCACCATGAACTACCGCACCGGGTGACACCATGAGCTACCGTACCGGGTGACACCATGAGCTACCGCACCGGGTGACACCATGAGCTACCGCACCGGGTGACACAATTAGCTATCGCACCAGGTGACACAATTAGCTACCGCACCGGGTGACACCATGAGCTACCGCACCGGGTGACAATCATGAGCTACCGCACCAGGTGACACCATGAGCTACCGCACCGGGTGACACCATGAGCTACCGCACCGGATGACACCATGACCTACCGCATCGGGTGACACCATGAGCTATCGCACCGGGTTACACCATGAGCTACCTCACCGTGTGACACCATGAGCTACCTCACCGTGTGACACCATGAGCTACCGCATCGGGTGACACTATGAGCTACCGCACCGGGTGACACCATGAGCTATTAGTTATTTATTTATTTTTTTACTTTTTGACTTCCTATAATTTGTAAGTGATGAGTTGATTAATCGTTAAAAAATAATATTATCGTTAAATTTTTTTTACAATTAATCGTTTATTTCCGCAGCCCTAGTTTAATTGTATTGAAATATGTCCAGGTTTCTTAGAGTTGGCAGTCAACTCTAACAAACCTCGACATCTTCCAAACAATTACACTCAAGGGCAGTCAACTCCAACAAAGTTGGACATGTTCCAAACAATTACACTCAAGTGCAGTCAACTCCAACAAACCTGGACATCTTCCAAACAATTACACTCAAGGGCAGTCAACTCCAACAAACCTGGACATCTTCCAAACAATTACACTCAAGGGCAGTCAACTCCAACAAAGTTGGACATGTTCCAAACAATTACACTCAAGGGCAGTCAACTTTTGACGACTAACAATGGATCAGTTCTCATAGACATGTCTCGCTCGTCAAACATTTCTTTTTAAAGCAGAGCAAATTTTTTTTTGGCTTCCTTATGTCTCGTGAGACGACGGAATTTTCTGTGCTCCTGTGGGATTTACGCACATGAACTTGCAGCTTCGGCTGTGGCTGTACAAGCCCACTCGCGAATGGCAGCCTTTGCTGCACTTCTGACACTGATAGGTAGTGCTAGTGGTTGGCTCAATTGCTCTGCTTTTCCTCTTTATGCGAGTTTCGTCTGCGACCTGTTGCAGGTTTCTTTCACCTGCTTCCAGCCCAGCAGTCAATGCCTGTCTCTAACTGCACCTGTCCCCAGCGAGTTTCTCCCAGCTATTTATGTCAATGCCAATAGCTTTGAGGTCTCTCTTGCACACATCTTTGTAACGGAGGTGAGGCCGGCCTGTGGTCCTCTTTCCTTTGGCTAGCTCAGAATAGAGGATGTCCTTTGGGATTCTGCCATCCTCCAATCTGCGCACATGTCCCAACCACCTAAGCCGACGCTGGCGAAGAATTGTCATGCTTTATATTTTTGCCCGTTGTAGCACCTCATTGTTGGTGACATGGTCCTGCCAGGTGATTCCCAGGATGCGCCGGAGACAGCGCATGTGGAAAGCACTCAATCTCCTTTCTTGTCTGGAATATAGGGTCCAGGATTCACTGGCATAAAGGAGGGTGCTTAGCACACATGCCCTGTAAACAGCAATTTTGGTATTGATGGTCAGCTTTTTTTGCTCCATACTCTTTTTGAGAGCCTGGCCATAGTTGTGGAGGCCTTGCCGATCCTTACGTCTAGGTCGGAATCAAGGGACAGGTTGTTGGTGATGTTTGAGCCAAAGTATGTAAAACGTTCCACGGCCTCAAGTTGGCAGCCATCGATGGTGATGTTGGGTGGGTCAGCGTCTTGGGCCATCACGTTGGTCTTTTTGAGGCTGATGGTTAGTCCGAAGTCCCTGGCGGCCTTGGCAAAGCGGTCCATAAAGCAAAGCAATAGAAAAGTAGTAAGTTGGACATGTGTTAAAAGTTGGCGGCAACAATTTAAAACGACTAGTAGCACAAAATGAAGGATTGAAACTAGTTATCAGTGAATAGGGACATATTGGAAGATGGACACCAATAACTACAACATATTTTGGTTTCAGCATTCGACAGAAAAAAAGAAATGAGGATCAAATGAAGGCTGAAATAAAAGCATGTCGTGTTTTATTTTGTCTGCTGGAAAGTACAATTAATTAATTTTGCCCTACCAAATCAAAGGGCAAATATTGACGTCTTCACATACCCTGTTTGTATGGCAAATATAATGTAGGTCTTGCCACATAAAATGACAATGATAGCCTCCCTGGTGCATGTATTCCCTTCAATGAAATCACGTTCGAGAACCAAGAGTGCCAACATTTCATCATTAAATGTGTTACCGGAAAGAAATTTTTAAAAAATAGCAGGAATAAGTTAATCAAAGATCGTGTTTCCCACGATTATTTTTAAACACGTTTTATAAACTCGCTTTCGTTCCTGTCCGAAAATCTGCCAACGTATAATTGAACCATTTTTGATGTACCTAGCGATCTAAAAAAAATTCCACAGATAGATCTTGGATGACAATGCATTGTTTCAAAATTTCAGATCGATCGAATGTATCGTTCTTAAATTATTGAACTTTTTGGTTTATCTATATTTTTATTATATAATTGCCTTCGTCTCTGTCTGTCCGGAATTTTTCAAATTTGCCAACGTAAAATTAAACCACTTCTGATGGTCCTAGAGAGCTCAAAATTTTACCACAGATAGATCTTGGATGACAATACATTATATCAAAACTTCAGATCGATCGAATGTACCGTAATTAAATTAATGAATTTCTTAGTTTACCTTTATATAAGCTTCTCTACCCGCCTGCAGTAGTTTCATGTGACGTGAAGAGTTCACCCCGTGACCTCATCGCTTTGTTATTAAACGTTGGGTGGGCGCTGATGAGGTGTTTGGTAAAATAAATAGAGGTAAAAAAATATTTTAAAAAACCACGTTTTTATTAGTGGACTAAAAAGACTAAAATAAATAAAGGTAAAAAAAATGATTTTTAAAAACCAAGTTTTTATAAGTGGACTAAAAAGAACAAAATAATTTAAAACTTATAAGTTCAAGTACTTCGATTTAATATGAGTAAAAACGTGTGGCGGGTGTTTGGTATAGAAATTAAATATTTATAATTTAGAAGGCAAAAGAGAGATCTATAAGTGAGAGAATGAGTGAACCGCATATGTTAAACCTCATAAGCGCCCGCCCCACGTGGTTTTAAAAAAATCATTTTTTTTTACCTTTATTTATTTGAAGATGCAATAGCAGAGATGTAGTATACATTAATGTTTCAGATCTTCACCCGTGATACAATTTTTTGTATTTGAAAATCTTGGGGTACTTAGTAAGTACATTTTTCTCGGGAAAAAAAATTGGATTGCCAAGGCGAAACTTCGGATCAATTCGTCCCCCCTTTTTAAGCCTTTTTGAAACAACCAAGGAAAGTTAGAAAAAGACATACAGTCACTTAAAAGGGTTTCTTAGACATCACAGAAATAAAAAAAATTTGATATGTCACTCATAGGGGAGATTAGCAATCTCAATAACTTACTATAGAATTATTGCTTTAAAAAAGCTTTTTTTTTATATTTAAAATTTCAGTTTTGGCTTTTTAATCTAACTTCAAAATGTGGTAATGTTAATAATTGTTGTTTGATTGGCTTGAAATCAGCTGTAGATTTTTCTAACCTATTATAAAGTCACTGAAGTAAATTCAAGCTGGTGCGATGCAATGAAAAATAATATATTTTTTAAAAAAATATATATATAATAATGATACAATTTTAAAAAAAAATAATCAAATTTATTAATTTTTTCTGTTTAAGAAAAAAAAATTAAGGAAAAAAAAACACTTATGTTTCTAAAGGTTTCCAAAATTCTAAAGTTAACACTTATCCCCAAAATCAAGTCTAAAGGTGAAAAGGTCTGCTGAGTTGAAAATGTTGGGAAAAAATAATTGTTTTAGCAACCCGTCTGCCACGTTGGGAGCCTTTTTGCGTTGAATTATTTATAAATTTTATTTCGGATACTAATTAACAGCCTCTTAGAATACATCTGGACAGTTAAAATTATTTCACTTAGGGAATCTTCGGTCTTGGGATTTTCTGACGTCAAGTTTTGTTGTTGTTATTATTTTGAAAATTCGATGGGGTAACAGCAAAGTCTAATTTATCGCGTAGACAGCTATGACTACGTCATTACACATAACATTGGGGCGGGTTAAGGGGGTCCATGAGAAACATCTACTTAGTGGATTGGTTGAAAGGTGGTACAGGAGGATGGAAGGATAGATCGAGGAGTTTCGAGAATAAGGTCATTCTGCATTTGGTTTGAGACGCCCATGCAGCTCGTTCATCATTTTAGATTTAAAGAAGGACAGGAAGTGTTGTAGAGTCATAGGTAACGGTGTGGTCTATGATGGGTTTTTTGGTGATTTTAAAAGTGGATGGGATTATTTATTTAATTAATTAATTAGAATTAGAATAATCAACATACATAATTACCGTAGTAATGTAATGCTGATTTGTTCAATAGTGCGCACCAAAAATTACTGCACCAAATATAACTCCCTTCGAAGGTTCCGCATTAAATTGTTCAATGTGATAATAAAGGAATCAAATAAAAATAAATGAAAGTTCTTTTATTACGTTATTTTTAATCTGATGTGTATTTATTTTGAAAACTTCCGTCATTTTTGACGGGCGATAAAATTCTGGTTACAGTATTGATATTAGTAGTATTGTATGAGAGAGAGAGAGAGAGAGAGAGAGGAGAGAGAGAGAGAGAGAGAGAGAGAGGAGAGAGAGAGAGAGAGAGAGAGAGAGAGTTAGAGAGAGAGAGAGAGAGAGAGAGAGAGAGAGAGAGAGAGAGAGAGAGAGAGAGAGAGAGAGAGAGAGAGAGAGAGAGAGTGAGTGAGTGAATCAAGGGAGTTGGCGAAAATTGAGATTGTAGAGTTACTCTGGGTAACCCGTCAATTCAATGAAAGTCGTTTTGAAATAGACCAAGAAATTTTCAGACCATGTTTTAAAAATCAAAATACTGTTTAATTTTTTTAGTGTTCGTGGCTTGGAATACAATTGAAAAATAGTTGTTCTTTATTTTTGAAGATTCTGGCTTCCTAACGTTTTTTAAAAATTAAATAGAAGGAGAATTGGAGAAGAACGAATACAGCGAGATGTTTTATACACAAGAATTAGTTCAGATAGTTACTGTGGCGCCGTTTTATACACAAGAATTAGTTCAGATAGTTACTGTGGCGCCGTTTTATACACAAGAATTAGTTCAGATAGTTACTGTGGCGCCGTTTTATACACAAGAATTAGTTCAGATAGTTACTGTGGCGCCGTTTTATACACAAGAATTAGTTCAGATAGTTACTGTGGCGCCGTTTTATACACAAGAATTAGTTCAGATAGTTACTGTGGCGCCGTTTATACACAAGAATTAGTTCAGATAGTTACTGTGGCGCCGTTTTATACATAAAACAGATTTTGTAGTGAATTCGTGTTTTTAAAGGTTATCAGTTCAGAGAAATAAGAACTGGTTCAGCACGAACGGAGTGCTTTGTCATAGTCTTATCATGGTAGTAAGGGTTTAGGGTGTGGATAAAATAGCTTCAAAAACAGCTCCATAGTTTAGACAATATCAGACACATATATTATCTATCAGCAACTTTAAAATTTGTTAAGCAACTCAAAGCAGCTTTCAGAATATTTCAATCAGTGGGACTCTAGCGGACCAAGCCAGGTATTTTAGCTTCTGGTTATGACAAATTTCACTGGCCCGGTGCGAAATTGAGTAACCGATCTGTCAATTTCCGATTCTTGACTATCTTTTCTCCTGATTTTATTGACGTTTGACAGATCTGTCCTTGGACCAATTTTTTTTTACTAACTTGTTTCTGTTTCCTTTGACAGGTCTGTCCCTGGCTGTCGGTATGATCCTGTATATATCGGCCATCAACGATGAAGTTGGTTACCGCTTCTCAACAAGTGTTAGTAAATATTTGACAAGGATATGAAAAATTTTATAAGCACATTTTTTTTTCTTCCAGCTTTTGAAACTTGATCTCATTTAATGCACATAATTAAATTGTAACCTTTTTAGTGGTGTACAGGGGTTGACATCGAAAGTCACTTAAAGTTGTGGGAAATTAATCATCATCTTTGTGTTGCCTAGTCTCTTTCTTCAATGTCGACCCCGATCCGTGGCCTTTCACCTCCATGGTCGGACTCACAGTATCTTTAGGTTTTTCTTAACCGCATTCGGCCACCTCATTCTTTTTCGGCCTGTTAGATTTATACTTCCAGGGTTTGTATTGTCATCTCCGCCCTTCAGGTTGGCGTTCTTTCCAGATGACTAACCTGTCATATATCCTTCTATAAACCTATCTGAGAACCTCCTTACCACCTTACGTGCATCACTGTCTGAGTGTCTAACCAAAGTACAACTTACCTACCCACTCAGATACCTATTTACCTGCACTAACCAGCCCATGTACATACCCACACGCCTATTCTAACTAACAGCAAGCCTACCTTAAACCTGTCTAATCCTAGTACTATTTTCTACTTTAAATAAATGCTCTCTGCTTCTGAGTTGTTTGGTTTTAAAGGGGGAGGGGAGAGGTGAAGATCGAGCAGTAGACGTATAGCTATGATATCAGTTTTTGTTATATTTAAGTCATGTAAGTCGTATCTTGTCATATTTAAGTCATGTCAGTCGTATCTTGTCATATTTAAGTCATGTCAGTCGTATCTTGTCATATTTAAGTCATGTCAGTCGTATCTTGTCATATTTAAGTCATGTCAGTCTTATCTTGTCATATTTAAGTCATGTCAGTCGTATCTTGTCATATTTAAGTCATGTCAGTCTTATCTTTTCATATTTAAGTCATGTCAGTCGTATCTTGTCATATTTAAGTCATGTCAGTCGTATCTTGTCATATTTAAGTCATGTCAGTCGTATCTTGTCATATTTAAGTCATGTCAGTCGCATCTTGTCATATTTAAGTCATGTCAGTCGTATCTTGTCATATTAAAGTCATGTCAGTCGCATTTTGTCATATTTAAGTCATGTCAGTCGCATCTTGTCATATTTAAGTCATGTCAGTCGTATCTTGTCATATTTAAGTCATGTAAGTCGTATCTTCTCATATTTAAGTCATGTCAGTCGCATCTTGTCATATTTAAGTCATGTCAGTCTTATCTTTCTCTACCCCAGAGGAACGAGGGCGGGTTCAGCTACGCCTACGGCTGGTCATTCTTCACGGCCGGGTTCGGCTTCCTGGCCTCGGAGATGGCCGCGGTCGTGACGGTGACGCTGTTCCTGAGGCGTAACTCCAAGGTCGAGGATATGGTCAGGATCATCCCGGGCCTCGAGGACAAGATGCTGGCAGACGGCGGGGAGAACGGGGAGGCGGGCCGCGCCCCGAGGCCCGCATTCAGGGAAGATAAGCACTACCTGTGTCCGTCCGAGAGGCGCGGCCAAGAGAGGCGGTTCCACTTCTGCAGCGGCATGCATAACTTGAGCGTTTCCGCGTGAAAAACCTTTGGGACCATGTTAAGATTCGACTTATAAATAAAGAGTCCCGTGAAAACCTGGCAAATCGAACTCAAGGCCAAGAGAAGTCCATTAACGGCTTAAGACGGAGGGCGTTCTGTCCCGGGGCTTTTTGTCTCTTTATCGAGGGTGCCAAATTGTTAACCTGCTTCACATGGGTGTCTTTGTGGCGGAAACGCTGTTGGCCTGACTGTGGCGGGTGGTGACAGCCTTAGCTACGCCACCCGAAGCGACGTACATCTTAACCAGTGGCACCCGAAAAACCAACGCCCAATTTCTGAGTTCAGTAGCTGACAGTTGTCAGTAAAATTTTCACCAACTCGTCCTATCGTGTGTTCCTAGCAATTATTGAACAAAATTGTCTTCAAACGAGACATGTTTTCTTTGTTGGGATGTCATCGAAATGTTAAAGAGACGCATAGGATTCACTAAAGGGCCACATCCTCCAGAGGTAAAAGAAAATATCTTGGTACTTTGACATCAATGATTGATCGCATCGTGATGCCAAGAGATGCAAGAAGACTTCGAACTTCCATATTCCCTCTCCACGATATCGATATGTGGTGTACAACATTAGTTTGTCGCTTGCTGGGGGACAGGGGTGGACGAGGCTACGCAATACCATTACAGAAAACAGACGTTTATCCACTGTGATAAGCTTGTTAAGGTTAAAGTGTTAAGGACTCCACTCAACGTGGCTTGCGTTGCTTAGCGAAAATGACCTTCATTATCCCAAGTGCTGACTTATATCTCTCTTGCTTGCGGTTGTTAACAAGTCATTCTGTCATGAGAAGTTATGGGCCGAAGATGACGTGCCTGAATATCCCAAGAGAGACCATGATGTTATGAGCAGTAGGGTCAAGGACAGATGAGTCAGGCAGCCAAACATCATATCAGCCGGAGGTACGCTCCGAGGAATTTCGGCGTACAGGATACATGATAAATTTTGCAAAAGCCTTCAAGTGAAAGGCGAATATGAATGTGAATGAGAATTTAATGACTTTTTATAATTGACTAACTTTTTTTTAAAAACCAACAACAAACAAACATTTTTATTGATATTTTAGAAGGTCAAAGAAAAATAATTAAAAATACTATAGCAATCTAAATAGTGATGCTTTAAAAAAGAAATAGTAGCTTGGGCAGATTTTCTTTTCATGTTTTTGTCTTTCTATCTTAAATGAGAAATTTAATTGACTATTGTTTTCTTCTTTCATAATGAGATTGAACTGACGAATACACGAGTATTGAATGTAAATCATCATGTGTGCATTCTGTTTACTTAACATTTATACAAAAAATTTCACTATCACTTATAAATGAAAGGTTATTATCATTGACATTTATAAATACACTTAAAAAATTTCGGTAAAATATTTATAAGATATTTTTCTCAGTTTATGTATATAAAAAAGCGTTTAAAAATGTTTTTAAAAATCCTTCTTTGTTCAAAATTAGTTAAATTTAAAAATGAAGAAATCAAACACATTTTACATAATATACACTAAAAAATGCTATAAAATGCAGAAGCAGAAAGTCTAGGCAGAAAAGTTCTTCAAATAAATCTTTGTAGATTTCCCTCACCCCCTCTATATTCAATTTGTAGCTTCATCCTTCTGCACACTGCACACAGTATAAGGTAATTAAATTTTGATTATAAAGTTTTTAAATTTTGATTATGAAGTACTGAATTTTTTCTTTACAGTTCTTTTGAAATGTCTTTTAAAGAAATAGTTTTTAATGTGATTTTTAAAATATTTTATTATTATTATTATTATTATTTTGTTTTAAAAAGATTGTTAAAAAGTTCAATACTTTTCTGGTAGCAAACATTTTAAAAATTATAATCATTTGTGTGTTTGATCTCTTGCACAATCTTGTCATTATTATTACAGAAAGTGGAATTGTGTCTTTGATTTAGTTGTCTACTACCCGTTCTAAACTCATTGCATGTAGTTTAGCATAGTTATTCACATAGGAAGGATGTATATGTTGTGTTGACATAAATTTGAATGTAGACGCTCCTGCTATATTTGAAACAATTTTTTAAAAGTATACTTTTAACCCTTACCAATGATCTTCATTGAATGACCAAGATCAAAACATAATGTATATTATGTTTTGATCATTTTATCTGAGTCGCTTTTATCTTTGTACAGCTACTGCATATATGAACACAGACTTTTCCAAACTCGTGTTACTTCAAACTCATTTGTATTGACGAAGTTGTCGCCCCTTTCACTTGAAATACTTAGGTAATGTTGTCAAGTAAGAAAGAAACGTGGAGATGTCCAAGAGTGTAGAGTCACGTCTTTTATAACTGACTATATTGCAGTAGAAGAGGGGTCTCCTAACTACGGCCCGCGGGCCAGATGCGGCCCGCGAGGCCCTCTCATCCGGCCACTGGAGACCTTTTAATCTAAAAAAAAAGATAATATTTTTACTAGGGCTGCGGAAATTAAAGATTAATTTCTAGATTAATCGTTACAAAATTTTAACGATTAAACTTTTTAAACGATTAATCGACCCACCTCTTATAAATGTACTGGAAGTTAAAAAGTACATTTCGGCAAATAAATATAAACTAATTTTCGGACGATTACAGTAACATTTTGTTTTTAAACTATTGACTGATGAGAATGTTCAAATGTAGATAAAGGTTATTGTGTCCATTGAGAGAAATCGTTTGCCTACCATAAGTCTAAGCGTCGTTGGTCCGTGTACAAAGTTAAAAAAACACTCATGTGCAAAGTTGCACAACATTTTTTGTGAAATATTTTTAAAAATTTGCTGCGCGGTGATTCTAAACTCCTGCGTGGCGTCGGTCAAATATCTGCGCAGCCGCGTTGCTTAAAGGGAACATTGCTACCATAGTTCTAAAATTTCGCTTACAAATCACCTGCAAACCAAACATCAACTATAGTATCAGAAACTTCAGCTGAGACAATCTAAAGCTATGTGAACTATTGTTCAGCTCGGCTGGTTATATTGTCAATTAGACCCGTTCATCACTTGAACCACATCATGTCAACACACTTGTCGGTTTGCGTTGTTGGTTTAAAGATGACATATAAAGAAGACATTCCAGTGTTATTTCGATTTTTGACAAGTACGTTTAATAAATGTTACTTATGACACCATACATTTTAATTTGTAGATGTAATCAAAAGTTAACGATTAAATTTAAATTAATCGTTAACAGCCCTAATTTTTACCTGTAGATTACTAAAAAAAACTGTGTGTAGTCGGCCCCCAAACTGCTGTTTGACAGTTAGTGTGGCCCTCCATCAGAAAAGTTTGGAGACCCCTGCAGTAGAAAGTTGTTAAGCCTGTACTTTGCTTAACGTGGATTTTACGCGGGCTGCTGAATGATATAACAGTCACAACGTTTAATCTGCAATAACCGGTATATATTAGTAAAAGTGTAGGCAGTTTATATGGCAAAGATATGGTTTATTAAAAATATACGTTTAAAAAAAATTAAATAAAGACTTTTCAAGGGAATTTTCAATGACAATCGATGTAATCGGAGAGAAGCGATTTCTTTGTTTGAAAACAAATGCCTTTAAATATTGTTTTGAGACAATATTTCTTCTGTTAACCTACACATTTATATTTAATTTAGCTGTATATGCCATTGACCTTTCCCTTCGCACGTGTAGTGTTTGTGACTTTGATACACACATTATGACATTTCAAGGTACAGAAAAGAAGAATTACTTAGACACTCGTCACACAGTTAATTGTGATAGCTTGTCTTTAAATAGGAATTGTAACTAAATTTTGTATTATAGCTATTAACTTATAGTTTTTAATTTGCGATCACCTTTGCTCTGTCACACAGACGCGCGAGTATTTAAACGTTTAACAGTGTTGGTGATCGCCCGTGCTTATAATTAGTTACTCTTATTTATCTAAGCTCCCACCTCAAATAATAAACAGAGTTGAGAGTTAATAGGTATGTAAGAATTCTATAAGACAAATACAACGATGTAGGTAGGCGATGACTGCACCATTCTGATATAGGACGTTCACGGGAGGGGCAACAACTCAACTAAGTAGCGCAAACGTTTTAAATTTACACGGCTCTCAGAGTAGTCATCCATTTGTTGGACAAGGCTGTTCAACTTTAGAGGTAGGACTAGGACTATCCTTTAGCCCTTTGTAATGCCTAGCTCAGGCGGGGGGATGGAGGGGTGGCGAGAAGGGGAGGGGGGACAGGTGCATTACTGTTTCAAGGGCAGGCCTGTTAAAGTAAGAGTTGGTAGCTGTTTCACGGGCCACCCTGTTGAGGTAAGAGTTGTTAGGGTAAAGTTCTGTCCTCTTTGCTGTTTCACGTGCCAGTCTGTTAAAGTAAGAGTTGTTAGGGCAAAGTTCTGTCATCTTTGCTGTTTCACGTGCCAGTCTGTTAAAGTAAGAGTTGTTAGGGCAAAGTTCTGTCATCTTTGCTATTTCACGTGCCAGTCTGTTAAAGTTAAAGTAAGAGTTGTTAGGGCAAAGTTCTGTCCTCTTTGCTGTTTCACGTGCCAGTCTGTTAAAGTTAAAGTAAGAGTTGTTAGGGCAAAGTTCTGTCCTCTTTGCTGTTTCACGTGCCAGTCTGTTAAAGTTAAAGTAAGAGTTGTTAGGGCATGAGTGTTCTGTCCATCAGTTCTTACAGTAACATTTGATATGGTAGGTAGGGCTTTGTTCTCTTTTGAGTAACCGGATTCTGGTGTTGACGACTCAAATTTAACCACAGGTTAGTTCAGCTATCCGAAGCATTGCGTGTATCCCTCTTGCAACTTCTCAACTTATCGGCATAAATACATCTCTGAATGTTTCTGATGACACAAAATATAGCGTCTCAAATTTGTTTTCAGAATACATGAAAATTTTAAGACATAATTTACTCGCTAGTAATATGTTTAAGGGCAATCTATAGGGACACTTAAAAAAATAATTAATGATTGAAATACGTATTTTATTTCCCCCTTCTTCTAATATTGCCGACATTGAACAAGTGTTTCATTACACGGGAAAAGTTCAAGGATTTGCACTTTTGGTGAACTTATTCTAACAACATATGAAATCATCAGTTAACTGGAAATGTCAAAGTCCTTGCTTTTATGATTTCTTTAAGTGGAGATCAAACTTCATCAAATAATTTGATTATTGGTTACCAAGTAAAATATTTATTTTTATTATCTTATTTTATCTTATGTGTTACAGATGCTCCTTCTGTACAGAAGATTATTTTAAAAAAACTGGATCTGCTCATCACGGGGAAATACAATAAAATTCATGGATGAAACTTTAATTCTGTATCTTAATTTTTTTGTTTAACCTGTAAATGTACAAAACATTTATAGCTTTCATATTCATATTTTCTAACCATGTTTTATTAATTGTTGATGTAAGATAATCATCAGTTACAGAGATTTTACAAAATACCATTGTATCATGTTTTTCATTGATTAACGTGATTTTCTTTCATGTTATTTTGGAAATGTGAATTTATTTTTTCTGTTGTAAAAACACGATAGATTCTATATATTTTTGTTTGGGTCACGCCTAAATGTTTACATTAATGCCTTTAGCAAATAACACAATGCTCTTAATATAACAGATCAAATCCTTTTGTATAATGATATATATCATAATCATCAACTATTAAAATTAAACATTGGATTTTTTTTCATCATTCAATCATTTTAACACTCATAATCTGGAATTTAAATCCCAAACTCCGAATAATTGATCCATTAAACTAAATTAACTTTACAAAACCATTGGACCCAAATCGCTAATGCCTTTCAAGTAACTTTCAGATAAATATATATCAGGAGAAAGCTAGAGGTTGTGTAAATTTTCAATGAAGATGCGGAGATTTCAAATTCAATGAACGCTGGAATCAGATATGTATTTAAAATAATATTTATTCCTTTGTTTAAACATTTTATTTCTATTAATGTTATTAGCTTATATATAGACAGTACGAAGTAAGTTGAATGTAAAAAAAATGTCCTAACAATAATAGGACATTTTGGCATAAAGCCAATCACCATTGCAATAGTGGCTCGAATACAACAATAAATACATGTCCTCTTTGTCAATAACACCTAGAGTTATTTCTCTGATGTTTCATGTATAACAAATAAAATATAACTTTTATTACATATAACAGGTCCCATAAAGAAGTCATTAGCTGCATGATACAGAGATGCAATAGAGGAGTCAGTAACTGGTAGAGAGATCACAAAGAGAATTCAGTAGCTGGTAGAGAGATCCCATAGAGAGGTTAGTAGCTGGTAGAGAGATACCGAGAGAAGTCACTAGCTGTTAGAGAAATCCCATAGAGAAGTCACTAGCTGGTAGAGAGATCCCCTAGAGAAGTCACTAGCTGGTAGAGAGATACCTAGAGAAGTCATTAGCTGGTAGAGAGATACCTAGAGAAGTCATTAGCTGGTAGAGAGATACCTAGAGAAGTCATTAGCTGGTAGAGAGATACCTAGAGAAGTCACTAGCTGGTAGAGAGATACCTAGAGAAGTCACTAGCTGGTAGAGAGATCACTAGAGAAGTCATTAGCTGTTAGAGAAATCCCATAGAGAAGTCATTAGCTGGTAGAGAGATACCTAGAGAAGTCATTAGCTGGTAGAGAGATACCTAGAGAAGTCACTAGCTGGTAGAGAGATACCTAGAGAAGTCATTAACTGTTAGAGAGATACCTAGAGAAGTAATTAGCTGGTAGAGAGATACCTAGAGAAGTCATTAACTGTTAGAGAGATACCTAGAGAAGTCATTAGCTGGTAGAGAGATACCTAGAGAAGTCATTAGCTGGTAGAGAGATACCTAGAGAAGTCATTAGCTGGTAGAGAGATACCTAGAGAAGTAATTAGCTGGTAGAGAGATACCTATAGAAGTCATTAGCTGGTAGAGAGATACCTAGAGAAGTCATTAGCTGGTAGAGAGATACCTAGAGAAGTCACTAGCTGGTAGAGAGATACCTAGAGAAGTCACTAGCTGGTAGAGAGATACCTAGAGAAGTCATTAACTGTTAGAGAGATACCTAGAGAAGTAATTAGCTGGTAGAGAGATACCTAGAGAAGTCATTAGCTGGTAGAGAGATACCTAGAGAAGTCATTAGCTGGTAGAGAGATACCTAGAGAAGTCATTAGCTGGTAGAGAGATACCTAGAGAAGTAATTAGATGGTAGAGAGATACCTAGAGAAGTCATTAGCTGGTAGAGAGATACCTAGAGAAGTCATTAGCTGGTAGAGAGATACCTAGAGAAGTCACTAGCTGGTAGAGAGATACCTAGAGAAGTCACTAGCTGGTGGAGAGATACCTAGAGAAGTCATTAACTGGTAGAGAGATACCTAGAGAAGTCATTAGCTGGTAGAGAGATACCTAGAGAAGTCACTAGCTGGTAGAGAGATACCTAGAGAAGTCACTAGCTGGTAGAGAGATCCCCTAGAGAAGTCACTAGCTGGTAGAGTGATACCTAGAGAAGTCATTAACTGTTAGAGAGATACCTAGAGAAGTCATTAGCTGGTAGAGAGATACCTAGAGAAGTCATTAGTTGGTAGAGAGATACCTAGAGAAGTCATTAGCTGGCAGAGAGATACCTAGAGAAGTCACTAGCTGGTAGAGAGATACCTAGAGAAGTCACTAGCTGGTAGAGAGATACCTAGAGAAGTCACTAGCTGGTAGAGAGATACCTAGAGAAGTCACTAGCTGGTAGAGAGATACCTAGAGAAGTCACTAGCTGGTAGAGAGATACCTAGAGAAGTCATTAACTGTTAGAGAGATCACTAGAGAAGTCATTAACTGTTAGAGAGATACCTAGAGAAGTCATTAGCTGGTAGAGAGATACCTAGAGAAGTCACTAGCTGGTAGAGAGATACCTAGAGAAGTCACTGGCTGGTAGAGAGATACCTAGAGAAGTCATTAGCTGGTAGAGAGATACCTAGAGAAGTCACTAGCTGGTAGAGAGATACCTAGAGAAGTCATTAGCTGGTAGAGAGATACCTTGAGAAGTCACTAGCTGGTAGAGAGATACCTAGAGAAGTAATTAGCTGGTAGAGAGATACCTAGAGAAGTCACTAGCTGGTAGAGAGATACCTAGAGAAGTCATTAGCTGGTAGAGAGATACCTAGAGAAGTAATTAGCTGGTAGAGAGATACCTAGAGAAGTCACTAGCTGGTAGAGAGATACCTAGAGAAGTCACTAGCTGGTAGAGAGATACCTAGAGAAGTCATTAGCTGGTAGAGAGATACCTAGAGAAGTCACTAGCTGGTAGAGAGATACCTAGAGAAGTCACTAGCTGGTAGAGAGATACCCAGAGAAGTCACTAGCTGGTAGAGAGATACCTAGAGAAGTCATTAGCTGGTAGAGAGATACCTAGAGAAGTCACTAGCTGGTAGAGAGATACCTAGAGAAGTCACTAGCTGGTAGAGAGATACCTAGAGAAGTCATTAGCTGGTAGAGAGATACCCAGAGAAGTCACTAGCTGGTAGAGAGATACCTAGAGAAGTCATTAGCTGGTAGAGAGATACCTAGAGAAGTCACTAGCTGGTAGAGAGATAGAGAAGTCATTAGCTTGTAGAGAGATACCTAGAGAAGTCATTAACTGTTAGAGAGATACCTAGAGAAGTCATTAACTGTTAGAGAGATACCTAGAGAAGTCATTAACTGTTAGAGAGATACCTAGAGAAGTCATTAGCTGGTAGAGAGATACCTAGAGAAGTCATTAGCTGGTAGAGAGATACCTAGAGAAGTCACTAGCTGGTAGAGAGATACCTAGAGAAGTCATTAGCTGGTAGAGAGATCCCCTAGAGAAGTCACTAGCTGGTAGAGAGATACCTAGAGAAGTCATTAGCTGGTAGAGAGATACCTAGAGAAGTCACTACCTGGTAGAGAAATCCCATAGAGAAGTCACTAGCTGGTAGAGAGATCGCTAGAGAAGTCACTAGCTGGTAGATAGATCACTAGAGAAGTCATTAGCTGGTAGAGAGATCCCTAGAGAAGTAATTAGCTGGTAGAGAGATCCCCTAGAGAAGTCATTAGCTGGTAGAGAGATCCCCTAGAGAAGTAATTAGCTGGTAGAGAGATCCCTAGAGAAGTAATTAGCTGGTAGAGAGATCCCTTAGAGAAGTAATTAGCTGGTAGAGAGATCCCCTAGAGAAGTAATTAGCTGGTAGAGAGATCCCCTAGAGAAGTAATTAGCTGGTAGAGAGATCCCTAGAGAAGTAATTAGCTGGTAGAGAGATCCCCTAGAGAAGTAATTAGCTGGTAGAGAGATCCTCTAGAGAAGTCACTAGCTGGTAGAGAGATCCTCTAGAGAAGTCATTAGCTGGTAGAGAGATCCTCTAGAGAAGTCATTAGCTGGTAGAGAGATCCTCTAGAGAAGTCATTAGCTGGTAGAGAGATCCTCTAGAGAAGTAATTAGCTGGTAGAGAGATCCCCTAGAGAAGTCACTAGCTGGTAGAGAGATCCTCTAGAGAAGTAATTAGCTGGTAGAGAGATCCCCTAGAGAAGTCACTAGCTGGTAGAGAGATCCTCTAGAGAAGTCACTAGCTGGTAGAGAAGTCATTAGCTGGTAGAGAGATGCCCAAGAGAAGTCACTAGCTGGTAGAGAGATGCACTAGAGTAGTCACTGGCTGGTAGAGAAGTCACTAGCTGGTCGGGGCACCCACCAGTGTCATCCCACCGTCCACCAAGATGCATTGACCCGTGACGAAGTTCGCGGCCTTGCTGGCCAGGAAGACGATGACCTCAGCCTGTTCCTCTGGTGTGCTCGCCCGACCGTACAGGGGATGGAGACTGGAATACTGGTCCTGGAAGACGCTGTTTGCCGCGGGGTCGGCCGTGTAGTAGCGGTAGATGTTGGTACTGACTAGTGTGGGGTTAATGGCGTTCACTCGGATTCCTTAAATAGTTTAAAACAAACAAACAACAATATTTAATGTTATTGACTCGAACATCTTACATATTATGTCGTATGTCGGCCCAGTTTTTAAAAATGTAGATTTTTAAAAAAATAAAAAAATTCTGTATTTGTAAGATATAATTTGAACTGTTCCCCCTTAATGCTTTCTGCAATCTGATAGAAGACATAAAACAGAACACACGAATCAACCATATTTTAACATGATAATACGATAACAATGTGTATTGTTCAAATGATTGAAAAACCATTCTCTTAAATGAAATCTACCTTATGTAAGGAAAACTGTTTAATAGTTCTCAGAAATTAAATGTTTAACACAGACGATGAAAGCTCTATAGATAAATAGCATCTCTGAAACAACGGTAATATATATCTATGAGAAAAAAATTAAAAAGAAATACTGCAAAGAACTGCGCCCAAGCCAAAAAAGGGTATTGACAACTTTAAATTGTTTAAAGTATTCAAAAGCATAATTGTTAAGGCAAAAATACAAAGCATGTACGGATTGTGTTTTACTCCGCATGCCCTGACCTTTCGGCGCCAGTCCCAGGGCCATCGTCCTGGTCATGTGATCAACCGCCGCCTTGGACATGCTGTAGACGATCTCCTCGGGGACGGCCAGGACGCTGCTGGTGGACGAGACGTTGACGATGCAGCCCTGCGTCTTCTCCAGGTGAGGGACGGCCTCCAGGATCAGGAAGAAGACCGACTTGACGTTCACGTCAATGATCGTGTCGAAGGCGGCCTCCGTGGCGTTGTTCAGAGCGCTGTCTTCTAGGATGATGCCGGCATTGGCCACTAGGACATCCAGACGTCCGAATTTGTCAACCGTCTGCTGGATGATCCGCTTCCTGACTTCGGGGTCGCAGACGTCACCTCGTACGGTTTGAAAACTGATTTTACAACAAAAAAAAATTATTAGACAGTTAACTATTTTAATATTGTTGGTTTTCCAATGGAACAAATAATCATCAAAACAATCAGCCTTAAATGACTTACTATTACAATAAGAATGATCTCAAAAAGAATATTGCCTGAAGTTTCTAGCCCATGAATATTTCATTCTATTATTCAATATTTGGATACTGTTGTTAAGTATAGCCAAAAAATTGGCGATTATGGGTATCTTAAACTAATCTATTGTTGATTAGCGCCATCCCCTCTCAGGGTCTTCCTTCAAGAAGGGTCAAGGTCGCCCGGTTGACCCAAAAAGTTGTAAGATATAAACAATTTTTTTTTAATAAGGCCCCGTCTGGGAGTATAGAAATATCTTAAAATACATCATACAAATAACGACCAAGAGAAGATTGGTGATCGAGAGAGACTGTATTTGAAAGTGCTCAAATTCCTGTGTGAATTTTGTGTTAATTATATTTTTTATGCCAACAGGTTTTCTGTTATGATATTGAAAGTATTAATAGGTGCACGGTCCTGGGGAATAGGTGTAAATGACCCCAGGATGACCCTCCTCTCCCCCCATTTGAAACCAAATTAACAAACATTAACAATCTCACAATATCTTTTCCAATTGATTCGCTCCTGCGTCACCAGGAAATGGTACAAACATTGTAAACAGATAATTTCTAAGACTAATACTGAGGTCTGATACATGTATTATAATATTGATCACTGGGTATTTTAACAGGTTTATAACATGGGGAGTTATAAACGTGTACCTGTCATTGTTGCCTCCCCCTGCCTGTACGCATTTCTCTAACGACGCCTGAAGTCTCGCCTCATCTCGTCCGCAGAGAGTGACCTTTGACCCCTTCTGTGCAAACAAGATGGCGGCAGCTTCCCCTATCCCCGAGCTCGACCCTGTGATGATGACAACCTTATCTTTGAGGTCAGACATAGTGCTCTCCCTTGAAAGAAAAAAACACTTTTGTTTTAAATATATTATAAATAAACATAAACGTATTTATTTTTTCATTTGAACAATTATTATTTTTACCAAACAAATGTTATCGCAAGGAGAAAAAGCTCTGGAGAGTTTTAACGATTCTCGTCACTATAAGATGTCAGAGGTAATCAAGTGTAAAAGTAACATAATAATAATAATTTGAGAACATCTCTAAAACTGTTGTGCTGATAGACTGTCACATGACGAGTATAGCGAGAAGGAATTTGGTGTTGACCTCTCAAGATGACCTGTACAGATAAAAACACTTTCCTTGTTCGACACGCAAGAACAAATACAAACAAAACCTCCTTCTTTCCGTCTGGCATTCAGGCGTGGTATGGGGCGCCTGAACAAAACAGAAAATTCAACAAACTATCAACATTTAAAACTCTAATAAAAATTCAAGACTAGACAAAAACCATTGATAAGCATGGGACGCAATAATCTTATGTAGAAGGAACGTCTGTAATATAAAGGATAATTTGCTGTAAAAAATGTGTTCGACCCTACAAGCAAATCTTTAATAATTGACGCATCTCTTTGTTTTTGCCAATAATCCCATAGCTGTATTGGCTGTGACCTCACCGTATATATTTGTATGGATTTCATTATCCGAAAACCAGGGAGTCTCCGAGATAAATGGGATAGGAAATCCAAGAAAGCTAGAATTTAAAAAAAAACAGGTGACAAAAAATTGTAATGGTAAATCGAAGAATGTTACCACAACGATAACATAACTTGGACAATTTAAACAACGTTTAGCAGATAGGATTAAAACTGATGGAGGGTTACGAACGACATCCAACATGGATAAACGTAGGACGAAATAATATTCTGTGTAGGAGGAGCGTGTGTAATATATCCCTCTTTTGTCCCAAAGACCCGTTTTGGGGACAAATTTTTGACACAGGTACCACTCGGTTCTCTTTCAATCACTTTTCTTGTCTCAAGTTCTTAATATCGCGATGCTGGTATTTATTTCTTTTTAATACGCATCGTGATTTCATGGCGGATATCTATTAACAGAACATCCGGGTATTCCATAGGAACAATTAAGATATTAATCAAATATTCGAGTTTTATGTTTGGACCTATCTCAAAAGAGCTCTGTCCATTCTTCGTTAATTTGAGTCAGCTTTGTGGATTTGTTGCTTCTATGTTGTTGTTTTTTGGGTTTTTTTGTGCTGAAAAACATAGTTTTACCAAAACCATGTCTAAAAATATAACTTTTCGTAAATGAGAGATGAAAAAGCTGTCTAGAAGACTGAATATCATTGTTCGAGACTTTCTGGTAGTATTTTTAGAAATGGTAACACAGACGTAGACTTCCATTTTTGTTAGGCATGAAGTGATTTATTTTGAAAAAGGAACACAAAGATTAAAAAATCAGATAAAGCGTTATATCCCGGGGGGACTGAACGAGAAGATTAATGGAAACAAACAATTTCCACCTTCAGGATTTACCATGTGCTGTCAAATGTTAGACACAACTAGGTCATCGAGATAACAGCTATTATATGAGATTGCGAATTTACAGGTCGTCGGTGAACTGGTGGACACATGTCTGACTTATATACTTGTGTTAGCTGGACATTAAATAACCGGTGACCGGTCTGAGGTAATACGCGGTTCTTTTCATAACTGATCACATGTACCGATAGCAAAGACACTAGGACATCGATTTTTAAAAAGTTTCAACCTATTTTTAGAACAGTTCTTCAAGGGGTCTTTTGAGGACCCGTATCTAGTCCGTGCTCTACGAGATTACGCTGCAAATGTATCACAGCTTACATCTTTGTTTATAAAATAATTAACTAGAGATGAGTGGATAATATAGATAATCGCACACTATCTAACACACACAAAGAAGTGAAAGCTAGGATTAATATTATGGTTATGTTTTAATAAATTAAAAACGTAAGTTCTCACGAGAAAATAAATTTCGCTGTGTAATAATATACGTGTAAAAACTGCAGGATTACCGGTAATATACCGGTTTTTTTTTAATCTTACCTTGCCGCGATCGCTAGTTTTAACGTTGAAAGTGTTCCTAGGATTTAGGAAAGCACAGTGTGGACAGCTGTGTAGTGGCACATTTACCAGATCCCGGGAATAATGGACGGCCCCTGGGCGGGGTGGGGCTAGTGTTCAACTCACTCCAGCTATACAGCACGCGTACCAGGGCCTAGATATAACGGCAGGTCGGCGGTTGATTATCTAACATTGTATATCATCCCTTGTGATTGTAAATGCTTGACTTCTTGTCGAGCGGTCGGGGCTCAAGTTAATGGTGGTGTGGTGACAGTAGTCGTTGGTGATGTGGTGGTAGTGGTCATTGGTGGTGTGGTGATGGTGTTCATTGGTGGTGTGGTGATGGTGGTTATTGGTGGTGTGGTGGTAGTGGTCATTGGTGGTGTGGTGGTAGTGGTCATTGGTGGTGTGGTGATGGTGGTTATTGGTCGTGTGGTGGTAGTGGTCATTGGTGGTGTGGTGGTAGTGGACATTTGGTGGTGTGGTGATGGTGGTTATTGGTGGTGTGGTGGTATTGGTCATTGGTGGTGTGGTGATGGTGGTTATTGGTGGTGTGGTGGTAGTGGTCATTTGAGGTGCGGTGACATAAGTTATTGGTGATGGTGTGAAATTGATAGTAGATTTTCGGTGTAATTCTTGTAGTCCATCATTATGGTGTTTGTGTAGTGATAACGATAAGTGGTGGTAGGCAGAGGCGTCACTAGGGTTGGTGTCAACCCGGGCGGTAGCTCATGGTGTCACCCCTTCATGACTGAAGGGACCGTCCATAAATGACGTCACGCGAGGTTGCCAATTTTTACCCAACCCTCCCCCAGCGTCATACTTAGTCACAAAAACTTAGACCCCACCCCTTTTTTACGATATGACGTCACAAAGCTTTGACACCCCCCCCCAAGCCGTATTTTCTCAATAAAAATTAGCATGTTGCAAATTATTTTTTGTCATTTAAATATGTATTTAGTGTAAGTCTGAACTCTAATATCGTAACATGCGTGAAGTCATTGAAAACGCAATTAAATAAATGGTAAACAATCAAATATTTAAGTGGAACTTTTATTTAAAGTTGCGCGTTTTTTTATGTGACGTCACTTTTTTTTTAAATACACCCTGCCCCCTCGTCACACTTCGTCACAGACGAGTGACCACATCCCCCTATGGCGGATTAAAAAGGGGTGGGGGCTGAACGGGCTAAACCTAGGGGCCCCCAATAATTTAAAGTACGCCAAACTTAGAAATTATAGTGTATAATTATGATGCAGGCAAATGTTTGCATGACTCCCTGAAAATGCCTTGGATAGTCATACGGCAATGCGGCAAATATGAGTTGGAAGTATAACGGAAACCAGGCTATTCTTTATGAGAAGTGCAGTGTTGCTCATTATGTGCCGTGCACAGCTCATTTCATTAATTTGGTTGGGAAAAGTGCAGCATGTTGTCCTGCTGCAGTCAGATTTTTTTTGTCTTCTGCAAAAGCTTTATACCCGGCTTGTTGCATCTACTCATCGTTGACAGGTACTTCAAAAACATATGAAATTGATACGTGTTAACAAAGCCTTGTCTGACACAAGATGGCTAGCCTGATATGATGCTGTAAGATTTGTTAATAACTCATACCTTGAGAATATCGCAGCACTGGAAGAATTAGCAACAAACGAAAATCAGCCACGTGACTGTCGACTTGAAGCAGAAGGATTTCTAAAGTAACTTGAACAACTGGAAGTAGCTATTTTACTTTAAATTTTAGTTTGTTAAAAGACAGCATTCTTCATTTGATTACTATGAAGACAGAGGAAAGGACGAGTCCGTGGTAAAAAAAAGAGTATAAACAATCTTCAATCCATTTTTTTTAATTAAAAAAAGAAAGCGTCAGACAAAAATTCAAGGTTGAGGTATTTCTGGTAATCAGTGACAAACTTTCTTAAACCCTACAAAATCGGTTAGGCGCATATAAACACATCCATGAGAAACTTGGCTTTCTTACAAACCTAACTGAGCTCAGCAATTTCGCCATCCGATGGGCAGCATCCAAGTTAGTTGGAAGAATATTCAAGCGATTTCGAAGACTGCTTACCTTCAGAATTAGTCCAATTTTCAGAACTCTTTAAAAATTTATTGTCCAGACCCAGGCACAGGGTAAGGAAAAGAAGGTAGCACAATGCGAAACTCAAAACACGTGCACAGAGCTAGAAACTTTGCTGCTTTTGAAGGAGCTAAATTTCACACAGTCCTTTACAAATTTACACATCACACTTCGCATCTATCTTTCAATGATGACATCAAGGTGCAGCTGAGAGCGATCCTTTTCAAAGTTGAAAAGAATATAAAATTAGTAAAAATTTGCATGGGACAACAAAGACAGAGTATGCTCTAATAAGCATTGAAAAGGAACTATTAACTTTACTGACTTGTTTGAAAACTTCGCCATGAGAAAAATTCGCAAACGAAAGTTGTAGGTTGAAATAATAATAGTTTATATTTTTCAATATTTTTTAAATTTCAAATAGAGAAAAAAATTCGTTACCCCATGAAAAAAAAAGTTTTTAAAAATATTTATTTAAAAATTTGGAATAACCCATATTATTTTTTTTAAAGCAGGCTCGTTCGTAACCACAAAACAGCGTAAGTCGGGATGGGACCATCGTAAACGGAGGACAACCTGTATATAAACATGTCTATGCTTTCACGCCGTTAATAAATATATATATATAACGAAACATTAACTCAAAAATAATGAATTCATAATTTTCCTCTAGAAAAAAATCGACAAAGAAAACCACTCCTTTGATTTTTAAAAAAATTTGGGGGGGGGGTTACAATAGTATTTCCTCCCCCCACCCCACTGTGGTGGAGGGAGTCGTGAGGTGGGATTCGTCCATGCTGTCGGTGTGTCCAAGCCCAAATGGCTTTATATAATTTAAAACATAAGACACTGCGCCTCTTTCATGTCCAGCCTTTTTAAAGATCTTTCAGCTGCGACTGTTTCTTTTCTTTTCTTCCTAATTTGTTTTAATGTTGTTTGTGTGTTGGGACTGTTTTATTATTGCAAGTTAACTGATATTTTTTTAATAAAAGTTTTATTAACGTATTTCATTGTAATTCTTAATTTCTTTCTAGATGAAACTATGTGTCTTCTTTTTTTCTGACATCAGAATCGTACACAGTAAAATGTTAAGCTCGGGTGTCACCCCCTGATGGGTGTCACCCGGGGCGACCCGCCCCCCTCGCCCCCCCCCCTAGTGACGCCACTGGTGGTAGGGATACATTATGTAAGAGATGAAGCTATACATAATGTTATTAAAGGACACACATACATACGCACAATGAACACACACACAGACAGACTGTTGCTGTGGTATGTTTGGTTGGGAAGAGGTTTGAGTGGCGATCAAAATTTAAAAAAACAACAACAAACAAACAATAACAACCTTTGATTACTATAAGCTTACGGTGGAATTTTAGGATTGAGACTGTGAGAGGTCTTAGTGTTGTTAGCCCAGCTGCTCTCTGTGGTGCAGCGCTAGACAAATTTTAAAATTATTATTATTTTAATTTTGGCAACAACAAAAAAAAATTCAACCAATGACAAGCAGTCGTTAGATCCTACTTTTTAGTTGTGTTGTAGACATAGTTTTAGAGGTAATTAACTAGACCTAAGATTTTGTTCGCCTTTTTCGAAATAAATTATTCTTTCCTTGATAATATACAGATTGAAAGATAAATTCTGTTTTAAAAAAAGGTTTTAAACATAAGGCGAGATTAAGGGCTGTAATTTTTAAAAAAATAATTATTGGTAATATTTTGAAATATCATAAACAAAAACTAAAAACATCTTTAACTCTCTTCTCCTATGAATCCTAAAAGGAATATCACTTTACTTCAGAAAGTAATATACTACATATACAGTGCTGCTGTATGAGTTCCCGGAAATAATTTTTTTTCTTTGTCTTTCTTCCTTCTATTCAGGGAAAACAACCTAAACTATTAAATGTTGCATTTTCCACGCGGATCCTTTCATCTAGCCTCCCTTGACAAGGAATATACGGTATATACTGGTTCTAAAGCCGCATTTTTTTTTGTGGGCAAAATCTAGGGGAAATTGTTGGGGGGTCGGCTTACGAGCGGGTTACACACTCTTTATACTATTCTCTTCCAAAAGAGAGGGTCGGCTTATGAACAATTTGGCTAAAGAACGAGTATATACGGTACATATTTTCCTGTACGTTCTTTACTGTTCAACAAGTCGACTCAGAATAGTGTCGTTACAGATTATAAAATTGGAAAATCTCTGAGTAAGCCGTACTGTAAACAGTACAGAAAATTTTGCATAAGGATATGACGAGTTAATGACTGTTCTTTACTGGTAGCAGCAGGTACTTGGGGCAGGTACTTGGGGCAGGTACTTGGGGCAGGTACTTGGGGCAGGTAATTGGGGCAGGTACTTGGGACAGGTACTTGGGGCAGGTAATTGGGGCAGGTACTTGGGGCAGGTAATTGGGTCAGGTACTTGGGGCAGGTAATTGGGACAGGTACTTGGGACAGGTACTTGGGGCAGATAATTGGGGCAGGTAATTGGTGCAGGTACTTGGGGCAGGTAATTGGGGCAGGTACTTGGGGCAGGTACTTGGAGCAGGTACGTGGGGCAGGTACGTGGGGCAGGTAATTGGGACAGGTACTTGGGGCAGGCACTTGGGGCAGGTATTTGGGACAGGCAATTGGGGCAGGTACTTGGGGCAGGCACTTGGGGCAGGTACTTGGTGCAGGTACCTGGGGCAGGAAATTGGGGCACGTACTTGGGGCACGTACTTGGGGCAGGCACTTGGGGCAGTACTTAGGGCAGGTACTTGGGGCAGGTACTTGGGGCAGGCACTTGGGGCTGGTAATTGGGGCAGGTACTTGGGCAGGTAATTGGGGCAAGTACTTGGGGCAGGTACTTTGGGCAGGTACTTTGGGCAGGCACTTGGGGCAGGCCGTTAATGACTGAGGTCACTGACATGCCAGCTCTCGTCTCGGTACGAATTAATACAAGGGCTGGATGGTTAGCGAAGTCAATAGTGCGCTTGTCTCACAAGCTGAGGGGCGTGGGATCTAGCCCACGTTAATGCCACAATAAAAATGTTGATGAATGACTATCGCTCAAAAGTCCTCCGCTGACCTGGAGAGGAGATGGGCGCCGCCAAGGTCAGCCAAGCCCCCAGAAAATTGTAACGGAAACATTAGAACCCCCTTGTCACGTGAGAATCACGAGATTAGTGACAGAGAGGTCACATGGGTAAAAGCGCGCGAAAGGAGTGCTGAGAGCAATGGCGAATGTGTGGCTGATGTTTCCACGTTGTGAAACCTCAAAGTTATATTTCTGTACTTAGTGTGCATATTAAAGTTATTTTATTGACATTAATTCTTCAGAGGATTATTGCATGAAAGATTGTGTATTGTGAGAACGCCTACAACACACATTAACAAGTAATACGTCACCAAGAGACGTTACACTACTACGACCACGAGGTTGTGGGACACTAAAAAAAAGTAAGGGAGGGAACGATGACGTATAATGGGAAATGGGAAATAAGCAAATACACTTAATGACATTATTCTAACAATGAATTATAGCATTAATTTGACGTATAATGGGAAATAAGCTAATACACTTAATGACATTATTCTAACAATGAATTATAGCATTAATTTGACGTATAATGGGAAATAAGCTAATACACTTAATGACATTATTCTAACAATGAATTATAGCATTAATTTGACGTATAATGGGAAATAAGCTAATACACTTAATGACATTATTCTAACAATGAATTATAGCATTAATTTGACGTATAATGGGAAATAAGCTAATACACTTAATGACATTATTCTAACAATGAATTATAGCATTAATTTGACGTATAATGGGAAATAAGCTAATACACTTAATGACATTATTCTAACAATGAATTATAGCATTAATTTTTCAATATCCACAACAATCATCAATTAATTATAGTGAATGGATTTTAAACTGTAATAATATCGTCTCTTTTTCACGCTAAAAGAATATGTATTTAACTGTGAAATACAACTATTATTTATAGTATTATTTAGGAACAAAGCGAAAGTTATTTTAAGTTTTCTTTAAAATTGTAATGACATTTCCTTGGACAGTTATTCCTATACAACACTGGACATGGTGCCATGTTTATAAGTCATTATTATTTTAACGCAACGGTGGCTGTTTAATGGTCACAAGCAACAGTCGACATGATTATATAATTATATTTGTACACATGTAATCATCCACTCGCTCGCCATGATTATATGATTATATTTGTACACATGTAATCATCCACTCGCTCGCCGTTGAAGTAAAAATCCGCCCAGCATCCGCCGCAGTAGTTGGGCTGACAGTCCGCCATGGGGAAGGAGATGCACGTCTGAACCTTACAGGGGTCCTCATCGCACGTTACAGAGGGCACGGAACAGGAGGAACGGTCCCTCACCACACCGCCCCGTGCTTGTGGGGCTAAGAAATGTGAGAGAAGAAGAAAAATGTTTAATTTAAAAAGAATGCGGTATTATTAACTTTATTTTAAAAATAACATCTTAAATGTGAGTAATGAATGATTAGATGATCGTTTATTTCCTACCAATAGCTGAACTTCCGTTAAATGAAATTTTGGTTTCTGAAAGATTTTTTTTTAAAGTCCGACATTACATCATAATTTGTTGCGCCTGATTCAAAACGTAATGCCATCTACCCAGCGGTGGGGGGATGAAATGCGATGAAATAATAAGTTTTTAACTACAAAGAGTATTAAGTCTTGCATTTGTAATTATTACCGTACTTGAAAGAATTTTTTTTAAAAAGGAGAAAAAACAAAAACGTTTGTGGACATGATGTTCCTTTCGCCATGTGTGCTTTTGTCCACACCTGAGTTGGCTTGAAAATTACTGGATTTTACAATTTGATATCACGTTAAGACTACTATTGGATGTCATGTGACCTACCATTGGATATCACGGAAAGACCTACCATAAGATATTACGTTAATACCTACTATTGAATATCACGTAAAGGCCTATGATTGAATATTAAGCAAAGACGTACCATTGAATGTTAAGTAAAGACGTACCATTGAATGTTAAGCAAAGACGTACCATTGAATATTAAGTAAAGACGTACCATTGAATATTAAGTATATCAACAACAACGTCAAAAGTTTCACTTTATGCATTGCGCGTGTTGTCCTCTAAAACTGTACTGCACCAAAAAATGTAACGCATATAATCAGATGATTTGTTTAATTAAAAGTAAGCTAGGGTTTCAACATTTTTTTTTCTTTTTCGATAAATTTTTATCTTCTTTTTTTTTCTCCAGTAGACAAGGGTTCTCACAATTGATGGGACGTCAAACATTTATTTTTTATTTGTTGTTTCTTTAAAACTTCTTTTCCCGTAAGAGCATGAGAAAACTCCCAATGCTCAATGTCTCATTGAAAGATTTTCAGAAACTGAACTGAGTTTAGAATATATACCATCGTTAATGGAGGGATTGGGAGTGTTTCAACTCTATGATTATGATTTAAAAGGGGAAAAGGGGGTGTGGTTACGTAGGCAAGTGCTTATAGTCCTCTTTGACTTCGTTTTTAAATGTAATTTTTAATAGTAATGTGTTCTAGTCTTTGATAAACTTTTGAACCACCAGTGAGCTATTAATCATGCTGTTGCGTTTTGAGTTTAGGGGCCGTCCATAAAGTACGTCACGCTATTTTTGACAATTTTTAACTCCCCCCCTCCCCCCTGTCACAAACTGTCACAAATCTTCGGGCCCCCCCCCCTTAAAGTACGTCAACAAAAATTGTGTTTTTTATTAACAAAATAGTTAAAATTTAATATAAAACACCGTGACGTCACACATGGCCGGACCCTCCTCCCCCTGTCGCACTTTCTTACACCCCCTCCCCCCCCCCTCTGGAGCGTTACGTACTTTATGGACGGCCCCTTAACGAAACTGTTCCACATTCGATTAACTCCTATTATATGTACCAGGAAAAACAAAACCAATTGAAATGAAAACCTTTATCCGGGTTGAAAAAACAAACCACTATGCAATTATTTCAATTATACAAATACATTTTAAAACTCTATAAATCAACATGGACTTTTACCTGCTTCAGGTAAAGTGTTCTTGCAGATCTCATCTTTCCCAAACTCTTCTTGCGACGTAGAGGAGTGTCAAAGAGTTGTGTCCCGGCACGAAAGTGTGTCGACGTAGAGGAGTGTCAAAGAGCTGTGTCCCGGCACGAAAGTGTGTCGACGTAGAGGAGTGTCAAAGAGCTGTGTCCCGGCACGAAAGTGTGTCGACGTAGAGGAGTGTCAAAGAGCTGTGTCCCGGCACGAAAGTGTGTCGACGTAGAGGAGTGTCAAAGAGCTGTGTCCCGAGTCCCGGCACGAAAGTGTGTCGACGTAGAGGAGTGTCAAAGAGCTGTGTCCCGGCACGGAAGTGTGTCGTGGAAAAGAAGTGCAGAAGAGTAGCGACACAGTTTGTTGTCGAATGCAGATATTTTATGTAATTCCTTTTTAAAATATCGATGTCAGATAATATTTTTGTTTGCAGTTTTTTTCTACCTGTCAGGTTACATAGTTTTGATCCAGTAATATATACCCGAAGTAAAAAGGTTTGGAAAAAGAAACATTTTAGATTCGTAAATTGTACTAAATAGGCTTTAAAAAAAAGTATATTGTACTATTTCAGTTGTAACTAAAATGTAAGAAAGGTCAAAGGTCAAAGGTCACCTGGCACAAGCCGCCCTCAAAAGAAAGGATGTGAGTTTTTACCGCAGTCATTCTCTGTAGCAATCAGTCCAATGACCATACACAGGCGAGCCGAATATTCAAGGTTGTTACACTGACAAAAGAACCTTATATCATTCATTTCTTGTCAAGTTGTCGTAGAGTTTTTTTTTATTTTATAGTTTTTGTAAAATATTTGTTATCATGTCGGCGACGTGGTATTAAAAGTCGTATCGATTACGCTGGTTAGGCTGTCTCAAAACGTCCACCACTGGTCAGCCACATATTACCCCGTCCCCATCAGGTACATTTAACAGTGGGCGCCTGCTTCGCGTGTTTGGACTCCCTGGCCCCAAGTTAATCAGAAACGCAAGTTAAGACAGGCAGTGTGTGTGACCATCTGTCTTATGACCAAAACAAACAGGCAGGCCATTCAAGATAGATGGCTCTCGTTATCTTCATTGTCTCCTTATTGTGTGGGCTGATGAGCGGTTTGTATTATTACAATCATTTATAAAAAACTGTGTAATGTATTGTTTAGTTGAAACTTACTTGCATAGTTGCACTACTTTGATGAATTTCATTTAAAATAGCCTCATTGTTTCTTAGTTATGCGACAAAGCTACGTGTCTACAAAAAGAATAAACAAAAATGTAATAACTAGATACGCCTTGCGGCGTATCATACACCGCAGACTTGCTCATGGATAGTGCAAAGAAGGGGGGGAAAGAACAGACACAAAATACATCACGAAGAAATCAAAACAACGCGAGTGAAAGTCGGTGTGGGGGGAACCACCTACGCATTGTTGGTCTCGATACATCCGGAAAGCGGTTATCTACATGCTCACTATCCTTACCAACCATAAACTGTGATTGGCTGACCCTAGCGAGGGTCAACCATGTTCGCCGAAAGGGGGAAAAGAACGGGCACAAACACACATTTTTACAAATTAAAAAATAAAATTTTCGCTGGGGCTTGAATCCAGGACCTTCCGCGTGTAACCACTGCACTACGAATCAATGTTAGTCTGTAAAGGAACAACGCAAGTGAACGCAAGAACCATAGTTGGTCTCGAGACATGCTAACCATAAACTGTTTGGTCGACCCCAGCGAGGGTCATTCGTCATGCTTGTTTGCACATACTCGCTTTGGTGAAATATATTATATATATAAATATAGAATAGACAAGATAATAATTTTTTTAAAAATATTATTATTTTTGGGATTTAGGTATGCGCTCGTAAATTTTAGTTGATTGTGTCGTTAAATATACCAACAGTGAAAACACTCATGGGAAAAAAAAGACGGTGGGCGTCATAGAAATTATTAATTTTTTTTTAAAATGGGAATGTCGATTCCGGCCCATACAATCTTGCCCCGACATAACGGCCCCGACAAAACGGCCCCAGACTAATAGATGGACTAAAAGTAAAATGTCCAATCAAATATTAAATTCGTATTTTTACTCACCTATTCAGTGTCAGGTTTTGCTAATAATAATCAATAATAATGACATCACAATAGTGAATTTAATAGCCTTTACGCGAAATGGTACCAATCGCGGCTGTTTGTTGACAAGAAACAATATAATAACATCACAAGATATAATTTTACAATTTTACCACTTTTTTAAGGGTGAAAAAGTTGACGAAAGCTTAAAATGCAAAAAAAATAAATGTTTTTGTTAAAAAATGGTAACAATTTGTCTGGGTGCCGTTTTGACCGGGGCCGTTATGTCGGGGCCGTTTTGTCTGGGGCCGTTTTGACGGGTAACCGCTGAGTGTATCTCGGCAACTACGAAAAACACTATAATCGAAATTTGGGGGTCTATCTTGCGTGAAGACATTGTTCGTGAAGCAAATAATTCAGTTGCATTTTCTATACTTGCCGACGAGACAAATGACATTTCAGGCATTGAGCAGATGTCACTTGGTGTTAGATTTATCAAAGAACAAAATGGGAAAATGATGGTCACAGAGGAATTCATGGGATATATTCCAATTGTCAATAGAAAACAGCTGAAGGTTTAACCAACACCATCATTACTAATTCATTAGAATTTTGATTAAATATGACAAAGCTTGTTGGTCAAGGATACTACGGATGTTCTACAATGGCAGGTAAAGAAGGAGGAGTCCGAGCTATAATTCGAAAAAAAATACCCAAAAGCAGCATTTGTAAATTGCAGTTCACATAAACTAAATCTTGTTGTGAACGATTTAAATAATGTGAATGTTTTACGAAACACAATAGGAACAATTAAGTCAATTATAGTGTTTTTCGAGAAAGTAATCAGCAAAGAAAACTTATTCTAAATGTTCCTTTGCTATGTGAAACTAGATGGTCACATAAATATAAAAGCTTGCGGATACTTGCTGAAAATTGTTAAACTGGAATATTTAGAACAATCGGTAATGTAATCAGTTATACTTGCCGATATAATTCTTTTTTATGTTTGATAAATGTAAACTGTCTTCCATGTAATAAACTTTCAGGAAATTTAGTTCAGTTTTATTGTAACAACTTTATGACATTTTTATGACATTTTTTTCTCAAATGTAGGGGGTCAAATGCCCCCTTTGCCCCCCCTTCCCTACGCCCATGGGCTTTTCCCTATCCGCCGCCTGGGGAAGCGATCGATAGAAGATCAGCATCTCTGCACGGAGGAAACAGAGAGGCAGAAGGTACACGGATGAGTTGGTCTACAGATGCTGAGATCCAATTATGTAGGCAACAGACCACTGGTTGGTCTGTTCGGAAGACCACGAATGAGCAGGCCAGGGCCCTAAACGTTCTTTTGGCACCAAGGATGATGATGATGATGTCTAGAAAGGGTTTGTGATATTGATGTCTCTGTGTATCGTTCTCACGTGCCCAGAAGACATCGGATGCTGCCCCATCCATTTACCCCCCCTCCCCCCAAAGCCACCATCTATCATTGCCCACTCCTGAAAATAACTTTATTACTTACTTTGTGGCTTTCTCCCCACAGTCCAGAGCGCGGTGGTCCCCACCAGCGCCCCGTGTCCTATGCCGCTGTCCATGTGCAAGGCCAATCCCTGTGACGTGACCAGTTGCCGCTCGTTCCCCATGGCGGACTGTGTCCCTGACTACTGCGGCGGCTGTAGGGCCATGTTCTACTTCAACGGAAACTACCTGGACCGTGACACCTGTGACGCCATCATTGTGTGATGCAAGTCTGACGTTATCAAAAATTAAGATGATTTTTATTTTTTCCCAAACCAGGAATATATATTTACGCCTCCCAAATAAAGTTTGGCTTTGCTTTGATTAACACAATCATTTAATTCCGATTTCCACTCAAATTTCGTTCAACATTCTGCCATTAATACGTATTTTATCTATTTATTTTAATTAAAAATAAAAATAAAATAAAAAAGTGTGAAATGATGTTAATTAATTATGGTACTAGAAGAGTAGAGTTGCTTTCTGCTCGATAATAACAATAGACACAGATCACTAGAAACATCAAACGCCACAGGAAAAAAAAAGTTTTCGCCAGAAAAAAAGGAAAAAAAATCGTTAGCAACACTTGGGAAAGACAAAACGAATTAACATAATAAAACAAACCCGTAAAAACAAATTTTTTGACTATAAATCCCTTATATATGAGACATAACTAACAGTATTGATTATTTTCAAACATTTACAGACTGAATCTGTCTTAACTCAAGTTTGCTTCATAACCCTAGGGGGGAGGGGTGGGTGGGAGGGGGAGAGGGAAAAGTCTGGTCACCGATTCGCTTGACCGAGCTCAGCGTGACACGTAAAATGTAAACAAAAGCACCCCGTCGCTTCGATCGGGTCGCCTCAATGCGTCAACTCAAATTTTCACGTGGGAAAAAAACAATAACAAACCGTGAATTTGAATTACATACCTCATATAAGGATAAACTAAAAATGCATTAATTTAATTACGGTACGTTCGATCGATCTGAAATTTTGATACGATGCATTGTTAGGTCAGACGGGTCCGTGTGCCAAATTTCAGTTTGATCGGATCATGGGAAGTGGGTCATTTTTGACTTTTGTTTTTCCGCCCGCCCGTCCCATGAGATGATGAGATGACGACAGACAGAAGACAGAGACGGCCGCGAAGTTAATATAAGGGATTTAATAAAACAAACCCGTAAAAACAAAGTTTTTGACTATAAATCCCTTATATATGAGACATAACTAACAGTATTGATTATTTTCAAACATTTACAGACTGAATCTGTCTTAACTCAACTTTGCATCATAACCCTAGTGGGGGGGGGGTGGGTGGAGGGGGGAGAGGGGAAAAGTCTGGTCACCGATTCGCTTGACCGAGCTCAGAGTGACACGTAAAATGTAAACAAAAGCGCCCGTCGCTTCGTTGGGTCGCCTCAATGCGTCAGCTCAAAATTTCACGTGGGCAAAAAAACAATAACAAACAGTGAATTTAAATTACATACCTCATATAAGGATAAACTAAAAATGCATTAATTTAATTACGGTACGTTCGATCGATCTGAAATTTTGATACGATGCATTGTTAGGTTAGACGGGTCCGTGTGCCAAATTTCAGTTCGATCGGATCATGGGAAGTGGGTCATTTTTTACTTCTTTTTTTCCGCCCGCCGAGCCCAAGACAGAGAGAGATGATGACAGACAGAGACGGCCGCGAAGTTAATATAAGGGGTTTAAAAAAGAATTCATATTTAAGATTGTGGTGCATAGAGACAAAAGACTGGATTTATTCCTGGAATATATCTACACGTAAAAATGTAAATGTTCTTTTCTTTCTTGTAACTTAAATCATCGATAGTTCGTCGGGTTCTTCGACAATTGCTTTGACATTATGACACAACGACGCATTCAAATATGCGCATGTTGTATGTCGTTTTGAGACTAGCGGTTTATGATGTGGTTTTGTATATGTATGGCCAAAGCCAGAAATCGACCAAAGGAGGAGTTTGTCAGCCAAATCTCGAAATGGCTATTTTCATCTCACGTTGACAGGCAAAAAAAATGCCAGACCTCTTCTTGATTTCGGAACTTGGCCAGCCAGTTGGCAAATTGCATGTGTCGATCGGCCACAGTCGTAATAAGCAATGATCAGATTGTGGGTGTTTGTATACCGTTATGATAATCACATTACGCCATTATTGATTGTTAGTTACAGTGTGTTACAAAATCAGTCAGATTAATTTATCATACTAAAGTAGTTAAGTATCTATTTCAACAGCGGCGCCGACTACCGGACAGTCTTTCATCAGCACATCGAATGTTGGCCACGTATTTCCCCCAGGCACTTCGGGAAATGGCCAGCCAAAGTAGCGTATACACTATTTCCAGCAAATCGGAAACGCCACGGCCAAAGGGGCCGTCCATAAAGTATGTCACGCTATTTTTTGCCATTTTTAACTCCCCCCACCCCCTGTCACAAACTGTCACAAATCTTGGAACCCCCCCCCCTAAAGTACGTCACGCTTTCAAACAAAAATTTTGTTTTTATTAACAAAATAAATAAATTTAATATAAAACACCGCGACGTCACACATGGCCGGACCCCCCTCCCCCATGTCACAAACTGTCAAACTTTCTTACACCCCCTCCCCCCTTTGTAGCGTGACGTACTTAATGGACGGTCCCAGAGTGTTAAATGTATAAATTGCAAAGAGTATTATTATCATCCTCTCTTTTGAAGACAGGTGCCACAGCTTATTTGTTCTTCAAATTTGACATTATTGTTTTTTTTTACTAACGCCTTTGTCTTTGTTTCTCGGCCACGGATTGATGTCTCAGTTACGTCTTTGTTCCACATAAGATTATACACGGATTGATTACTCTTTGCACATCTTGGCACACAAATGCTTCATTCCCAAGAGAAAAAAACACAGGATTTTTGGGGTGCGAAAGATAATGTTTGGAGCCAGAGGCCGTGTAATCTTTTATCCACGGGGGCACGGTGGTCGAGTGACATGCGCGCTCGGTGGTCTTAAAGATGGCTTCGGGTTCGAATCCACGTGAAGGCAAGGACTTGTTTCCGGGGCCAAAAGTTCCCTGAGTTCACCCAGCTTCGAATGGGTACCTAACAATAATTAGGGAAACAAAGGCGGCTGGGTAATGCGTGGAGCTCTCATAGCCTTGGTATGTACACGCTGCATCACTTGCCAACACACCGGTATGGTCTGGACCCAATAATCTTCTGTAAGACAAGACTATCCTTAAAATATATAAATGTAAACACTATTAACTTTTTTGATGAGTCTTATAGTCATTCAGGGCTGCGGAAATTAATGATTAATTTATAGATTAATCGTTTAAAAATTTTAACGATTAATCGACTGACCACCTATAAATGCACTTGAAGTCAAAAGGTAAAATATTTCGCCGATAAATATAAACTAATTTCAGGACGATTACACGAAAAATTTTGGTTTTAAACTATTGACTGACGAGAATGTTCAAAATGTTGATAAAGATTATTGTGTCCATTGATAGGAATCGTTTGCCTACCATGCAATGTTCCCTCTAAGTCTAAGCTTTGTTGGTCCATGTGCAAAGTTTTAAAAAAAAACACTCGTGTGAAAAGTTGCACAACGTCCATTTTTTGTGCAATATGTTACAAAATTTGCTGTGCGGTAATTCTAAACTGCTGCGGGGCGTCGGTCAAATATCTGCGCAGCCGTGCTGCTTAAAGTAAGTGAACCTTACTACCATGGTTCTAACACTTGGCTTACATATCACCTGCATACCAAACATCCACTACAGTACTACAGTATCGGAAACTTCAGCTGAGACGATCTAAAGCTACGTGAAAGATTGTTCAGCTCGGCTGGTTATATTGTCAATAAGACCCGCTCATCACTTGAACCAAATAATGTCAATACACTTGTATGTTTGCTTTGTTGGTTAAAAGATGTCATATTAAGAAGACATTCCAGTGTTATTTCGATTTTCGACAAGTATTTTAATACATGTTACTTATGACACCATAATTTCAATTTTTGGCTTTAATCGAAATTAACGATCAATCAATATTTAATTTTTCAAAAGTTAACGATTAAATTTAAATTTAATCGTTAAAGCCCTATTTGCAGTCATGTAATTTTGTTTCAATTATAAACTTTCTTTTTTTTTAAAAACTGTCATGTACCAATAGTAGATGTTTGAAACATATTGCCTTGTATCATTGAGCTATATATATCAAAAAGGATTTACTCGTGGGCTTGAAAAAAAGGTGCGGTTGGGTGTCCGTAGGAGCAGTGGCATCGCTAGGGGGGGGGCGAGGGTGGCGGGCCGCCCCGGGTGACACCCATCAGGGGGGTGACACCCGAGCTTAAAATTTTACTGTGTACGATTTTGATGTAAGAAAAAAGGAGACACTTTTTTTTCATCTAGAAAGAAATTAAGAAATACAATGAAACACGTTAAACGCGAAAACTTTTATTTAAAAAAATATCAGTTAACTTGCAATAATAAAACAGTTCCAACACACGAACAACATTAAAGCAAATTAGGAAAAAAAGAAAAGAAACAGTCGCAGCAGAGAGATCTTTTAAAAAAGCTGGACATGTTTTAAAAGATATAAAAACCATTTTGGCTTGGACACACCAACTGCATGGACGAATCCAACCTCACGACTCACTCCACCACAGTGGGGTTGGGGGAATACGATTTTTACCCCCCCTCCCCCCCCAAAAAAAAACAACAACAAAAAAACAAATCAAAGGATGGGTTTTCTTTGTTGATGTTTTTCTAGAGGAAAAATATGAATTCAATATCTTGGAGTTAATATTTCGTTATATATATAGTTATTAAAGGCGTGAAAGCATAGACATGTTTATGTACAGGTAGTCCTCCGGTTACGATAGTCCCATCCCGACTTACGCTGTTTAGTGGTTACGAACGAACCTGCTTTTAAAAAAAATTACGCGTTATTCCGTATTTTTAAAAATATATAGTTTTAAAAAAAAATTTCATGGGGTATCGAATTGTTTTCTCTATTTGAAAAAAAAATATTGAAAAAATATGTACTATTATTATTTCAACCTACAAATTTCGTTTGCGAATTTTTCTCCTGGCGAAGTTCTCAAACAAGTCAGTAAAGTTAAGTAAGCTTACAAGTTCCTTTTCAATTCTCATTAGAGCATACTCATTCTTTGTTGTCCCATGCAAATTTTTTACTCATTTTATATTCTTTTCAACTTTGAAAAGGATCGCTCTCAGCTGCAGTTTGATGTCATCATTAAAAGATAGATGCGAAGTGCGATGTGTACATTTGTAAAGGACTGTGTGAAATTTAAATCCTTCAAAAGCATCAAAATTTTTAGCTCTGTGCACGTGTTTTGAGTTTCGCAATGGGCTACTTTTTTCCTGGGTCTGGACAATACATTTTTTTTAAGTTCTGAAAATTGGACTAATTCTGAAGGTAAGCAGTCTTCGAAATCGCTTGAATATTCTTCCATTAACTTGGCTGCTGCCCATCAGATAGCGAAATTGCTGAGCTCAGTTAGGTTTGAAAGAAAGCCAAATTTCTCATGGATGTCTTTATATGCGCCTAACCGATGTTGTAGGGTTTAAGAAAGTTTGTCAATGATTACCAGAAACACCTCAACCTTGAATTTTTGTCTGACGCTTTCTTTTTTTAATTTTTTTCAAAATAGCATTGAAGATTGTTTATACTTTTTTTTACCACGGACTTGTCCCTTCCTTTGTCTTCATAGTAATCAAATTAAGAATGCTGTCTTTTAACAAACTGAAATTTAAAGTAAAATAGCGACTTCCAGTTGTTCAAGTTCCTTTAGAAATCCTTCTGCTTCAAGTCGACAGTCACGTGGCTGATTTTAGTTTGTTGCTAATTCTTCCAGTGCTGCGATATTCTCATGGTATGAGTTATTAACAGACCTTACAGCATCATGTCAGGCTAACCATCGTGTGTCAGACAAGGCTTTGTTAACATGTATCAATTTCATGTGTTTTTGAAGTAACTGTCAACGATGAGTAGATGCAACAAGCTGGGTATAAAGATTTTGCAGAAGACACAAAAATCTGACTGCAGCAGGACAACCTGCTGCACTTTTCCCAACCAAATTAATAGAATTGAGCTGTGCACGGCACATAATGAGCAACACTGCACTTCTCATGAAGAATAGCCTGGTTTCCATTTATACTTCCTACTCATATTTGCCGCATTGCCGTATGACTGTCCAAGGCATTTTCAGGGATTCATACAAACATTTGCCTGCATCTTTATTATACACTATAATTTATAATAAGTTTGGGGGACCTTAAATTATTGGGGGCCCCTAGCTTTAGCCCGTTCAGCGCCCCCCCCCTTTTTTTAATCCGTTATGGGGGATGGGGTCACTCGTCTGTGACGATGTGGGACGAGGGGGGATGGGTGTGTTTAAATAAATGTGACGTCACATAAAAAACGCGCAACTTTAAATAAAAGTTCCACTTGAATATTTGATTGTTTACCATCTATTTTATTACGTTTTCAATGGCTTCACGCGTGTTACGATATTAGAGTGCAGACTTACACTAAACTACATATTTAAAATTACAAAAAATAATTGCAACATGCTAATTTTTATTGAGAAAATACGGCTTGGGGGGAGGGGGTTGTCCAGGCTTTGTGACGTCATATCGTAAAAGAATGGGTGGGGGTCTAAGTTTTTGTGAGAAAGTAGGACGCTGGGGGAGGGTGGGGTAAAAATTGGCAACCTCACATGACGTCATTTATGGGCGGCCCCTTCAGTCGTGAAGGGGTGACACCATCAGCTACCGCCCCGAGTGACACCAACCCTAGCGACGCCTCTGCGTAGGAGGGTAACACCAATTGCTTCACTTGAATGAATGATTTGTCAAGTAACTACAAATAGGTGCGAAGTTCATACAAGGCAGCCGGAACAGTTTATGGGTGGGGGCCCGGGCGGTGGGGGGTATTTCTTAGAGGGCCGTATCTCTGGTAGCTTCAGGCTTCAGGGTTCTTCGCCATTGTTGCACTAAAAGTTGAAAATAAAAGAGGGGCGGGGTGATAATAATAAACATTACAGTTTTTTAAACAGGAGTTTGTTTTTTTTCGTTGCGTTGTTGTTTTTTTTTGGCAAACATTTATGCTTTAGATAGATTGATCTTAATTTCAAAAGTTGAGATGGGGATTTGCGGGGGAGGCGATGGTATCGGCAAAGAAGGAGTTTAAACAATGGCCGATGATCCGTGTGAAAAGAATCTGTGGTGCGAGTGGCTAAAAAAAATGAAGTGCTGCCTTTCGAAAAGCCACCATTGTACAGGGGGAAATCGCATCAGCATTTCGTATTAAAACTGTCTCGGATGCTTTAACAAAAAAAAAGAACTCGGGCATTGTCGGCGTAGTCGGCGGACTGGAGTGAATCGTCTGAATTAAAAGTCTCCAGTTGTGAATGAAACACGGCGGTCGTGTCAATAGACAACCTGGCTTAAAACAAAGGCGATTATTCCGTGCGGCGAAACTGATTGCCGAGGCAAGAGCAGTAGCAGTGGTCGGATCTCCGACAATCGCGATTCATGAAAATAGAGGTTTAAAAAAAATGATGATAAAAAAATGTTGCCATGTTTGCACAAGCGTGACGGGATAGCCATGTGCTATTCGTCCGACTCGTGAGCCGCGAGGTGAAAAGACGAGAGTTTGATGTGAGGTTATCTCATTGCGAGATTAGCTGACCCCGTAAAGAAGGGAAAAAATTGGAGATTTGAAAAAATTTTAATGGTTGTTGTTACTGACGTCATGAGCTGTTAGATCACGTGTTTTGAACGTTCTGCTGAATGTAAACAAAACATAGTAATAGGCAAGTGGGGGGAGGCGGGAAGGAGTGTATTGATAAATGTAGGAGGGAAGGGGAGAACATGAAAACTTATGGGGAGAGCGCGTAAAAACATGAAGTACAAGATTCCCATCTTCATTTCATCAACACGGTGGGCAGTTCATGTTAACAAAAATTAACACAATGGGCAGTTCATGTTAACAAAAATTAACACAATGGGCAGTTCATGTTTACTAAAATTAACACAATGGGCAGTTCATGTTTACTAAAATTAACACAATGGGCAGTTCATGTTTACTAAAATTAACACAATGGGCAGTTCATGTTTACTAAAATTAACACAATGGGCAGTTCATGTTTACTAAAATTAACACAATGGGCAGTTCATGTTTACTAAAATTAACACAATGGGCAGTTCATGTTTACTAAAATTAACACAATGGGCAGTTCATGTTTACTAAAATTAACACAATGGGCAGTTCATGTTTACTAAAATTAACACAATGGGCAGTTCATGTTTACTAAAATTAACACAATGGGCAGTTCATGTTTACTAAAATTAACACAATGGGCAGTTCATGTTTACTAAAATTAACACAATTGGGAGTTCATATTAACAAAAATTAACACAATGGGGAGTTAATGTTGAATTTTTTAAAAACTCAATGTGGAGTTAATGAATACAATGAATGATACACCTGAACAGTTTTCTTAGAGAAACATAGGACTTTGGAGGGACTAAAAAAATAGAGGGGGGGGGGACGACCACGGTTGGGCTTGTGACGTCACATCGTTAAGACATGTAAACCTCCATTCACTCAAGAAAACAAAAGATAAAAGATTCAAAGATAGTAGTCCCTGATACATTGGTATGTATAAGAGGTCGTTTGTAGTATGTTGATCCTGTAACAGGTCGTATGCATTAATTTGGTCCTGTAATAGGTCGTATGCCAAACTATCCGGATCCAGTAAATAGTAAAAAAAAACACATCCGGCCACCCCCTAGTAATTTGGTCCTGTAATAGGTATCTGTAGTAATTTGGTCCTGTAATAGGTATATGTAGTAATTTGGTGTTGTAATAGGTATCTGTAGTAATTTGGTCCTGTAATAGGTATCTATAGTAATTTGGTCCTGTAATAGGTATCTGTAGTAATTTGGTCCTGTAATAGGAATCTGTTGTAATTTGGTCCTGTAATAGGTCATTTGTGGTATGTTGGTCCTGTAATAGGTCATTTGTGGTATGTTGGTCCTGTAATAGGTCGTATGCCAAACTATCCGGATCCAGTAAATAGTAAAAAACCACATCCGGCCACCCCCTAGTAATTTGGTCCTGTAATAGGTATCTGTAGTAATTTGGTCCTGTAATAGGTATCTGTTGTAATTTGGTCCTGTAATAGGTATCTGTAGTAATTTGGTCCTGTAATAGGTATCTGTAGTAATTTGGTCCTGTAATAGGTATTTGTTGTAATTTGGTCCTGTAATAGGTATCTGTAGTAATTTGGTCCTGTAATAGGTATCTGTTGTAATTTGGTCCTGTAATAGGTATCTGTAGTAATTTGGTCCTGTAATAGGTATCTGTTGTAATTTGGTCCTGTAATATGTATCTGTTGTAATTTGGTCCTGTAATAGGTATATGTAGTAATTTGGTCCTGTAATAGGTCATTTGTGGTATGTTGGTCCTGTAATAGGTCGTATGCCAAACTATCCAGATCCAGTAAATAGTAAAAAACCACATCCGGCCACCCCCTAGTAATTTGGTCATGTAATAGGTCGTATGTAGTAAGTAGGTCCCGTAATAGGTTGCATAAAGTATGTTTGTAAATGGGTAACTTGGTCCAGTTGAATTCGGGTAATTTGGTAGTTAAGTTGTTTATGGGTATTTTTTGTAAAATGGGTGCATGTAGTAATTTGGTCGTGTATGTTGTATATAGGTAACTTGAACAGCTTGGGTTATGTTGTCATTTTGTAGTGTATTTTGACCATGGTTAACTTGGTCCAATGGGATCATGTGGTAATTTGGTCCTGTATGTTGTATATAGGTAACTTGAACAGCTTGGGTTATGTTGTCATTTTGTAGTGTATTTTGACCATGGTTAACTTGGTCCAATGGGATCATGTGGTATTTTGGTCCTGTATGTTGTATATAGGTAACTTGAACAGTTTGGGTTATGTTTTCATTTTGTAGTGTATTTTGAACATGGTTAACTTGGTCCAAGGGGATCATGTGGTAATTTGATCGTGTATGTTGTATAAGGGTTGATGTTTTTTTCAAATGGGATATTTTGATGTGTTTGGCAGTGTATTTTTTTATAGGTGACTTATTCCAATGGGATTTTGTGATAATTTGGTCGTGTCTGTTAAATATGGGCAACTTGGTCAAATAAGATAATGTAGTAGTGTGGTCGCGTAAGTTGTGTAAGTTGTGTAAGTTGTGTAAGTTGTGTAAGTTGTGTAAGTTGTGTAAGTTGTGTAAGTTGTGTTTTGCTTATTTTGTTACAGTGGAATTTATGTTTTCTATTTGGTGCAGTCAGCTTGATATATTCATGTGTGGCGATTTGGGACGTAAACTGTTTTTTTTAAAATATGCAAGCACATAATACATATCACATAAAACATGCATTTCATCCAAACATTTTTGTTTGACATGTTTTAAACAACTGTTTTATGTGGCATATTTTATGTGATATTTTTATGTTATATTTTTTATGTGATACTTTTATGTGATGCACTGCATCTTGTATTTAGCACTGCATATTGTTGTTAGTAATCAACCAATGCCGTATGTTGATTAATGTAATGAATTAACACTGTATGTTGCTGTTTGTTGTATATCAACACTTTATAATGTTGTTTAATGTAAGAAATCAACAATGCATTTATTTGCTTGTAAAATAACAGAAATTTATGTCTTTTTTATGGAATCAATATTTTTTATATTTTTTTCTGATTCTCTACTTTGAATCTGAATGTACTACGATAGGGCCATAAAATCGGCCCATAACACTGAAACAGGGTCTCTGTTTAGAATCCTGTCAGCAAATCCCATGCTTAAACTTAATGTTCCTGTTGACCAATCAATGAACGACCTTCAATCACACTATCATCCCATGTAACCAGATCGTAACACGAAGGTCTCTTTACGGCATTTTTTTACCCGGTTCTAACGTTTCGTGTTTGATTGGTGTTGGCCGGCCATGGTGACATTGCTTTTTGTCACAGATGATTCAGTGTTATAGCTTTAAAACTCGATCTTTCTGGAACGTTCTCTTTGATTGTTTGGTTGCTATAATAGAAGAACACATGCACAGAGCTAACTAGCAACAATAATATAACATTGGGGGGGGGAAGGAAACAAGAAGAAATTATAGAAATTAGCTACATAGGTAATAATTGCAGCAATACTAGAATATAGGGAGAGAAGGAAACTCTTATAGCAGTGCTAGGATATGGAGAGAAAAGTAAGCAGCACCGAGACTACGGGGTATGGAGTAACCAGAGATAACCAGTAACCATTCTAGAAGGGATGTCCAGTGATGTCCAGTGATGTCCATCCATCCCTGTGGCGTTACGGACCATGTAGGGCTTTGGGCCAGCCTCACCACCTCCCTCCACTCAGTCCCAACCAACGCCTCTCTTCTCCGTGATTGGATTCCCAGTTGCTGTTAATCTTTCTCTATATATGATCAATCTATCTAAGTCTAGGTCTTCTCTTGAGACGTTTTCCTCTGGGGTTTCGGTGGTGCACCCTCTTTGATCCTCTGTCATTTCTCATTCTAAGCGTCCCATCCAGCGCAGTCTTACATTGTTTTTCTTCTGAAAAATATCGCAGGATACTGATATAGACCTAGAAGGGATGTGCCACACACAAATGTAAAAAAAAAGGGGGGGGGCGCGGGGAACACCATTGGCTCTCATATTCCCATGAGGCTGACAAATATTTTTTAAAAATCTCTCGAATGGATTCTGTAACTTTAACTCATCCGTGAGGTCATGTACCATCATGTTCATTGCCATTCTTTGGATTTTTTCATGCAAGACGTCTTTTGTTGTGGGGTTGGGGGTGGGTTTGTTGTGCACGTGCGTGTGAGCATCCATGTGCGCGTGCGTGTGAGCATCCATGTGCGCGTGCGTGTCAGCATCCTTCATGTGCGCGTGCGTGCATGTTGATGCTTCCTTATTACCTATTCGTTCGTATACGATCCATCTTTCCGCCGTTTAGTGAATAATTGAAGGGTGCGTAACATGGTGCGCGTAAACAATATCCGCCGTGTGTTCGACTTAATATGACCAAATTATATAACATGACGTTATCTAGCCACAGCATTGTGTTTACTTGAGGTGGGTAGAGAGTGGACACATTTAACACACCCTCATGTTCCATTTACTAAACCCTCATGTTCCATTTACCACACCCTCATGTTTCATTTACCACACCCTCATGTTCCATTAACACACCCTCATGTTCCATTAACACACCCTCATGTTCCATTAACACACCCTCATGTTCCATTAATACACCCTCATGTTTCATTTACACACTCACATGTTCCATCTACACACTCACATGTTCCATGTACACACTCACATGTTCCATGTACACACTCACATGTTCCATTTACACACTCACATGTTCCATTTACACACTCACATGTTTCATTTACGTACTCACATGTTCTATTTCCCACACCCAAATGTTCCATTTACACACTCACATGTTCCATGTACACACTCACATGTTCCATTTACATACTCACACGTTCCATTACCACACCCTCATGTTCCATTTACACACTAACATGTTTCATTTACACACTCACATGTTCCATTTCCCACATTCTCATGATCATGACTTTTACGACTTAACGTTTGTTCTTTTAGAGTAACTAATTAAACAACTCTTCGTGTGTTGTTCCATGTTGCAGCTGCACTAATTGCACACCGAGATAAAAACATACTATCAAATCGGAAATCTTATCTTCCATGACTGTTTAAAATAAAAATGAAAGAAGAAAAAAAAACGCCACTGGGATTTCTATTTTTTTTTATTTGAGTGTGTGGCTGGCCAAGCGTTACAATAGCCGGTCAAAGCGAGGCTGGGATGACAAGGCACAGGGAGCAACGGTAAATGGCGAAGGGAAAACATGAATAACACGTCCCCTCTCAAAATACCATTAGAGATGATGATTAAAAGCGGCCGCCACTTGTGAGGTATTAAAAGATGCACTTTTCAACACAACTCTCCTCTCCCTTTGGTCCAATGTTGCCTCCCTTAGGGAGCTGGCATCACTAGTGAAATCGCTTCATTGGCTCGTTTCAAAGGGCCATCATTTCGTTTACAGCGCCGAGGCTCGAGTTGTATTGTCGAGGGTATTATTTTTTCCCCTTTACAAAACCAAGAGTAGCTATTATCTCCAACAGCTGGTACTTAAGGGTGGACAAATCAAGTTTACAAATTTAAATTTTAAAAAAAGCGGCAAAATGTTTTATCTCGGTAATTTAGGAAATTTCTCAATATTCATCTTTTGGTGACAAATTCGGTTAAGGGACCTTGTTGAGTTTTAGTTGTATGAATCTAAAAGTTTGATTTTTTAACTCGGTATTTTGTATTTTATGATGTGGTATCCAGGTGTTGATTGATATTTATTTATTAAATCCCTTACATTAACTTCACCGTCTTGTCTCTCTCTCTGTCGTCATCTCTTCGTCCGTTAGTTGGTCGAAAGGACAAGCCAAAAATGACACACTTCCCTTTATGATATCGAGCTGAAATTTTGCACATAGACTTGTGTCACCTAACAATGCATCGCATCAAAATTTCAGATCCATCGAATGTATCGTAATTAAATTAATGCATTTTTAGTTTATCTCTATATAACTATATGTACTGAACTCCCCGTTTTACAGCAAAGGGGAGTTAAGTCAGTTTCAGTCTGTAAATATTTGTCGCGTTTGAACATAATCAATACTTTAAGTTCTGTCTCATATATAAGGAACTAATAGTCAAAAACTTTGCTTTTACGGGGTTGTTTAATTTATTTTTATTTTTATGTTCGTCTTTAAATAACATTAAAAAGCTAAATCAATGGCAGCGTGAATATCTTTTTCAATTCAAAATTCATTCACCATTTTTTATCATTTCATACGTAGAAATTGGTGAGTTATGGATAGTCTGATAAACTGAATCTATAATAGATTGGTTCGTGAATCTGTGTTCTTGTTCAGCCTTTATCAAGTATTTTGTTAAATTGTTAAAATTATGGCCTTCTTGAGTTTAAGCTAAGTATTATGTAGTTGATTTTCCTTTTTTTAAAAACGAGTGTATTACCCGTCAAAAATGACGGAAGTTTTCAAAATAAATACATTTCAGCTGAAATCTATTAATTTTAACTGATTAGAAATCAGAATAAAAAAATAATGTAATACAGAACTTTCATTTCTTTTATTGATTTTTATTTTTATTAATTTATTTTCATATTGAAAAATTTTATGCGGAAGTTCGAAAAGAGTTATTTTTGGTGCAGTAATTTAGTGCGCTGTTTTCTAAAATTAGTAGCGTTACGAACGGACAGATGGACGGGACGTACATAGCAAATTATGTATATTAACTAGTGTATCACCCGTCAAAAATGACGGAAGTTTTCAAAATAAATACACATCAGATTAAAAAATAACGTAATACAGAACTTTCATTTATTTTATTTATTTTCATTTGATTCATTTATTATCATATTGAACAATTTTTTGCGACAAGTGCAAAAAAAGTATTATTTTTGGTGCAGTAAAATTTCTAAAATTAGTAGCACTATAAAACAAAATCGATCGCAGCGCCACATAACAGCATTACATCCATACAGACAACGGGAATTATGTATATTGATATTTGTGTTCATGTGATGCTCAAATTCAGGAAGCAACTTTCGAAGGTTGGAGAAACTTCAACTCACCGTTTATAGCTCTCTTATATCTCTCGATCATTTTCTTCTTTTTTCTCTTCACTTTCCTTAAATTGTATAAATGCGCAACATTCAATGTTTAAATTCCATGTGCAGTATTTAATGTTTAAATTCAATGTGCAACATACAATGTCTAAATTTAATGCACAACGTTCAATGTACAACATTCAATATGCAACATTCAATGTCTAAATTCAATGTGCAGCATTCAATGTCTAAATTCCAAACGCAACATTAAAAATCGTAATTCTTTGTGCAACATTCAATGTTAAATTCGATCTGCAGAATTCAATGTCTTACTTAATTGCGTTCCATTCAAAGTCAAACCGTGTTGTGTCACATCCAATGTCTGACTTTGTTGCGCCACGTCAGTTGCCTGACGCTGATCACGAACCCACACAATCCCTGGGATCGTTTATCAGTGCCACTCTACCAGAGGAAGAATTCTTGGTTTTTGATTGACTGCTATAAATAACACCCAGCCCACAGCTGGCTTCCTGCAAAATGACAAAAACTGGGCGTGAGCTATTCACCAGCGGTTCTAAAAAGGACCAGCCATTGTCAATATCTAAATCAAGACAAGGAAACAACACAATTAAAAAATTCCCTACCACTTTGAATGTGTCAACACAATCTATGTGCGCTCGGCTATCTTGTATTTTCCCTACAAAAAAAAAGGCTGAGTTCATTCCCCATAGACCGCTTATCCGCCCTTTGTTTTAACTTGTAACCGATTTTTCCTTTAAACACCTGCAAATCCAATTTCGTTAATAATTCCGGTTCTGAATTTCATGATATTTGCATAACTGGACTCATTTTTTTGTATCACCTCCCTTATTCGCTCCTTTTTTTCCCCCACTACCTTTTCAAAAATAAAAAAACAGGAAAATGCTCTTCAACATTTCAATACCTTTATTTGTTAGCCGATTGGTGGCTCTATTGTTCGCAGAGCTCACCTTCGATTTTCTACCCTTTTCTTCGGCTAATCTCCCATTGAGGTTCATTTTCATCCCATCGCTCGACGAGTCTCTTCTCCTTGTACCTCTCTCTTTTTTTCCTCCCTGTCCCCCACCCACCTCCGCCCACCACGTCCCCGTCGGTTTATTCACCCCACGTGACTGGGCCTGACACGCTTTATTTGATGCTGGTCAATCTTAATTAGTGAACCAGGGGGAGGAAAATGACGTGTCGTTCTGCAGCAGCAACGGTGCCCCCCCCCACACACACTCACACACACGCACACACACATCAATGTTTGGTGATGGTTAACTCCAGGAATCATCGGATGTGTCCCAACGGATGTGGATGTTTGCTTGCGCTCCAAAAATATTAACATTTTTTTTAAAAATTATTTTTTTAACGGCGGATGTGATTTGAATGTTTGTGTGTGTGTGTGTGTGTGTGAGAGAGAGAGAGAGAGAGAGAGAGAGAGAGAGAGAGAGAGAGAGAGAGAGAGAGAGGGGGGGTAGAGAGAGATGGAGAGAGGGTGAAATGTAGAGAGAGGAGGGAGAGAGAGTGGGATAAAGAGAAAGGGAGAGATGGTGAGTGAGAGGGGGAGAGTGACGGAGAGAGAGAGAGAGTGAGGGAGAGTGAGGGAGAGAGTGAGGGAGAGTGAGGGAGAGTTAGGGAGAGTGAGAGAGAGTGAGAGAGAGTGAGGGAGAGTGCGGGAGAGAGAGAGTGAGGGAGAGAGAGGGAGAGAGTGAGGGAGAATTAGGGAGAGAGAGTGAGGGAGAGTGAGGGAGAGAGAGTGAGGGAGAGAGAGTGAGGGAGAGTGAGGGAGAGAGTGAGGGAGAGAGTGAGGGAGAGTGAGGGAGAGAGTGAGGGAGAGTGAGAGAGTGAGGGAGAGTGAGAGTGAGAGAGTGAGTGAGAGTGAGGGAGAGTGAGGGAGAGAGGGAGGGAGAGAGTGAGGGAGAGTGAGGGAGAGAGTGAGGGAGAGGGAGAGAGTGACGGAGAGTGAGAGAGAGTGAGGGAGAGAGTGAGGGAGAGTGAGGGAGAGAGTGAGGGAGAGTGAGGGAGAGAGTGGGGGAAGGAGAAGGAAAGAGGGATGGAGAAAGGGATAGGGGTAGATAGATAGATAGATAGATAGATAGATAGATAGATAGATAGATAGATTAGATAGATAGATAGATAGATAGATAGATAGATAGATAGATAGATAGATGATGGATGGATGGATGGATGGATGGATGGATGGTATGGATGGATGGATGGATGGATGGATGGATGGATGGATGATGGATGGATGGATGGATGGATTGGATGGATGGATGGATGGATGGATGGATGGATGGATGGATGGATGGATGGATGGATGGATGGATGGGATGGATGGATGGATGGATGATGGATGGATGGATGGATGGATGGTGGATGGATGGATGGATGGATGGATGGATGGATGGATGGATGGATGTGGATGGATGGATGATGGATGGATGGATGGATGGATGGATAGAGAGAGAGAGAGAGAGAGAGTTAGAGAGAGAGTTAGAGAGAGAGAGAGAGTGAGAGAGGGATGGAGCAAGAGTAAAATAAAATTTAAAAAATCCTTTCCCATCGCCACAAAGGACATTGACAATCGCACCGGTAACAAAACAATAATTTTTCGTTGGCGAGGAGGGGGCGTGGATTGGGGGGGGGGTGTTCAGGACAGAGTCAGGATGGGGTTGGGGTTGGCGGGGGGATGGTCCTCTGCACGTGCTCTAGGACTAACCCTTTGAATGGCGTGTGCAGTGAGGTGTGACCGGGGAGCTATTTTCCACTTAGTGGATGCGGGAGGGTGGTGGTTGGTTGTTGTCGGTTAGTGGTTGGTTAGCGGGTTGTACATGACGTCATGTCCCAACACCAACATTTCATTAACTCGTCAGGGAAGTGTCAACAGTGCAGAGTCACTAACAGTTTTAGCGAAAGGGGGGGGGGATGAAATTGAGCAAGAGTAAGATTGCACCGCGCCCCACCCTCTTCTCAAACAGTGCCGTTATTTGAAAGTTTCATCTCCAGTTGTTGTTTTCTCCTTATGTTTCTTGAAACTTATTTGTTTCGCGCTATTGTATCGTATAATTGTGTTCTTGTATTGCTTGTTGCTAGTCCCACAGGCTTCAGTGTAAAATATTATTATTGAAATCCCTTATGTTAACTTCACCGTCGTCTCATGGTGGGGCGGAAAAACGAAAGTAAAAAAATGACCCACTTCCCGTTATGTTATCGAACTGAAATTTTTGCACATAGACTTGTGTCACTTAACAATGCATTGTATCAAAATTTCAGATCGAATGTACCGTAAATAAATTACCGGTAATGCATTTTAGTTTATCTCTATGTATCCGTCTGCTATTGTTAACTTCCACGTGCCACTGGAGTTCACTCCAGCCATCGATGACCACATCCCCGTGTTACAGCAAGGGGAGTTAAGTCACGTTCAGTCTGTAAATGTTTGTCGCGCGATGCGTATTATATTGAACATATTCAATTATTTTAGTTAAATGCCTCATTAATAAGGGCTTTATATTCAAAAACATTGTTTTTACGGGGTTGTTTATTTCTTACTGTTGTCAGGTTTATTGAGGCCCCTATCCTATTAACTCGTGCACGATTCCGGATCTGTATGTGTCATCAACGCGTCAACGCTTCCGGATCAGTCTTCAACTTTTTCAAAAAGCTCGTAAACACGTTTTATGACTTGCTAGAGTGCTGCAATTTTCTCAGTAGGTTTGGCTTGTGAGGAGGATTAAGCTATTAAATTTTCAGATCGATCGAATGTACCGTAATTAAATTAATGCATTTTTAGTTTATCTCTATATGTAGCGGCCAGCTTTTGTTGACATTTTACGCGTCACGCTGAGTTAATTTCAGCCATCCGTGACCAAACTTTATCCCTGCCCCCTCCCCCCCCCCGTTTTACAACAAAGGGGATTTAAGGCAATCGCAGTCTGTAAATGTTTTTCTCGTTTAAGCATGATCAATACTTGTTAGTTATGTCTTATATATAAGGGATTTATAGTCAAAAAATTTGTTTTCACGGGTTGTTTAAAGAGTTTAAATTTTATTGAATGAAATTAAGTTTACAAATCTTTTGATAACGCGAAAAAGTAGAAAATAAACTGAAGAAAATTTATTTTTTTAAAAAGATTAGGCACAGCTGCACTGAGGAATGTAGAATCTCGCATGAAAAGGCAGAAAATAATTTTTTTATTCACAAACTACTTAGTCACACTAGGGGACTCAGAACTCAGAAGTTTTATTGATATTTATTTTGATCGAGTGTGGGATTTAATGTGACATATAAAATTTGATCAACTAACACAAAAGTTCTGAGATGTATCCATCCATCCATCCATCCATCCATCCATCCATCCATCCATTCGTCCATCCGTCCATCCGTCAATCCATCCATCCGTCCGTCCATCCGTCCGTCCATCCGTCCATCCATCCATCCATCCATCCATCCATCCATCCATCCATCCATCCATCCATCCATCCATCCATCCATCCATCCATCCATCCATCCATCCATCCATCCATCCATCCATCCATCCATCTATCTATCTGCCTGCCTGTCTGTCTGTCTGCCTACCTGCCTACATACTGACCTACCTACCTAACTTCCTACCTGCCTATCTACCTACCGAGATAACTACCCATCCACCCACTCAATCACCTACCCACCCAGCTATCTACCTTTTTTCTATTCCTTAATTTTTTTAAAATTTAAATTATTTTTTTAAAACTTATATTACATCATCTCTCCATACAGCGGCACTCTACAAAGAAATCATGGGGACATGAGAAAATATGGAAGGAATCGCCATTTCGAGATTTATTGTACACAACACACCAGTGTGACTAGTTATGGGTTTAAAATGTAAAATAAATGAAAATATAATGCTTCAATTTCATATTTTTAATGAAGCTAAACTTATTATTTAAGTGTGTCTCCGTCAAAACGTATCATCAAAATATTTCTACTTTTCACAAACTTATTTTTAAATTTAAAAAAAATTATGTCAATGATTTTTAAAAAATTATTTTTAACGATTAGAAAAAATATATCGTTATCCGAGATAAGCATACTGCCTTGTCAAGAACATTTGTAAGTTGAAATGAACTTATACTTACGATATTTATAACACAATTTCATATTAGTCTAATATGATGAGAATGATCCTCGTCGAATACGATGGACGAACAACAACACAATACAAAATATAAATCAAAGGGTTTTATTTTTAAAAATGAATTTAGTTGCACTTCAAAATGGCTTTTTCCGCTTAATGTCTCAATTAAAAATTATTTTCATTTCTACATCAATACTACATCTGACCATATCAGACTCGGATCCCTCCTTCAGCGTGTTCAATTGCGTTCTATTCCTGGATTTTTGGCAGTACTGGACACCGATTGGTCATTAGTCGGGCACGTGCTGTGGGCACATCACGTTCAAAAGTAATTAGCTCTTTCATCGGTTGGTCAAAACCTCAGACCACAAAGAGGAAATAGTGGACAGGAAGGTCACTTAGATATTGATGTCTACAGAGCTACGACAGACGTCCATGAGGCCACACAGAGAAAATTCTTGATGTGTATAGAGAAGGGACAAACGTCCAGACAACACAGAGGAAATAGTAGACAAGAAGTTCACTTAGTTATTGATGTCCGCAGAACAGGGACAGGCCTTCAAGGAAGTGTTGTACCAATCTAATCTCATATTCTGTAAGCTTGAGATTAATCTCTTGAAACTTTGGTTAACACCTGGAAAGCCTGTCCCATCTGCTGAGTATGGTACATACAACATTGTCTGAACGTAGTACTCTTTCGCCGCATTAGCTTCTAAGGCTATCTCCAGCGTGGGGCACAAGGTCAACAGTACGCAACTTTTTCAGAGGCCAGGCTGCAATGCCAGCAGTTTGAGTCCCTGCTGTGTTCTAGCCATTTAAAGTGCGAGTTGTTTGGCAGTGCACCGTTTTCATTTCAGTCACCAAAATAACTAAAAGAATTTAGTGGGTTTTTTTAAATATTTTTTTTTAATGTATCTCTAAAACTATTTTATTTCTTATGAAGTTTTCAATGTATCGGTCAACGTGACCCATCTAAAAGAGCTGCTGTCATCTTTTTTTTCTCCCTCTATTTTGTCAACTCCCCCCCCCCTGAGGATCACTTCTAGTCGTCAAGCTGAAGTATAGACCTTAACCCTCTGTAATCTACCAACCAGTAATTCTCTATAACCAAAGAGCTCTTGTTAGCTAAGTTTGCAATAGTGAACATATATAATACAGCTTTGAGCAAAAGAAATAATTAAATACATAAATTCTTTTTTTTTAATAACTAAAATTCTGCTAACTTAGAAAATTGGCCAGGAATACGCAATTAGTTAAATTAATAAACGAAGAGCAAAAAGCAAAGTAGCAATAATACATAAGGCAAACATTCTAATTTGGAAATACAACACAAAGATAATCTAATACAACCCACTCATAGACATAGAGATAAAAACACTTTTCTTATTCTAAATGTAGGAACGAACAAGCACACACAAGTTCTCGATCTTCCGGTCAGGAATTTGAATGTGGAATGGGTCGACTGAAAAACAGCAAGATAGAAAACCAACATACTAACACTATCCACATTTAAAAACATTTTTTTTAAAAATGAAATACCAGACATAAACCATGGATAAGCATAGAACACAAAATTCTTCTGTAATATACAAGATAAGATAACTTAAGTAATGATAAGATAAGAAAAGATAATATGTGTAAAGATGAAAGTAGGAAATCGACAACAATGCAAATGGTATGATGAGATACAGGTTTTGATGTTTCGAACAGCTGTGAATTTGGGAGGCGCCATGAACCTTCACGTGTGCCACAAAAAGTGGAGCTCACTAGCGAATCAAGTGCCATCCTTCCCCTCACCCCCCCCCCTCCCACCACTCTTCCATTTCCCCCCAACCTGGGAAGATATTCGGGTCGGAAGGACACTTAGTTTGGTTTATAAATGAAAGGGGTGAAAAGCGTATTAAAATTATAGATTAACTACTTTATGATTTCTTGAACAAACATTTTATTTGGAGGGGTAATTTAACTTAGATTTTGTTTTCGAATGTTTTGGCTGCTTATAGCCCACTCCAATATGTACGAAAGACATATACTGACATTGGTGATAAAGACAAATACTGACATTGGTGATAAAGACATATACTGACATTGAGGATTTTCAAAATACTTTGTTTGAAAGAATGCAAATGTGAAGCCCACTACAAACACGTTCACAATGAGTGGCGCGAGATTCCTTGATCAACAAATCATCCGGCTGGAAATACGGGCCAAGCCCAAACAACCATACAGGAAGTGACGTTTGAAAAGAGCCACGTGTGACGCAGCGTGTTGTCGTTAGTGACGTCCTTTCTACACTTCCCGTGTGATGAACGGTGCGAGCAATGGGATGAGCGAACCACACGCGGCAAGCGTTCGTTGTTTGGAGTGTGGGAGCGCGGTGGTATGCACGCGGTGCGCACGACCAAATTATCCCAAGCTTTAATCTTTAAATAGATTTTTTTTTGTGGTGAGATCTGTTGGTGTTCTTTCCTTTTAAAAAAATAGCAAAAGTTTTTACGTCATAAAAATGGGCGTTGTGGCAAAGGAACTGAATGGAGCTGGACTCTACACTTCACCGGTGGTTGTCTGGCTTAACCCAGAAGTTACGTCAAGATCTTTGCATAAATAGTGGATTTTTTTTCCAGTAACATTCTAAATCAAAGGGCTGCTGTTTCAATTAATCTCCGTTAAACAAATTTAAAAAAAACAAACAAAAGAACTGCGCACTTTTATTGTTGGGGAATTCCCCAGACGGAGCGCTTTTTATTTGTCGCAGTGGTTTTTAAACAAATCCTGGCAATAAAATGGAAATCAATTTATGTGGCTAGAATATTTCAAACGCTTTTATATGAGATTTTGACCATTGACGAAACAGGACAATAACTGCAGACAATCAAAATGGCACTATTGACAAATTATATTTGAGACTGATTTTCATTAAATTTTTATTTTCTTTAAATAAATTTTTTTCAGAAATAAATTTGTGGTACATCTTTTATTTTTACGTATTGCGTATTTAACAATGTATTGTCATCAGATCAAACGTTTGGTTTATTTTTTTTCTTTCTGGAAGCTACTCAAATAATAAACATAATATGTTTGTGTAGGGCTATACTACTCAAGAAATAATTCAATCTTTTCATTAATATGTCTTATGTATAAAACAATCACCAGAAACAAAATTTCGCAACTCCTTAGTGAAGCTGCCACCAAATTACACTAAAGTAACTTTAATTCGTAATTTTAAAAGAGAACGTGTGTAAGCGGAATTTTTTTAATATACAGATTTATAGCAATATTGGTGCCAATGTTTGGCATTCATGAATCTTGCCACCAAAGCTAATTATGATAATATCTTATATTATAGCATTAACTACAAAAAGTAAATAAAATAAATAATTGTAATATTTTCTTGAAAGCTATCAAAAGATTGGATATTAGCAATGGTGCAGCGAGGACTTAGCTAGGGGTGGAAACATCCTAGTCGTTAATTAGTTTCTAATAAGGAAACTTTTACAAGAAAATGGAGCTCTTTTTTGAAATAAAATATAAGCCAAATATGCAATTAATACAGAAATTAAGGAATTATCCTAAAGTGTGTGAACGTTTCTTCTTCCAAATCGTCAAGCTCCTTATTGGCTATTATACATTTTTCTGATATCAATGCTAGCCTACTGTACTGAAAAACCAGAGGCTTAATTAGTATGAGAACTTGACGCTGATGTGGTTGTAATTTATTGATTCATAATTTTTGACAGCCGCCTTTGTTGTAAAAACAAAAATAACTATTTCATTTCAATTTCAATCAAGAACGAATAGAATGCTTTGAGTGGCAATTGAGTGGGGCTAATTCCGCGATGTTAATTAGCTTCTAAAATTGAAAAACATTAAAATAAAGTTTAGTAATATAAGAGAAAAGCCAAGATAAAAAAATTATAAAGAAATGAAGAAACTATATTAAAATATGAAAACGTTTCTAATGCCAAAACTTTAAACTCTATAATAGTCTTGATACTATTGTTAAATAGGTGAAAGACATAGAGACTGAAGTATTATACTAATATTGCACCAACGTGCTGTTACATTTAATTCATCAAAATTTATTTTAACCTAAGTTAACTATTGGAAAAACATTGTTGGCGTAACTTTAAATGATTTATTCTTCGAATCATCATTATCTTACTTACTTTTAGTCTCTTATGTTTTGTGGCAAAACAAAAACAATGAACAAATTAACTTATCTAATGGAATTAAAACTATAAATCATAAACACATAAATACAAAATTAGCCACTCACGAATAAGTGCTAAGCATTACCAAAGTTGTTTGCAATTGGAAGGAATCAGAAATCGGATTTAAAAAATAGACTATTAATAAATAACAACAATAAGCTGTTGTAAAAGAAAACAAAACAAAGTGGCAAGAAGTTCTTGTTGGAATGTTTGACATAATTCAATCCTGGTAAAATTGAATGTGGCTTTTTGACGTCACAGAGAGCTGCAAATAAATGCAATATTCTTAAACTGGCGCATTTGCTTGAAAATTACACATCCGGAGTATTTCATCTACCAAGTCCTTCAAGACTGCACTTAAGACACATCTTTTCTAAATTTATTTTCAAAATTAAAGAAACGCCATTTCTTTTTAATGATTAACGTAGATTATGTGTATTGTACTGTTATTAATGTGGTTATTACGAAAAGAATGTATATCTAAATTATTATATGTATGTTATTATCTCCATGTAAAGCGCTGTGAGCCCGGCTCCTTGCTGGGATACAGCGCTATAAAAATTAGCAATTTATTATTATTGATCGAACTTTTAATTGTTCTTTTCTTTTTTTTCCTAACATAAAAATGTAGTCTTCTTATTATTACTTAATAAAAACTACATAGTCTTTATATCTAAATGTGTGGGGGGGGGGCAGCTAATTTAGGTTCTGCCCCGGGTGGCACATACCCACGCTACGCCGCTGGGTGTGAGAACACAAAGTTATTAATACGGCAAAGAAAACGTATAATGGTAGTAATATAACGTCTTTATTTGACTCGGTTTTGTGTTTTTCGTTTGAGATAACGGAATATTTGAGTTTATTCAAAGCGTTCCTAATACTAGAGTAAATATCCCACGGTAAATCTATAATATTTTAAGACGAAGCCATTAATCATGTACTCAACGGAACAATTCTTCTTGTCATTTTACAGACTCAAAAATAAAAATCAATCTTGGTTAAAAGAGCCAAGGGCCGTCATATGGAAAACGGCCCTGGTCAAAACAAACCCTGTCAAAACGCCCCCAGAAAAATCGGCCCTGGACTAAAAGATGTTAAATGAAATCATAAAATAATCTCTAATATTATATCGTCAATTTTACTCACCGATTCAGTGTCAGTTTTATAGTTCACAAAAAAAAACACAATAATAATAACATAACAAGAAACAATTTAATAAGAGTTACTCTACATGGTACCAAGTCACAATTGTTTCTTGAGAAGAATTAATGTAATAACATCACAAGAATTAAAATAATAACATCACAAGAATTAATATAATAACATCACAAGAATTAATATAATAACATCACAAGAAATAATGTTAAATTTGACCACTTTCTTAAAGGTGAAAAAGTTGACAAAACCTTAAATGCAACAACAACAAAAAAAAAGTACGTTTTGTGTAAAAAATGTAAACCAATTGTCTCGGGCCGCTTTGGCCGAGGCCATTTTGACCAGGGCCGATTTGTCTTTGGCCGTTTTGACAGGGGCCGTTTTGACCATGGCCGATTTGTCTGGGGCCGTTTTGACATTGGCTGTCTTGACCGGAGTCGTTTTGAAAGGGGCCGTTTTGACCAGGGCCGTTATGTCGGGCTGATTGGTCCGGTGCTATTTGGACGGGTCACTGTAAAATGTTATCAATTTATTATACAAAGGCTGTCAGAGGTAAAAAGTCTGCGACAGGTAAATCATTACTGTGACAAGGGTAATCATATTTCTGGGGGAAGGGCAACACGACTTCTACACACGTGCTTCTCAAAATGGTGGTCGGCGAACCGGTGCCGGTCCGTGGGACATCTGCCGCCGGTCAGCAGAAGTTATATGTAAGACCGAACAAACTTATTATAATACTCTATTTTCGTCCATTAATGCTAACCATAAAGAATATGTCAATTTGTCGACAATAACCACATAATATGAAACATATAAAATAAAATAAATAACATTTCGCTACCATTTCGCTACAGGGTAAATAATGTACTGGTCCCTGGTGCAATGGAAATAATTACTGTCGGTCACCCAGACTAAAATGTTTCAGAAGCACTGTTCTACACGCCAATGAGTCTTCTACAAGGCAAAGGGGCTTCTAAAGGGCAAAAAGACTTTTACAGGGGCAACAAGACTTTTACAGGTGCAATAAGTCTTTTACAGGTGCAACAAGACTTTTGCAGGTGCAACAAGACTTTTACAGGTGCAACAAGTCTTTTACAGGCGCAACAAACTTTTACAGGTGCAGCAAGACTTCTACAGGTGCAACAAGACTTCAACAGGTGAAACAAGACTTCTACAGGGCAACAAGACGTTTACGGGTGCAACAAGACTTATTAGGGCAACAATATTTCTACAGGGCAGCAAGACTTCTACAGGTTCGGTAAGTCACCAGCTGACACCACCATGAAGGGTGACACCAAATACTAAAATTCTGTGTGTTCCCCATATTTGGCACTGGCAGACTCGGAGGAGGTATATGGGGTAAGTCGTGAGAGGGTGACACCATGAGCTACCGCACTGGTGACACCAACTTTAGTGACGCCTCTGCCTAACGCATAAGAAGTCTTTAATAAATAGAACGTAATCGCCCCCCCCCTTTTTCCACCCTTTCCCATTTTCCAGCTGGCCAAACGTCAGTCTAGTTCCTGTCCGTTCCTGTCATGTTAAAAAATAATAATTTAAAAACCAAGAACGATGGGAGTGTTGAGAAAATGAGCTCACCGCATGCCACGTGCCTGTGACGTCGAACCAGACGAACCCAAGGTGTTGGCGGCACGTGGTCACCTGGTGGAGACGGTCTCTTTCTAGCACAAACAGTCATTCGACCTCTGACCCGCACGTGCCGGGCTACTCACAGGGACACCACACCTCCCGCCCTTCGAACACACCAACGATGCGAGGCCCACACATCCCACACCACACACACACACACACACACACACACACACACACACACACACACACACACACACACACACACACGCGCGCGCGCGCGTTAAGTAGCGGTTTCAAAACGGAAGGGATTTGACGTCTCGCGCGTCCGCTACTCAGCTGCGGTACGTTGAATTCTCCGTCTCGGTGGCGGGTCAGAGGTCAATCGAACCAGACCAGTTGTCGGTCGGAGCGCCCGGTGCCGGGTTTATGATTATTTGATGAGGTCAAAATGGCAATCAGGTGTCAGGCGCGGCCTTAAAGCGGGGAGCGGCTGTTCGGCGAGGGGAAGTCACCTGGAGCCTGTTAGTTAGTGCTAAAAGGAGGAGTTGTCTTTCCCTCAGCCGGTTAAAAGCTTAAAAAACCACGGAACGGAGACCAGTCAAGTTTAACAGTCGTTTGGTCTTCTTGAAGTACGATAAGGAAAGCGATCTCAAGCGAAGGCGTGGAGTTATCGCTCCCTAATGCAGTTATTCAAGTCAAAGTCAAAAGAGATTAGCGTGAAATGAGACTGAAATCCTCCCAATTTGGAAAAGTTTAATGCAAAGTAAAGATACATGTACATCAATGGCATGTAAAGATACATGTACATCAATGGCATGTAAAGATACATGTACATCAATGGCATGTAAAGATACATGTACATCAATGGCATGTAAAGATACATGTACATCAATGGCATGTAAAGATACATGTACATCAATGGCATGTAAACATACATGTACATCAATGGCATGTAAAGATACATGTACATCAATGGCATGTAAAGATACATGTACATCAATGGCATGTAAAGATACATGTACATCAATGGCATGTTAAGATACATGTACATCAATGGCATGTAAAGATACATGTACATCAATGGCATGCAATTTGATAAGTGTTGAAATTTATATATTGCCTCTTGAAACCTAAGAACCCTCGCTTTCATTGTATCTCGACAAATTTGAAAATGTCCAAAATTCATACAGTTAATGGTGTTAAGACCTCAAATATCGTGTCTAACGAGAAGAAACAGGTCGTTGGGTAGAAGATATCTTTTTTTTTAAATTTAAAGAAAAAATGTTTATCCTTATAAAGTGTATTCCTGTGATGAACTCAGCTGAATGGTAACAAGTTCCCATGCAATCAAAGTCCAAAACTGAAAACGGTTTTAAATTATTTTAACGTTACATTGACATCGAAAGTATTAACTTGAGAAAAATTTTACATAAACAACTCTGGACCTGGATTCAGAGTATTTCTTAACTTACCAAGAGCAGGGGGGAAAAACCATGTCTGCAAAGAACCCTCTGTAAATAAATTTCCTAAAACAATTTTGCTAACTGATATACCAAGTTATATTTTTAGTTTTTAGGTAAAAACATTTAATTTCTTATTAATAGCTAGAAAATTTTCAATTATAATTTCACAAGAACAATTACATAAAATACACCTCATCCCCGTCTGGCATTTGGGCGTGGGAAGTGCCAATATGAGTTGCCTGAAAAAGTCAGGAAAACTAATTCCCTATCTGAATTCCAATCTCTGATAATAATGCAAGACAAGACATAACTCATGTACGATTGTAGAACGCAATAATCTTCTGTAAGAAGGGAACGTCTGCAATGTATAAGATAGGATAAGGGGCTGTCCATAAAGTACTCACGCTCAAGAGGGGGGAGGGGGGTCCAGCCATGTGTGTCGTCACGGTGTTTTATATTTAATTTTAATTATTTCGTAAATAAATTTAAAAAATTGTTCGAAAGTGTGACGTACTTTGCTCCGAAATTTGTGATAGTTTGTACAGGGGGGGAATTAAAAATGGTCGTACTTTATGCACGACCCTTATGATTATAAATTCATTGCAGTTCAACTGTAAAAAAAAGGAAGTATTGGTTTTATGCTCGCACTAGGTATCTTGTCAGCTCCCATTCGGTCCTAATCACTGGGGTATATCCGGGTATTAATCACTGGCGTATATCCGGGTATTAATCACTGGCGTATATCCGGGTATTAATCACTGGGGTATATCCGGGTATTAATCAATGGGGTATATCCGGGTATTAATCACTGGGGTATATCCGAGTATTAATCTCTGGGGTATATCCGGGTATTAATCACTGGGTATATCCGGGTATTGATCACTGGGGTATAACCGGGTATTAATCACTGGCGTATATCCGGATATTAATCACTGGCGTATATCCGGGTATTAATCACTGGGGTATATCCGGGTATTAATCACTGGGGTATATCCGGGTATTGATCACTGGCGTATATCCGGGTATTAATCACTGGCGTATATCCGGGTATTAATCACTGGGGTATATCCGGGTATTAATCACTGGGGTATATCCGGGTATTAATCACTGGGGTATATCCGGGTATTAATCACTGGGGTATATCCGGGTATCCCGGTCAGCTCCCGGCTCAGTCCTAATCACTGGGGATTATCTGGGTCAACCGGTTCGGTTAAATCGTTATCCAATCCGTGGATCAGCCCTAATATATAAATAGTCAACATTTCCATTGCTCCAATCGTTGAAAGTTTTGATGTTGCACGGCAAGAACTGAAGATTATCATCTCATTTTTCAGGTGTTTATTTCTATAAGCCCTTTAGGAATGACGCCATCACCAGTACAAATTATTACTCCTCGCCCTTCCCCTCCCCCCGTTCTCCTGTCCCCATCCTCCCACACGAGCCCACGAAATAAACTCCAATGAAGTCCTTAGATAAACAAAAGGTCAAAGCGAGATCCCGTTACGGACACTTGAGGCGCGGTTTTTGATCTGGGAGATTTAATTACCTGACGCCATTAGCTGAGCCCCACCAGAGATTGTCCACCCCGTCCACGCCCCACCCTTATCACAGGGGCCCCCGCGACGGATTTAAGGGTGACAACTAGCCGACCGCATCACATAAAGGGGACGCAACAAACCTAACGTATCAGATAAAGGAACATAACCGCCCTCCCCAACCTCTCCCGGTGTGCAAATGGCCGGGCCGGTCTTGGTTATAGCTGAAGGGCTCAATGTCCAATATTTTATTTAATCCATTCATTCTGCGGATGCTAGTGGTCGGGCCCCCAGGGGCATTGTCGCAGTGTTGATGTGTGCTTCTCTTTATTAATGACCCGGACTTAGGCCAGGCTGAGCGCACTTAAAACGGGAGGAACCAATTAGAATGTGCATGGTTTAGAACTGTTACAACAAAGGCTACCCAGCCAGTAGCCAGTCAGTAAAGTAAATGGCAGAAATCGTTTTTTTAATGCCTCATTTGACAGAGAAAAGCTTTATGATCGGAAACAGAGAAATGGCAGGAATTGTTGGTGATCAGAAACAGAGAAATGGCAGGAAATGTTGGTGATCAGAAACAGAGAAACGGCAGGAAATGTTGTTGATCAGAAAGAGAGAAATAGGAAATGTTTTTGTGATCAGTAGGGGTGTAACGGATTCGTATTTTTGAAATCCGGCCGGAACCGGATTTGACACGATTTATGAGTTGAAATCCGACCGGTGCCGGAGACGGATTTGTAAAAATTGCGGATTGCGGATTTTCCGGAGCTGGAGCCATTTTATATATACATATAATTTATGCCTCTACCCACCAGCCGAATTTGGCCACATCTCCAGTCCGAGATAAACAAGGTAAAGTCATTTCCTCCATAGATGACCAGCTTAGAAGATGGAAAGAATATTTCCAGGAAGTCCTAAACAGACCGACCCCTCTGAACCCACCCGTTTTGACCACAGGAGAAACACTGGACATAAATATGGAAGAGATATCCAAAGAAGAAATATGGACGGCCATCAATCAAATGAAGACAGGAAAAGCAGCAGGTGTAGACAACATACCACCGGAGGTCCTAAAAGAAGGAGGAGCTGAAATCATCAACCAACTCCACAGTATCTTCAACAAAATTTGGTCAACTGAAACCCCTCCTGCAGAATGGAAAAGGGGCTTACTGATTAAAATTCCAAAGAACGGGGGATCTGTCACAATGTGAGAAATGGCGAGGAATTACTCTACTATCAGTACCAAGCAAGGTCTTTAGCAGAACGATACTAAACAGAATAAAAGATGCCTGCGATGATCTCCTGAGAGAAGAACAAGCTGGGTTCAGAAAAGGAAGATCGTGCATTGACCAAATAGCAACACTCCGGATAATTATAGAACAATCTATTGAATGGCAATCTCCACTCTATGCCACATTTGTGGACTTTGAAAAGGCCTTTGATAGCATAAATAGAGAAACTATATGGTCAATAATGAGGCACTATGGATTACCAAATAAAATAACTAACATCATCCGAAATCTGTACGAAAACTTCACCTGCCAAGTAGTACATAATGGTAGACTAACAGATGAATTCCATGTCACAACTGGAGTCAAACAAGGATGCCTCCTTTCACCACTTCTGTTCCTTCTTGTGTTAGACTGGGTCACAAAAGAAGCTTATGCAAGCTCAGGAAAAGGAATCCAGTGGAACCTAATGCAAAAACTAGAAGATTTGGAGTTTGCGGATGACTTGGCCATTCTGTCCCACAGACTCCAAGACATGCAAGACAAAGTCACAGCCTTGAGCGAGACTGGGAAAAGAGTAGGACTCAAGATAAACATTCAAAAAACAAAATTTTTGAAAATAAACTTCCTACAAGATGGAGTCATCCAAGTAGAAAACCACAACCTGGAGCAAGTTAACAACTTTGTATACCTTGGGAGTGTGGTCAGTGTAGCAGGGGGAACAGATGAGGACATCGAACGAAGAATAAATTTGGCGCGACAGGCTTTTGCCAATCTGAAACAGGTCTGGAGATCTACACACATCTCTGTCAAAACAAAAGTAAGGATCTTTAACACCAATGTTAAAACGGTTCTTCTTTATGGATCCGAAACATGGCGGACGACAGAGACAACAAAAAATAGACTCCAGACCTATGTTAACAGATGCCTCAGAAATATTCTGAAAATAAAATGGTTCGATAAGGTCGAAAACTCCAAGCTGTGGGAGAGGTGTGGACAAAGAACAGTAGAAAAACAAATCATGGAAAGAAAGTGGAGATGGATTGGACACACCCTCAGGAAAGATAACAGTAGGGCTAAGCAGGCCTTAGATTGGAACCCCCAGGGCAAGCGACAACGAGGAAGACCCAAGCGTACATGGAGACGGAGCATGTTGGACGAGGCTGGAAGGACTGGGAAGAGCTGGGAAGAACTGAAGCGACTGGCAAGGGACCGTGTAGAGTGGCGAGCTTTGACAGAGGCCCTATGTTCCACAAGGAACTCAAAGGACAAATGATGATGATGAAGTAAAATTCTGCCGGAGCCAAAGCTGGAGCCGGATTTGTAAAAATGGCCAGATTCTGGATTGGCCGGAGCCGGACCCAAAATCCGGTACACCCCTAGCGATCAGAAACAGAGAAACGGAAGGAAATGTTGGTGATCAGAAACAGAGAAATAGGAAATGTTGGTTATCAGAAACAGAGAAATAGGAAATATTGGTGATCATTAACAGAGAAATGGCAGGCAATTTTGGTGACTTAAACATCTCTAGAATTTATGCTCTCTTTCACCTTCAAAATGTTACAGACAATATTACACATAAACAGTTACAAGTGTGGTTCATTCACAAAGAGTGTTACCTTTTTGAAACCCTTCCCCTACTATTTTGTCTTACAACACCACCCTTCTTTTTGTCTGACAACCCCACCCCTCTTTTTGTCTGACAACACCACCCTTCTTTTTGCTTGACACCCCACCCTTCTTTTTGTTTGACAACCCCACCCTTCTTTTTGTCTGACAACCCGACCCTTCTTTTTGTTTGACAACCCCACCCTTCTTTTTGTTTGACAACCCCACCCTTCTTTTTGTCTGACAACCATACCCTTCTTTTTGTCTGACAACCCTACCCTTCTTTTTGTTTGACACCCCCACACTTCTTTTTGTCTGACAACCCTACCCTTCTTTTTGTTTGACAACCCCACCCTTCTTTTTGTCTGACAACCCGACCTTTCTTTTTTGTTTGACACCTCGTCCTTCTTTTTTGTCTGAAAACCCCACCCTTCTTTTTGTCTGACAACCCCACCCTTCTTTTTGACTGACAACCCCACCCTTCTTTTTGTCAGACAACCCCACCCTTCTTTTTGACTGACAACCCCACCCTTCTTTTTGTCTGACAACCCCACCCTTCTTTTTGTCAGACAACCCCACCCTTCTTTTTGTCTGACAACCCCACCTTTCTTTTTGTCTGACACCCCAGCCTTCTTTTTGTCTGACAACCCCACCCTTCTTTTTGTTTGACAACCCCACCCTTCTTTTTGTTTGACAACCTCACCCTTCTTTTGTCTGACAACCCCACCCTTCTTTTTGTTTGACAACCCCACCCTTCTTTTTGTCTGACAACCCCACCCTTCTTTTTGTCTGACAACACCACCCTTCTTTTTGTCTGACAACACCACCCCTACGTTGTTCACTCTGAGATCAAATGTGAGTTAACAATCGACAGTGTATAAAAAGCCACGAGTCTATCGTAAGTACTGAAACACCTTATCAGGAGCAAGTGGGTTAAGGGGCCGTCCATAAAGTACGTCACGCTCCAGAGGGGGGGGGTTAGAAAGTGTGACAATTTGTGACAGGGGGAGGGGGGTCCGGCCATGTGTGACATCACGCTGTTTTATATTAAATTTTGATTATTTTGTTAATAAAAAACAAGATTTTTGTTCGAAAGTGTGACGTACTTTAGGGGGGGGGGTCCGAGATGTGGGGCATTTTGTGACAGGGGGAGGGGGGGAGTTAAAAATTGTCAAAAATAGCGTGACGTAATTTATGGACGGCCCCTAAGCCCGTAGACGTTTGGACAGATATATCAGTAGAAACTAACCATCTACAAGTCTACTCTCTACGCCCAACGGAAAAAAAAAGGGAAAAAAATATAATTACGATAATTTTTTAAAAGAGAGGTGAAAGATTCATTCCTTTATAATATTTACAGTTGAATGGCGTTATACCATTAAATCATTAAACCCCAAAAAACACAAGAGGATTAAAGATCGAAGAGCAAAGTAATAATAAGAAATAAGGCATTAGTTTCTAACTTGCAAATACAACACAAAAAACAATCTAATACAGCACTCAGCTAGACAAAGGGAGTTTTCTTATTTCATTCGCTAAAACAAACAAATTAGAATCCTCCTCCTTCCCGGCTCGAATGTCGCCAGGTTTCGGTTGCCTGAACAAGCCAGAGAAACCAAAACACCATCAACATTCAAAACTGTAATAAAAATGCAAGACTAGACATAAACCTTGGAAAAGCGTGGGGCGCAATAATCTTCCGTATAGAAGGAGCTTCTTTATAATATATACTTATAAATAAGAAAAGTGAAAAAATTCTAAGTATGAGCTTTTTCTTTCAAAATAAAAAAAAATTCATATTTAATGTTATTTTTAGTTTAAGTAATTTTTTTAAATTAATTTTCAATTTCTTTTCTTTTAGGTTTTGGGGGTTAAACATAAAAGAATGTTACTATTTATTTTTAAGCCTAAGATTAAAAACCAGATACAAAGGTAATGTATCTGTTGGTCAGATCTGGTATGATTATGATATGTCTCAAAGTCGGATTGGCCGCGGTGAAAATGTCAAACGATCTGCTAAATTTCATATAGTCCCTTTCGACACCCATAATAACAGCGAGCTGTATCATTGTATCATTGTTACATCTGATCTGCAATCTCCGGTTGCGAAAAGGAAGCGAAAATTTATTGTTATAAGTATGTAATCGTTATATATTATAGTTGAATGTTAAGAATCAACCCAAACAGGATCAGAGGGAAATACCAAAGAAAACAGAGAGAAATTAGAAGAAATTCAAAAAAAGGAGCTTCAAAATTCATTGATTGCCTTTTGAATGATTTCCCTTTAGGGTCAAGAATGTTAATAGGACGGATATTTGCCTTTTCCAGTTTCGTTTATTTGATGAACCTCGATGTCGAAATCTTGGAATGCGTGAGGACCTGAAACTTTCCTTTCTCTGCTGTTTGGTCTTCGTAATTTTCCTCACGGTTTACCTGGATTCCTTTTGCTATCTGGTTAACATGAGTCGGGGTAGTCTCGAGATGTCCGTTCAAAGTGCATGGCCGAGGTATGACCATCTGCTCTCTTATGTGCAAGGTAAATGATATGAATCCCAGCCCAGAAATCTCCCTTATCAATGCAGATGTCTTAAAATCGGACCATGATATGCGAAGGTATTTTTTAAAAAAACATATAGAGTTGTGGGCATATTTGCTTTGTTGAAGCCGTAAGTTAGGACTGGTATCATGCTGGTGTTGTAGATCTTTAGTTTTGGTGTTCCTGTTGATTATCACAGAAATACAGATGTTCGAAAGTTTTTTTAAGGCGTTTGATGACATTACTATAACTATACTGGTTTTTATTTCTATTGTTGAGTCTCCTTAGCTTGACATTTTATTTCCTGTATATGAGGTATGTGAATCTGGGGGCTGTTTCAAGAGTGTGTTTATTTATAAAGATGTTTTCCGTGTATTTTGTAAGTTCGATAACTTAATTTTTTTTCCTCTTTTGATTTTCTGGACGATTTAAATGGAAAAAGAGATAAGATTGATTAACTTGACCTGTTCATTAAATGGTAAAGAGTTCAATTAGGCTATTTCTTCTAGAAATTTATTTTTGACCCATGGGATTCCCAATTGGTGTGTTTTAAAGCTTTGTCACGCGACCAAATCGAGATTCATTACTTATAAATATTCACAACTGACAAGAGTACTCAGTTACATTATAACAACTAGAACCACTAGAGTACTAGAGGGTAGAACAACTAGAACCACTAGAGTACTAGAGGGTAGAACAACTAGAACCACTAGAGTACTAGAGGGTAGAACAACTAGAACCACTAGAGTACTAGAGGGTAGAACAACTAGAACCACTAGAGTACTAGAGGGTAGAACAACTAGAACCACTAGAGTACTAGAGGGTAGAACAACTAGAACCACTAGAGTACTAGAGGGTAGAACAACTAGAACCACTAGAGTACTAGAGGGTAGAACAACTAGAAGCACTAGAGTACTAGAGGGTAGAACAACTAGAAGCACTAGAGTACTAGAGGGTAGAACAACTAGAACCACTAGAGTACTAGAGGGTAGAACAACTAGAACCACTAGAGTACTAGAGGGTAGAACAACTAGAACCACTAGAGTACTAGAGGGTAGAACAACTAGAAGCACTAGAGTACTAGAGGGTAGAACAACTAGAACCACTAGAGTACTAGAGGGTAGAACAACTAGAACCACTAGAGTACTAGAGGGTAGAACAACTAGAACCACTAGAGTACTAGAGGGTAGAACAACTAGAACCACTAGAGTACTAGAGGGTAGAACAACTAGAACCACTAGAGTACTAGAGGGTAGAACAACTAGAACCACTAGAGTACTAGAGGGTAGAACAACTAGAACCACTAGAGTACTAGAGGGTAGAACAACTAGAACCACTAGAGTACTAGAGGGTAGAAGGAAAAGAGCAACGCAAATAATAGTAATTAAATTCTAACTTGGAAATATAACGCAACAGCAATCTAATCCAACACTCAGACTTAGAGATAAAAGCATGTTTATTGTTCCAGTCGTAAGAGCAAACAAATGCAAGTCCCCCTTCTCCAGGCTGGACATTCGGGCGCGGAATGAGCTGCCTGAACAAGCCAGGAAAACCGCAACACTATCAACATTCAAATTTCTAATAGAAATGCAAGACTAGACATAAAGCATGGATACGCGTGGGCGCGATAATCTTTTGTATAGAAAGGAGAGTCTGTAATATATAAGATGAGATAATAAAGAATAAATAATATATTCCATACCACTTTTTAAAAAAATAATTAAAATATGATTGCTAATCAATTTATCTGTAATAAATGTTAATAAGTTGTTACATAAACATATCTTAAGGTAAAGATTTGGGTTGTTTTCCTTAGGTAAATAGGTAACGTTTCTAAGTGTTATGCGTTGAATGATGTATCTAGAAATCCACCTCATTTATACAAATGACCCGAACGAACGATAACCCGATTCTCCTCACCACCTCACTATTTTAATCACTTACCTCCCCTCATCTCAGTCTCGGTTGTCACATCTCGTCGGTGACATTTCACCCACACCCCCAAACCCCCACACACTTTGATGTTGTCGTCGGTGCTAACCCATCCGTCACTTGACTGCACATCAACAAAACCAAAAAAAGCGACCAATCGGATCAACGAAGGGTGCAGGTAGAGGCGGGTCTTGGCTACGCCCTCCAGGTGAGCAGTGTGTGATCGATCCACCTGAAGCGTATGTTGGGCCCCTGGGTGACCGCCTAGGTGGCTGCAATTAGCGACAGGTCCCGTGAAGGTAATCAGTCTTTTTTGTTTTAAACCGATACTTCAGTGGAAATATAAACAGCACTCCGCTTGACTTCAAAATACTTGATACTGAACACTAGAGCCTGTCGCAAGCCTAAAGAGCAAAATTCTGACTTACGGTGTTCTGTTTTTAAATTATTTTTCTTTTAAAATTCAAGAAGAATTGAGGCTAAATATTGTCCGTTATCAAAACGAGTATTTCTATATGTATAATTATACAACTTGTTTCTTGGTTGCGCTGCGTCCTTGCTGTTGAAATTCAAACTTCGTTTAAAAAAAAATTCTCTTAGGCTCTTAGACCTGCCCACATCCCCAGGATTATTTTATCAATCGGCATCAATATAGTGTAAAGTTCAAATGATTACCCAAGTTACCAAAACAATGTGCCGGAAAAGGCGACGGGAGCCTTCTCAAAAGGAAGATCTGCAGCAAAAACTCATGTGTCGGATACCCACGGACGATGTGTCGGAGGAAAGTGCTGAAGTTGCTGCGATGTGCTACGAGACTCCCTCTCCATCTCCTCGGGCGTCGGTTTCCTTGGAATGTGGCCAAAGGACATGCGACTCGCGGATGCAATCCTACACGCACACCGCTGGGCTGGACTGCATGGCGTGGCCCCGTCTCACCACCTCCGAGGGTCATCACGTCAACAAGCAGACGACGTCGGATTCGAACCACGACGCAAGTGACGTCATTTTTTCACCGCTGCTAGGGGGCCGTCGCCGCGCGGTTTCCCCCCAACACGGGACGTATCCGGAGATCTCTTCACTGTGCGGCAAAGCCGTGTTCCTGTCTTACCGGCAGTTTTACGACGGATTAGATCTTGGCGCAGACAGCGATCCGGCGTCACCGACAGGGGAGGGAACCGAAGTCATCATCAAGAGAAGGTCAGTTTTATTTGTTTTTATTTTTTTTTAAATATATATATATACACACTAGAGGTAACCAGCCCAACAATAGTCGAGAGATTGAACCATCTGAACAATGTCAGTGATGAGCGCAATTAAGTGAAGTTCGGGTATACAAGATTGAATTAACAATTTATGCTGTCTTCAAAACTATTTCCATCGCTGCTAACCTCCCGACCCGTTGCTTCACCACAGAAAACATATATCAAAATATTAACATTATAGTTTTAAACAGCACAGACTCAATACATCACTATATTTAAATTTCCGTTTAAAACATTAAGAAAAGTATAGACAAATGCGCTCTTGTTATTTGAATCGCATTTTAGCGCAATACTTGGTCATCGTATTTGTATCAATTATCGTAGCTATACTTTGATATACCGATATGTTACATACATATATTGTATAGGTTTGTGTATGTTTGGCGTTTCATTAAGTCATGATATATTAAACAGCGATATGGAAACATGTTAAACAAATTCATTTTTTTAATATATGAGCCTTCTCTAAAGGCCCGGCACATATCTCCCTCGAATCTGATAGCGCTACACGGCAGAGCGCACTTAGTTGTATGTGTGTGTGTGTGTGTTTTTTTTCTTCAATTAAATATATATTTTTTTAAATTGCATTTTTTAAATCATGTAGCGAAGGTCCATAGAGTATTTTAAACACCCAATTCGTACAAGTTAAGAATCTCAAGAAAAAACTTCTCTAGCAAAGGATGGCAAACATTTAAATATTGAAATAATGCCGAGTACTAACAAACTAATAAAAGGTATTTCTAGTTCTTTTTTTAAAATAACAATATAGAAGATAAGACCAAGGCAACGTTCACCTTTCGAAGAGATGAAAGTTTAAGCGTTTTCAAAATGATTATGTTTAATGTTTTAATCTCAATACATATTTTTGAGGTGGAGAATTTACAATTATTTTCGACGGTGTAAATTTTCTTCAAGCTTATCCAAACATGTTTACTCTCTACAATGCTTCTAGTTCGATTTGGTTGTTTCAACTATATACAATTATATTCGTTGGTAGGTTCAACTATACACAATATCCATTGCATTCTGCCATGGTTGGTTTAACAATGAAATACCCATAGCAATCTCCCGTGGTTAGTTTAACCATGCACTAGACATAGTAAACTCCCATGGTTGGGTTAACCATGCAGGCAATTTCCATAAAAATCTCCCATGTTTGGTTTAACCATGCAAGACCCACATCAATCTCCTATGGTTGGTTTAACCATGATAATATCCATGGCAAGCTCCCGTGGTATAGAGGCTTAACTATGAAATGGAGAGCAATGGAAGATAAATATTATTATTATTTAAATTATATAAAAAATTGGGGTGGGGGGTGGGGGTGGTTAGTCGGGCGTTAATTTTAGTTGGGCGTTAATTTTAGTTGGGCGTTAATTTTAGTTGGGCGTTAATTTTAGTTGGGCGTTAATTTTAGTTGGGCGTTAATTTTAGTTGGGCGTTAATTTTAGTTGGGCATTAATTTTAGTTGGGCGTTAATTTTAGTTGGGCGTTAATTTTAGTTGGGCGTTAATTTTAGTTGGGCGTTAATTTTAGTTAGGCGCTGTCTGTCGGATTTTGATCTTTACAAGTCATTCCTGAACGACTTAGATTCAACCCTTGGTGGAAATGAATTTTTTTTTAAATAGCCTCAAAACACATTTTTTGTTGTATCAATTTTTTCTCCCATTGAAAAATATATATGCTTTAATAATTTAATACTTTAATTTAATAGTTGTTTTTTTTTAATATAATTTTTTTAGGACTACAAATGTATTTGAGCTCCGTTTGTGCAGAAACATAAAACAAAAATTTCTCTTTCTGATTCCAGATCTAGTGCTAACGCTCGCGAGCGTAGACGTATGCAGAGCATGAACGCAGCCTTCGACCGCTTGCGTGACGTCATCCCATCTTTTGGCGGAAACCGGAAGCTCTCCAAATACGAAACCTTGCAGATGGCTCAGAGCTACATCAACGCGTTAGAGGATGTTTTGAAACACTAGCCGGTTCAATCAATACCGGCTCGGCTGTCTTACAAACCCCAGACGTTACGATGTGTTGAGTTTATTCATGGACATCCTTCAACCATGGCGTGTAAACAGCCCTGGGGCGTGGATCACTTAAAATGAAGTTATCGCCAAGATGCCGTGTTTTGACACGTTAAATGTTAAGAAACTCAACTAACTGACAATATTCATTGGAAAGCTGGACCGTGCGGTCTAAAACTAACCTCAGCGGCTCACGTCCGAGATGTCGTAAAGACATAAACGTACTGAGCAGGTTATCCAAGAATTTGCAATGTTAGGAGCACCAGTCACTGCATAGTGGCTTCGCAGTAAGGTTATTAATTTGATCATTTAAAAAAGAAACATCCATTGAGTTGGTAGGGACACATGCAGACCCGATAACGACTTTGCCTGCACTATACTTGTATCATGCTTTTTGTTTTCTTTAAATGGTTTTGTATGAATATTTTTGGTCTTGCGCATAGTGCCAGACTGAATGAATCACGTAACAAACAAGCTGTGCAGCAATTCTCTGAAATTGCGACGGGTCATGCAATCAGTGTTTGCTGTGTCAGTAAGACGATGGTTTGGTGTTTGCTCAGTGTGGCAATTGTTTTGTGTTTGCTGTCTCAGTGAGGTGATGGTGTGGTGTTTGCTGTCTCCGTGAGGTGATGGTGGGGTGTTTGCTGTCTCAGTGAGGTGATGGTGTGGTGTTTGCTGTCTCAGTGAGGTGATGGTGTGGTGTTTGCTGTCTCAGTGAGGTGATGGTGTGGTGTTTGCTGTCTCAGTGAGGTGATGGTGTGATGTTTGCTATCTCAGTGTGGTGATGGTGTGGTGTTTGCTGTCTCAGTGAGGTGATGGTGTGATGTTTGCTGTCTCAGTGAGGTGATGGTGTGATGTTTGCTATCTCAGTGAGGTGATGGTGTGGTGTTTGATGTCTCAGTGAGACGATGATGTGGTGTTTGCTATCTCAGTGAGGTGATGGTGTGGTGTCTGCTGTTTCAGTGAGGTGATGCTGGGGTGTTTGCTGTCTCAGTGAGGTGATGGTGTGATGTTTGCTATCTCAGTGAGGTGATGGTGTGGTGTTTGCTATCTCAGTGAGGTGATGGTGTGGTGTTTGGTGTCTCGTTGAGACGATGTTGTGGTGTTTGCTGTCTCATTGAGACGATGTTGTGGTGTTTGCTGTCTCATTGAGACGATGTTGTTGTGTTTGCTATCTCATTGAGACGATGTTGTGGTGTTTGCTATCTCAGTGAGACGATGTTGTGGTGTTTGCTATCTCAGTGAGACGATGTTGTGGTGTTTGCTGTCTCATTGAGACGATATTGTGGTGTTTGCTGTCTCATTGAGACGATGTTGGGGTGTTTGCTATCTCAGTGAGGTGATGTTGTGGTGTTTGCTGTCTCATTGAGACGATGTTGTGTTGTTTGCTGTCTCATTGAGACGATGTTGTGGTGTTTGCTGTCTCGTTGAGACGTTGTTGTGGCGTTTGCTGTCTCAGTGAGGTGATGGTGTCGTTTTTACTGGAAGTGGTCAAAATTGTGAACGTGGAATGAACATCAGGTGATACCTACTTGACATCATAGCGGCGTACAGTACGCTCCAATTGTCATAGTCACACCCACTAAAGGGCATGAACGTGGGTAGGTTTTCTGTTGTCATTGTCTCCCCCTTGACCCCTAGGGTACGTGTTTGTAATTCATCAAGAGCTCCTTTAGAGGAGCTGTGTTGTTTGTTAGAATTGGCGCTGGCATCCGTTCATAGCACATAAATGAAACACAATCGATGGCAACAAACTATAACTTTGAGTAAAGCATGTTTCTTTTTTTTATTTAATTGTTAAAATAATATCTAGTCAAAGCCATGTTCTTGTTTTAATGTTATTATGAGAAAGATTTATTTACGCTGATCAAGTGTAAAGTCAAGCGCACCCAACCTTATCTAACTGAATTGTATAATGTGAATGTGCCGTGTTCAAATGTTATGGTGCTGCATTTCAATGACATGTTAATAAATAATTATCTAATTATGAATACGTGTTTTTTTCAGACTGTCATTTCTAATCTCTCATTTAATCTCTCTGACTCTCATGAAGGACCAAAAAAATTACATCAATGCGGCTTTAGTTTATTTACTGGATGTATCATGTATTGATGAATTCTTCTTCGGCATCCTTCCATCTCGAGAGACGATGGTGCACATCACCTTGGGTTTGTTTTTTTGTTGCAAAAAAACTTTTTGGTGCAGGACTTTTTGAGACGCTGGAGTGTCCTCTCCAGAGGTGATGCAAGCCTGGGCGGGTATTATGGAGAATTAGCTGCTGCCCATACAGCATATCCCCCCTCTCCCCATCAATGGTGTAACCAAGAGAACGACCAGCGTCGATGCAGCTTGGCGCCATTGGCGTCGCATGAGCTGCCGGAATGTACATAATTTTTATGTATAGACCATCTGTAGGTGCTTCAGTTCCTGTTTTTATGTCAGGGTTTACTCCCTTAGCCTTTCCCGGGTAGCGAGTGTAGCCGCAAGACAGAGGAGGTTTGAAGTCAGAGTTTCCTTCTCCTAGGTTCTAGATGAACTACCAGCCAAGGTTAACGAGCCTCATCTACCCGAAGTGACTTGTTTTGAGGTGCCAGTGAACCGCCTTCGCCCCTTCTCCTCATATTTCAATTGTACGTTGTAAATTTCTCCAGCGCTTGTTTATTCTTTTATTTTATAGACGGCTGAGAAATTTAGTTTTCGCCATTTTGATAAACTTCCGGTCCTAGTAGTACTAGTATATCAATTAATACAGCCACAAAATGTCAAGTACAAATAAAATACAGTACCAGGCGGGCATAGAAATAATTCAATTCGTTGATGAATTACAAACAAACAAAAAACTTAATAATAATAATAATAATAATAAAGATATTAAAACAAGAAATGAAAGTTTACAATTAAAATAAAAATCAATTTTAAAAGAAACATTTATAAAGGATATTTATATGTGTATACCCAGTGCTTCCCCCCCCCCAATTAAAAATATTATTTAAAGTATACCGTATAAAATTCCAGACCAAAATTGTAGCTATTAATGTTTTCGCCATTTATATTCAGTGGCTATTAAAGATGTTTGACTGCTGCGTGTATTAAAAGGATTAGTAGTGTTCAAACGTATTTCAGTGTTAGAGGGGACAGGCGGTAAATTGCTAGCACGCGTTACGTAGTCAAATTGATAATTTGTAATTGTTTTGCTTACTGAGAACAATGCATTAAATTTTAGATTTTTGCGAGATGTAGACGGCTCAAAATAATGGCTGTGGAACGACACACACACCCTTCTCGGAATTAATGTTTTTATTCCAGATTACCCGAACGTAATTTTCCTGTTACAGTAGCAATAATAAATTATTCTCCAAACCGCAGGATTGCCTCTAAAAGCCTCAGGGGATGGTTATTTTTTTCCCCCTTTTTTCCCCTCCTTTTGTAGAGCGCTTTGTTGCCAGCTGACTGCACGTGCGCGTGTAATCGAGTCTTTTTGAGACGGGTTGTCTTTATTGATGGTAGTACGGTATCATCTATCACAATACTTCCTAAACGAATACTCTGCTCACGATGATTTATGATGATGCCGATACGATTTTGTGAACGGTTCACACTTCCCACTGCAGCGTTAAAGAAAAAAAATAATACAATAAAATACAATTTAAAAAATAATAATAACGAAATTATGAGCACTAGAGCTTATTATTATTTTTCATTCCGCATGAAATGTTTGGACGACTAACAATTACTCATTTGAAGAATAAGAAAGTCTCCAAATTATCGTTCGTAAATTAATGTACGTGGTCGTGGTGATGCACATTTGAACAACCGGAAAACCAAACCACTACAGCAATTCAATATAAATATATTAGTATAAGAAATAAAGAAGTTGCCAACTCTACCATTCAGCGGATTTTCAAATTGATACCCTTAAATGATATTATTATTAATTTATTTCTTTACATAGGCGAGTTTTTTCCTCCGTGCAGCTCATTTTGATACCACGTACTAATGTTTAAATTTCATTTTTAAATCCTTTATATTAACTCGTGGTGTCTGCGGCCGACCGACCTTGCTTGCTTGTCGCCAAAACTTTTGATCGATTTTTAACCCACTTGCTCGCAAGATAGCGAGCTGAAATTTTGCAGGCAGTTTCGTACCGATGATAAAAACAATGTATCAAAATTTCAGATCGATCGCATGTACCGTAATTAAATTATTGATTTTTTAGATTATTTTATTTATTCCTATGTATCATGCTATTTTTTGAGATAGAGCGTCGCGGTGCGTATTATATTGAACAACCTTTCTGTCGCGCAATAAGGTGCGTATTTTACTGACAACACTTTTTATAAACCTATTCCTGATCGGTGCGCATTATATTAAACACGTTTTACGACACAACTGCAATTTTGTATTTTTGGATGGTCTTGCGCTGCGTGTTATAATGAACATTCTTTTAGCTACGTCTCATACGTAAAGGATTTATAGTCAAAAACTTTGGTTTTTTACGGGTTGTTTTTATTTAATGTATATATTTAAATAGATATCCAAGCAAACGCGAATCCTACTTAATAACTTAAAGCAACTTTCTAATCATATTAAATACAATTGATAACAGCATCATAGCACATTTAAAGATATATGCTTTGGTTTTGCAGAGAAAAGATAATTGCATATTAAATTGTAAAAAATATTAGTTATAATTAAACATTTTGATGGCTACCTTTAGTTTAAACGCATATTTATTATTTTAAATATAAAAATAGTAAATGATTTTTTTTTAATTAACCGTAGTTAATAAATAATATGATTTTTTTTTCAACGGCCCGAAAGGGGGAGTTAAAAAAAAAGCTTGAACCAACTTTAATTAATCCCACTGTTTACAACCATCGTGCAACGTTTGCTTCCCCCCCCCCTTTATGAAGATATAATATTGAGGCAGAGACTGGCAGAGACACTATCTGGTCAGACGAACTGATGCCTCTCAGTGTGGCACAGGAAAATGACGCCCGTTCAACACTAAATCATTCTAACTGTCCATTTTTAGGGCTACCTTCGAGGTCAATGACGAGGATTATAGTTGTCCAGAGGCAAATTAAAATATCAATTTGAAATGCAGAAGGAAAAAAAGGTTTAAAAATAAAATGGACTGAATTTGTATTTTATACTAATCCTGGGATTTGTTTCTAAAAAGAAACGACTTCGTTTCGCTCTAAATTTCCAGTATCGATTATGACTTTTACTAATTATCTGTGGGGCTGTACATAAATGACGTCACTCGATTTTGGCCGATTTTTACTCCCCCTCCCCCCTCGTCACAAAACTTAGACCCCCCCCCCACCACATCAAAAAGTTTTGCATAAAATTTTAAAGCCGTATTTTCTATTTGAAAATGAGTATGTTTCAAATCAATTTTTTTTTGTCATTTAATTATGTAGTTAGTGTAAGGTTGCACTCTAATATCGTAACACGCGTGAAGCCATGTAAAGCGTATAAAATAAATGGTAAGAAATCAAATATTCAAGTGGAACTTTTATTTAAAGTTGCGAGTTTTGTTGTGACGTCATATCCCCGTCGTCACAAATGTGCAGATTTACTATTCCCTAACATTATTACCAGGATCCACACTTTGCCTCATGGGCCGAGCGATGCGCGTTCTGCTGGCGTGTTCAAGTCTCTGTGAAGGCGGAGATTAGTTCTCGTGGCTTTTAAGGGTGTCCGTGAGTCCACACAGCTTTGATGTAAGTAAGCAAGTCCCATAACCCGAAAGTCGTAGGGGATCCCTAATGTTACCATTAGAGCTTACTCGGGGCTTGTTTATACCTGGTGGGTGCCCCAATTCCCTTCCAGGGGTCAGCGGAGGACTTTCTTAGCGTATCATTTATATTGTGGCTTTGTGTGGGCTCGATCCCACGCCCCTCAGCTTTGTGAGGCGAGCGCACTACTGACTATCCAGCCGCTATACCTGAGTACTTTTCATTAGTTTGGGTAAAGTAAATGAGGCTGGCCGTTATGCTAGCTAGACAATCCTCACAGTGGCGTAGCTAGGCATTTTTTGGCCCGGGTGGCTTGGCCTCTTTAGGGGGCTCTGTATACATGACGGTGGAGTACTATTTAATGATAAAAAATGTGGACACCCCTTTGGGGGCCCCTCTCAAGTGGGGGCCCTGGGGGACTTTGAAATTTGGACCCCGCTCCCCTAGCTACGCCACAGAATCCTCGCGTATGCCTTGGCAACAGAAACTTGTGCGATGCTGCTTCACTAGCCCCCATAGGCTTATACTATAAAGGTAACTTCACTTTTTTTAATGCTTTGATATGTCAGGAAATACAATTATGATGATCAGTGTTTATCAAAAGACTCTTGATTCCTCTGTGACCAGCAAGATGCATTCTTTACAACATCAAATAGGGTGAGCAGCCTACAGACCTCGATTGTTTCTGGGACAAACAGTGGTGTCATTTGCTGTAAAAAGCTACTGAACGGACACTTAAATGAGAACAATTTGGAATTTCAGTAGGGAGCCATCCATATATTACGTACGCAAGAAGGGGGTCTTAAATTTACGGCATTTTGCGTATGCATGCGTACGAGGGTGTCTCGACTGAATGTGTAGCCTACGTACCCACAACAAATTTAATTTGCATAATACTAAGCATAGTAACGTAAACCACTCTGGCTGCAAACGACATTCGAGACCGACTGAGTCAAGACTGATATGCAATAATGTTTTATAATTTATTGCAAACGAAATTTTGAACTTTTAATTATTTGATTCAGACCAAATGTTTACACATTAAAATATATCCGTCGGATTTATATTTCCATTTATTGAAATTAGATGAAGTTTCTCTTTCGCCCAACGGTGCCTTGGCCGTTATCAACACACAACGGGACGGCGATTTCACGCACCGAGTGGAAAAAAAAGGGGGGGGGGTGTCTACATATGTGTGACGTGGGGAAGGGGTGTCTACATATGTGTGGCGTGGGGGAGGGGGTGTGTTAGAGAAATGTGACGTCACATCCAAACTAGAAACTTTAAATAAAAGTTCCACTTAAATATTTGATTTGTTACATGGTGTTTTACATGACTTCACGCAGGCCTACACTAAATTAATACTTTAATAACAAAAAGGTGATTTTAAACGTGCTCTTTTTCAAATAGAAAATACAGATTTTATGGGGGGGGGGCGCAAAGCTTTGTGACGTCACATTGGAGGGCTGGTCTAAGTTTTTGTGACGACGCGTGACGAGGGGTGATTGGGAGTGAAAAATGTGCCAAAATCGCGGGACGTCATTTATGGACGGCCCCTCTCTCGGGGCCGTCCATAAATGACGTTATACACCTAGAAGGGTGGAGGAGGTCGACCATTTGTGACGAAGGGGAGGGGTAGTTTAAGAAATGTCACGTCACATCAAAACGCGTAACTTAAAATAAAAGTTGTACTTAAAAATTTGTTTGTTTACAATTTATTTAATGGCGTTTTACATGGGCTTCGCGCGTGTTACGCTATTAAAGTGCAGCCTTACACTAAATACATACTTTACCTTAAATGACAAAAAAGTGATTTAAAACATGCTAATTTTCTAATAAAAAATGTTTTTTTGGGGGGAAGGGGCATTTTTTGTGACGTAATATTGGAAAAGAGGGGGGTCTAACTTTTAGTGACGACGCGTGATGTTGGGGGGGGGGACGTCATTAATGTACGGCCCCAAAGCTTTGACACAAAAAAAAGGCATTTTCAATTATTTTAGTGCGCATTTTTATGTGACGTCACATTTCTTAAACACCCCCTCCCCACAAATGCGTGACCCCTACCCCCCTTTTTAGGCATGTGACGTCATTTATGGACGGCTTCAAAGAGTAAAACCAATATCTTCTGACTCTGGCTTTAAATTTATTTTTGTTTCAAAAGTGGGGTGTGAGCGAATTTGTACGTACGCATTTCCTAGCGAGTTATCTGAGGGTGACCTTTCATTCAAGAGAAAGCTGCACCTTGAGTCTAACAGCACCCCTCTGTGTAATACCAACCCTTGCTACCTACTGAACACAGGCTTCCTCTGCCTAAAACCAAAACTTTAAAAAAATTAATTAATGTTTATTTTTTAAGTGGATACTTCTTTGATTGCCAATCGAAATATATATTATTTTTTTTAAAATTTTGACATTGTATTTTATTGATACTTTTTTTGTATATAAATTTCAATCTTTAAATTTACAACAAATATTTAAATTTTTTTTACTAAAAATAAATAGTCAATTTCAGAATGAATTAGGTGTCTATTGGTGCCTAACTTCATGATGTGTCATCCAATATCCTGCTTGGGAGCAAGTTTTCCAGGACTATCAAACCCAGATTGCATTTTCACTGTCCAATATAAATGTTGAAGCACCATCATGCCTTAACCCACATTACTTTATTTCAAATGTTTGGTAAGGAGGAAAATATAGAAACACAAAACAAAAAGCTACAGCCAGCATTGGATTTTTATCATGACCAAAACGTACATCTTATCTTCAACTTTCCAAATACAGGAGGTTACCAGTTGTAAGAATTATAGTAAAAGGCTATTATTTGTATTGTATTGGAAAAACCTATAGATTTGAATCCTTTTAATTCACAACTAAGTAATTATTTTATAATATTTTAATAATTAATTAATAATTTTAATTCTTCTCATCCGAAATAATAATGATAAGTAAAAATGATAAAATCTCTTAATAAATTTTGTTAGTTCAAAAGGATTTAAATTGCAGCAAGAAGTAGGAAGACTAACTTTAATACTGCAATAATAAATCAGGCCAAAAGCCAGCATGTAAACAGATGACAATATTGCTCTTATTTTTGTGCCAACTGCTGGTGTTCTGAAAGAGGATTCTGTCATTTAAATTATAGAAGAATATTCCATTGAATTTGTAGAGGATTCTCTATTACAAAATATATAAAAGTAAAGTAGATTAAAAAAGCAAAACAACATGTAACTTCATTTAAAACATTTTTTAAGTTACCTTAAAATCATTAATTTTCTGTAAGGAGTCCACTAAAAAGCTTTAAAAAAAATTTAATTTCAACCAAGATCTGAATATATACATTGGATATAACCAAAAGCACACATTTAAGCTGACTACCTTCAGATGAGACTCATTTAACCAAGCAACACTGGTGTTTTATGGACAAAATATTTCATTTAAAGGTAGCTCAAAAGATTCCAGGATGGCACAGATACATATGGATGAGTTGAGCTTGCAATAAATCAGGACCCAGCAGCCACTGTGAGTGGGGAGTAGTGGTAGGGTAGCTGACAAAATAAAGAAAAACTTAAATCATCATAAATAATATTTTGTCATCAAACTCAAACATGGACGAGTGCAAAATTTCAAGCCCATTGATCACCAGGAAGCAAAAAAAAATTCAATTTCAACATCTCAACCGGACAAACATACAGTTCTGATGTTAAAATGTATCAAATTAAAATTTTTAAAAAATACTATTAACAACAAGGAGCTGGATTGACGTTACATTATCAATAATATGAATCCATTCCCTAACACAGACAATAAGAGCTTAACAATTTTTGACACATCAATTAAAAACAGAAACTGTTTATAATTTGATTTAAAGAGACTACCTTCAGATTTGGAGGCAAGCACATGGCTCATTTGACTAACAGCAACACACGTTTCATGTATTAAACAAACCATTTAAGCTAGCTCAAAATATTCATTGTGGCCAACACAAATACATGTAGGTAAGCTTCAATGGCCCTATAACACTGAGAGGAAATTGCTGGTAGGACAGATGCCTTAAATATATATATATTTTTTTGAGGGGTAGGGGGGATTTCAAATGAAGCTGGATTTAGGTTCAACTTTAAAAATTTAATGAATTATACATATTTTTTCATAATAAAATCAACATGTGAAAATTGTCAAGTTAATTGATGAACAGTGTGGAAAAATTTAATTACAAGAATTTTCCTCTGACAAACAGAGTTGTGATGGTTTTTTAAAATTTGTGTGTGTCCCATAACCTTTTGTAGAGGTCGTAGGGGGTTCTAATGTTCCCTTAGAACATTCTCAGGCTTAGTAGACCTTGGCGGCGTCCATCCCTCTCCAGATCAGAGGAGGACTTTCTTAGCATTAGTCATTCAACTACATTTTTATAGTGGCTTTAACGTGGGCTAGATCCCACGTCCCTCAGCTTGTGAGTCGAGCGCACTATTGACTTCGCTATCCAACCGCCCGAAGGTTACATAATATCATTTAAAATACCCAACCCTCCTCTCTGTCTATTTATAACTCAACAGAATTAAAACAACTCTTAAAAATTATTAACAAAATCACAACATAAGAATATTTAGAAGAAAATGATTAAAAGATTATTTTTAAAATAAAAAGAAATTTCTAAAAAGATTTTCAGCATATCAATGAGCTTAAAAAATATATATATATGTATGATAAGAGTTCTCAAAAGTCAAACCTACCGTAAATCACTTAAACAATAAAAATAAATGGAAGTTAAAGCATGTTTGAAATTTGTTAAAAAATAATTGTTTGCAGCTAAAGGTATAACTGCAAGAAACTAGCCACAAGTTCTGCACCGACTATTGCTAAACATTCACTGCCATTGGCTGAAAAGAAAACCCTGTGCTGTCCGAACAGTGGGGTCCCTACCATTACTACCAATAAAATGCAGTATACTTGATTTCATCTTACATAGTCTGATTGTAAGTTTTGCAGCATTATTATACCAGAAAAAAAACATGTGAATCAATGCCATTATTTCAATCAAGATGATTTGATACTTTTGGTATAATAATAATAAAAAAATTGATCATTTATATAGCACTGTACCCCCGAAAGGAACTGGGCTCACAGCGCTCTACATAAAAATAATAACATACATATAAGTATTAATGCATTCAATAAAACATTCATATCTTACAACCACATAGGTGATAGTACAGTACACATAAGCTATGTTTATCTTAAGTAACGCCGTCTCAAAATAATACAGATATTTCTTAGATGAATTATAATTAGCACATTCATATTCCAAAATATTTTATTGCTACCAATGCAACTTTATAATCTTCTAAAGAAGAAATCTTTGGTCAGCATTGATGTTATACAGGGGATTTGCTTTCTGCCAAAACTTTCCGTTTTACTTGCCACTTTTCTGTTGACATGAGTCATCATAGTCAGGATGTCCGAAGTGGGCCAATGTTCGTGAAAAACTTCACTAACAGCTTGGATGAACCATGAACCACAAGTAGAGTTTTTCCAAGCAAGAGAGCCTAGAAAATACAGCAAAATACTCAATCTCAACACAGTAATATTTTCTCTTTGATAAAAAGTACAGTGGGGCCCACTCGAGCCCGGTTAACTCGTCAGCTCTATTAAGTCGATGTTTTTTTTGGAACAGCCAAATTCTCTTTGTCTTTGCATTTTTTCATCGGTTAATTCGATTTTTTAAAGTCGCCAAGCCCTAATATTTTGAGCACAAAAGAGTGCCAAATTTGCAACTTAACGTCGGTTAGCTCGATCCCCGTCTGTTCGCCTAGCAATGCAATTTGGCATTTTTAGTTCAAAACTTCCGGCTATTGTGTGATTCTACGAGATTTCAATAAAAATTACAGGATGTTTTTACTTTCAATATGATTCCGTTTGTTGAGTATGTAATCACCAGAGGTACTCGAAAATCGCTTTAGTGGTCTTTAATCCGTCATTATTTCGCTGTGCATGTTATATTATTATTAAACTTAATTCATTTTCTGATGCATTAATCATTTTATTTTTTAAGATAAATGAATATCTTTAGAAAAGAAAATAAAGGTTTGTATCGAGAATCGAAGGTGGTTTTTATATAATTAAATAAAAAATTATTATAATTCTTTTAAAAGTTTGTTGTTGCTTTGTTACCAGTAAGATACGTGACTGTGACTAAGACGCGCGTGACGGTGAAATCAAATCATTTTCTTAATATTCTAGTAGATATATAATAAATATACACGTCATCACTGTTGTAGGTCGAATTCTGATAAGGTCAAGGCCGCATTTGTTACTATTTATATTACAAGTTACACGTATCATTTGATTGACGGAGGAAATTCGAGGAAGGTCTCATAGTGACAGATATCCTGCACGTCAAAGCATTAAACTTAAAATTACCATATTGATATGTTTATTTTTTTTAAATTCGCCGATTGGACGGGCATTGCAAACACTCGCCATGAGGCGAGGCAAAAAATTTGACCTTTAACGCATGCGCAGAGAATTATAAACTGGTAACTTTTTTAAAAATTAAATTGAATCGGAACATGACCACAGAGACGTAATCAAGTCATTTCCTTTGGAAAATATATATATATATATATATAAATTCCCGACTAGTCATAACTTTTCCAGACTATTTCCCGACTTTCAAGACCGGGAAAATTATTTTAAGAATTCCCGACTGAGTGGGAACCCAGGGTTATATTTAAATTATTGAAATTGATTGCAGTCTCACACCCATTACGTTATATTTAAATGGTCCTTAAAAATGAACAGTCTTAACCTTAGGAAAGAGTAAAGACATATTAGGGTCCCGATATTCCGATACGATCCAGATTAATCGTCCCATCACTAATTAACGCACATCATGTATATAATTATAAATAAATTTCAAGCGCATGTTAATATTTTGCCGCCATATTGGTTTTCGTTTAACTCGGTGATGAGTTATCTCGGCGCCATTTTTCATACCCCGAGGCCGTCGACTTAAGCGGGTCCCACTGTATTACAGAAATGTTTTATGTATGTATTTACTGTATTTCCAGCATATAAGACAAGTTTTTAACCCCTAAAAATCTTCTCAAAAGTCTGTGGTCGTCTTATAAGCCGCGGATCGTCTTATCCGCTGTTCTATTGTACGACATTTCATTCCCTGGTTAGATAGAGGGGTAGCTGAGGAGAGCTGACCAAGCAGCCTTTGTATTTGTATGCAGGTGGAGAGAAATACATAGCTTGCTGTGATAGGCTGGTTCTGTACAGCAAAGCACAAAGTAAAGCACAAGTGTCTGTACATACAGTAAGGCAGAAGTATTTGTACCAGTTCATACAGTATAGCACCAGTACTGTAATACTGTACGTTACCATACTGAAAGCAAATCTGATGTTTTTTAATTTTTTTTGGTGTGTTGGAAGAGGGCTGGTCTTATAAGGCGAAAATAGCGTACAACCTATATTTTAACAGGCAAAGTAGGGGGGTCGTCTTATATGCCAGAATATATGATAGTACAGTCGAACCCACTTAACTCGAGCTCGGTTAACTCGCCCACCCCATTATGTCGACGTTTTTTATTTGAACCGCCAAATTATCTCTTTGTCTTAGCATTTTCTCGTCGTTTAATTCAATTTTTTTAAGTCGCCGAAACCTCATAACTCGAGCACAAAAAAGGGTCAAATTTGCCACTTAACGTTGGTTATCTCGATCCCCATGACCAATCGCAAGCTTTTAAAAATGTTAGCTATGATTTTTTTATAAAAAGGGAAGGGACCAATTTTCTGCCTCACCAGGGTCTGCTGGTGACGTCAGAGCTCGCTTGCTCAGCGCTGTTACTTCTGGTACTATGCTTCGGTAACAAAGCGAATAAAATACATTTTTTTTTAAAAATCGGTCACTAGCGAAATCCACAAACAGTGATGACGTGTATTTTTATATTTATAGACCAGAATATTATTATTATTAAGAAAACGCTTTGATTTTGATGTCACGTTCGCTCGCGTGTTGGCTCTGGTATTCTGCCGTAACACAACAAAAAATTAACTCTGGGTAATAAGCTAATATACCGACTAAGTCCTGATAAAACGGAGTTAACAGTCATAATAAGATGGAATTTATTTAAATACCATATTATGTTTCACTCGTCAACTTGTGAGAATTATTGAATTTCGCCGCGCACCGACGATCCCCCCCCCCACCCAATAGGGTGGGGTTTAGGTGGGGTTGAGCTACACTGGCCATTTACCAAGGCATGCTCTGACTTAATTTGAAAAGAAAAATGTTCCTTCCCCCAACCCACTGTAGATGTATAACAGGGGGGGAGGGGAGGGAAGGTGTCTCTTCTCGCGGTCTTGTATTGGTATGTCAAAGCAAGAACCTTCCTTTTATATAAACATCAAAGACCTGTCAAGCCTTCTAGCCTCCCCCCACCACCCTCATCCCTAACTGGAAAACTCAGTAACTTGTCCCCCCCCCCTCGTCCCTTTGAGTTCACTTAGAGTGGACCGACTGTAGTAATAGCCGTGACCTTTGACCGTGGTTCACATGAAGCTCGTACAGTGCCTCGACAACTAAGCAAATTTTTAAAAAAATTTAAAAAAGCATTCCTTAGCCGTAGGCGAAGTAGACTAATAGTGATGACGTGTATATTATTTAGATACTGGAATAGGGAGAAAGTGATTTGAAGTCACCGTCGCTCAACACAACAAAAACGACCTCCGGGGTAAAAAGCTATTACGGCTTATTGAAGTTGCAGCTGAATAAATTATTTAAATTCCGAAGACTTAAAACTTAAATAAATAAGCCTAAACATTTTTAAAGATGAGTGTAACCGGTCGTTCGATAGTCGTAACTATGGTAAACACTAGATTCACTAGTCCTAGCATAATAGTAGTCAATTATTAACAAATATATTTATTTGAATATTGATTGTTTTCCTTGGTCCTTATACAAATAAATGCCTTGGTATTTATTAGTAATAAACTTACACTAAGATTATGACTTTAATTATAATTACATCATTAGTATTAGTAGTAAATAGCATGAAATAATAAAGTTCAAGGACAAACGAGCAAATGAACTAGAACTAGTGACTAGAGCCTCAGTCAGAGCCGAGTCACTAATTCATTTACATAAATCATACTAGCAAGGACGTTCCATTTCGCATAATATAATATATCACATAATTTAACATTATATTGATATTTCGTATATTCCGATACGATTCTGATTAATCTTCCCATCACTAATTAATGCACAACACGTATATAAAGAAATTTCAAGCGCATGTTAATATTTTGTCGCCATATTGGTTTTCGTTTTAACTCGATCATCGGTTATCTCGATGCCATTTTTCATACCCCAACGCCGTCGACTTAACCGGTTTCGACTGTAGTCTCATTATATAAAAAAAATGTAGTAATATAATATCTCCTACAATTACATATATAATCACCTGGAATGGTTGAGTAAACCATTAGGAAATCTGCCTCTGTAGGGATTTTTCGCAGTGATTCTACTTCTTCTTCCAGTTCCATTTCTAGCCCACCAGCATCAGCTACCTCATCTCCCTCATCCCGTTTATCTCCTTTGCAAGCCTGTTAAAATTAAGTCATCACATTTCATCTAAACTTCAAACTTATGCACCAAACCAGATGATTAACTTAACACTTCAAGACCAAACAAGTATAATACATGTAATGGAATGTTAAAAATAGTCATTGTTTTCTGAGGCCTTTTATTCTGCTCGATTTGATTACAAGGAGAATCTTCAAAGTTACCCCTCTGGGGACAACAATACTACTGGTTCAGGCATACTTTTAACCACAGTAATAAAATTAAGCAAATTAATAAAAGTTTGTTTTGAAAATGTATTTCAACTCCTGGAATTGCTTTTTTAAAGACGATGTGCATTGTTCATCATTTTCCACAGTTTTAGTAGTAAACAGAGACTTTGATTTCAATGAATACATTTTAAAAGATCTTTGTATGAGCAAGAGCTTAATAAGGAAATTAAATCATTCACATTTTGTAGGTGTGTTTCTTTCTTCATTTTTTTTTCATAGCTCACAAAATGAACATCTGCTTTAGTTAATGAAAGAAGTGGTCATTCGAGGAGATAATATTCTTTTTTTTTAAATTCTTTTGTTTGTTTGCCCCATGTAGATTTGCCATAATTGAGATCCTATAAGTATTCATTGTTTGAAAAGTAAATAATTTTACTGTAGTCAATAATTTCCCTAGTAAAATTTAAAATAAAATAATAAAAGTATATCTTACTTAATTTAAAAGACATTATATCTAGGAATTACATAACATAATTTTAAATCTGATTAAGCAGACATAACTTTTGTGTACATTCAATTAAAATCTTTTGACCGCATCAAATGCTAATGGAAACTTATGCACATCCTTCTTTCCAAATTGGAATTTAAGAAATTTCAAATTAACAGTAGAACTCAGTCATGTTGCTGGCCAAAACACATCGAGATAACGAATGATTGAGATAAAGGAAAACCAATATGGTACATGCTTTAAGATAATAAATGAGAATGTACATGCATGTGTTTTTGGAGTTTTTTTGTTTTTTTTTCACAACAGCGATGCCATGATTTGTTTGAGCGTTTGGAAATGTTAAAATATTTTTTTCACATAACCCTTTTTTATGATTGAGTGTCTAGCAGTGATGTAAATATAAAGACTTTGAACAAATGGTTGCCAATGACAACTATTCTTCAATTGATACATTTAAGTATTTTATAAGGTTGTTTTTTTACGGTTAACTGGTCCTGAGAAAAGAACCTTAACTTCTATTTGTCCATATAAGTATAAGTTTATTTTTTGGTGTGTCCGAATCAAATCAGTCATCTTTAAAACATTAAATTTCAAGTTAAAAATAATTCTGGAGAGTTAAGGAATGAAAATTATCAAAAACAATTTTAAACAAATTTCCCCATCATCACCCTTTACTCCTTAGTATGGCTCATGCTTTTTTATTACTATTTATTTTTTTAATTCTCTGTCTTGACAGGCATAGGGCAAGTGAGAGGAAAACACAATGTTACCAACAGACGACATGGGGTGCTATTATGTAACTGCAATCCGCAACTCATTGAGATAACTGACGGGAATTGGTAATGTCAAATTTGGCCCTCTTTTGTGCTCAATATATTAGGATCCAGTGACACAAAAAGAATCAACAAAAGGGATGAGAAAAGGACACATAGAGAATTCGGAATTTCCACTTAAAATTTTGACATAATAGGGTTAGCGAGTTAATCAAGGTCAAGACAACTGGGTTCCACTGTATTTTAATTTTTATAGTGCCTCCCCCGGGTAAAAAGAATAACTTTTAAAGATTTCAAAATATTATTTTATGCTGAAGGCAATAATCAAGCAAGAACCATAATCACAGTTATCAGTTATGTGATGTATAAATAAACAATTTTTAAAAAAAAGGCTTTAAGAGAATAAAATAAATGAAATAACACATGGACAAAAAAACATGAACAGAATATAGCTATATGCAGGTCTTGTAGGTTATTAATAGGTTCAACATTGTCCAAAAAAATAAACAAAGCTAGTTAAAAAACATAAAAAATTGTGCAATATACTTATATACAATATTTAAAGGATATCAAAATTTTTAAAGATAAACAATTAAACATTATAAAATTTCACCTGTATGAAAAAAATCTTTGGCTTGCCCACTAGACCTGGACAACCGTTTCCTTTAAGAGGGAGAACAAGCTCTTCTATTGAAACTTTCCCATCTGTACCAAATATGTAACCCTCCTCTCCATGAGACATTAAGATGCACACAAAGCAGCTGGTCTTAGAGAAATCCAGTTTTGCAACTAAAAAAATGCAATTCATTAGAATGAAATGGCAATAAAGATGTGCACGGTTATAATATGAATTATGAAGGGTTGTATAGTTAGATATATCAAGTTTACTCCTGATTTCAATTTCAACTCAATGATTTTTAACTCTTAATGTCCTAAAGCATGGCAAGGCGCGCAAGCTGCACAACTAACGTTCTTCAAACTTAAAACTGATGAGGTCAGCTAGGAAAATAACGAAAGAGATTAACTAAACACAGTGACACTGCCAAAACATCTTTTACTGCTGTATTTTTAGTAAGGAAAATGAACGCAAGGATGCACACATGTGCAAATATTGGCTGCTTGGGTCTTCATTTGTACTCTATGTGATTGTTTTGTTTCTGGCATTAAACTTTGCTCTCTCTGACTCACCCCTTCACACGTAACCTTTTCGTAACTTTGAGACAAACAAAATTTCGAAGTTGTAGAGTTGTAGTTCATAACCTTAACATTTTTTGTGACCTGAGGCGTAATATTACCCAAAGTACCACTGCATAGTAGGTTGGAGTGAAAAAAAAAGTCTAAATATCTTGGTTGGATAGCTATAAAAACTTGCTGACACATGCAGTTAGTAATGTGGCAAACAATTAGACAATTATCTTATCTTATCTTATCTATACAGACGCTCCTTCTATGCAGAAGATAATTGGGTCCACAGACCATGACGGATGATCTGTTGGCAAGTGATGCAGCATTCACAGGCCACGGCTATGAGGGTTCCACGCATTACCCAGCCGCCTAACTAGTGTTAGGTACCCATTCGGAGCTGGGTGACTCAGGGACGCCCTAGGCCCCGGGAACAAACCCTTGCCTTCACATGGATTCGAACCCGTGATCATCGGTACACCAGTCGAGCGCTCTGCCACTCGACCACCGCGCTCCCTTGTTTGGTATTCCATGGTGCCTCATTATTGACCATATAGTTTCTCTATTAATGCTATCAAAGGCCTTTTCAAAGTCCACAAATGTGGTATAGAGTGGAGATTGCGATTCAATAGATTGTTCTATAATTATCCGGAGTGTTGCTATTTGGTCAATGCATGATCTTCCTCTTCTGAACCCAGCTTGTTCTTCTCTCAGGAGATCATCGCAGGCATCTTTTATTCTGTTGAGTATTGTTCTGCTAAAGACCTTGCTTGGTAATGATAGTAGGGTAATTCCTCGCCATTTCTCACATTGTGACAGATCCCCATTCTTTGGAATTTTAATCAGTAAGCCCTTTTTCCATTCTTCAGTTGACCAAATTTTGTTGAAGATACAATCAGTTGGTTGATGATTTCGGCTCCTCCTTCTTTTAGGAACTCTGGTGGTATGTTATCTACACATGCTGCTTTCCCTGTCTTCATTTGATTGATGGCCGTCCATATTTCTTCTTTGGATATCTCTTCCATATTTATGTCCAGTGTTTCTCCTGTGGTCAGATCGGGTGGGTTCAGAAGGGTCGGTATGTTTAGTACTTCCTGGAAATATTCTTTCGTCGGAATTTAAACTCGACGGTAAACCACAGTTTATTGGTATGTAGTGAACGATGGGAAGCTTCTCACAATTCACCAGTGACTTTCCGATTGGACCAGAAAATCCTTTTGGACCATTGGTAGGTCCATCTAGGATATTCAAACAAATGTCGAACGGTAATTTGTTCGCATGTAGCTGGCATACGAACCATTGCAGCGGTCTGTGCAACGCCACTTCAAGTAATCGAATGATGCCACCTCGATTGCCCGTATTAGCGGCTGTCCCGTCACAACCTACAGCTTTTATGCCACTCGTGTCAACATTTCTTTTACTCAAATATGCAATCAACTCAGCCGCAATAACTTTGTTTGACCCTGCAGTTGGTGTAATGTGACCAAAATATGTATATCCTGGTTCGCATATAATGGATATATGTTCTTCAGTTATTAGTTTCCTATGAAATTTACCATCGCATTCATTAATTTGGGTCAATGTACTGTCTTTTCTACCTTCAAAATATAACACAGTGATTGTGTTACTGACTTCGGCACATAATGTGCCACATCTTTTACAAGGTTCTCGTCGCACTTTACTTCTGTCAATCACTTTAGAAACATCACCTTCATGGATTATTCCGACATCTTGAAAAACAGCATTTTAAAAATACATGTACATAGTGTATGGGGTGGCAAGTATTTTGCTATTAAAAAGTAAAGAAAATATTATTTAAATGCTTTCAATGAATTGAATAAAATGTTATAATAGTACCTCTTATAAATGAAGTATCGTAATGGACTACTTACTTATCATTAACAGTGCTACTTAACACGATTATACAAGAATAAAATGTTGTGCACTATTATGTATGCAATAAACACTGTATTTACTCTAAGCAGGAAGAACTGCGTGTGAATGCGTAGAAAAGCGAACTAATAATGATCTTTTACTTTAAAGAAATAAAGTTAACGTATTAGTGGAAACAAAAAACTTGCCAATGCCTTGTAATGAAAAGAACACCGGATATCAAATACATTATCGGTATCTTATAAATGGTTAGATTTTTAAGTTGGTTGTGGAACCTCAAGACATTACTTAAATTAATTTTTTTTTGTACGGAGTAGTTCATTGGACCACAGAGCAAGTTTAAATAACTATCCAAAGTCAAAAAAAAATTTTGGTCATCTTCACTCCACACTACTGCATAGGCCTAAATGTGGCAATAGCAAATTTCACATACAAGACTGGTTTAAAGCAGTCAATTTTTTAAAAATTAATAAAAATTGTTTTTACCTCTTTGCATCTCATTTTTCATTTGTGTGACAGTTAAATCTTTGTGTTGGATGATTTTCTCAAATCCTATAGTGTTTAAAAGTCCATACATGCTATCAGCATCTATGTTTGTTCCATGTCGCTTGTTCAGTCTTGTTGCTAGGTCAAATTCTCCATTGCTTATTATAAGAGCTGTGCCTAAATTCGGAAAATCTAAAGTGTAGAACTCTGATTCCCAATCTGACAGCTTCATCCGTGGCTTTGCCAAATATGTGCTAATGTAGTAGAAATTTAAGTATACCCAAAGTGAATAGTCATTTTTAAATTCAATAAATATTGAAACATTTTTAAAAATTATTTGTGCAGACCCAATATTTGGGTTTCTATGGGCGGGACATTCCCCCCATCCACTAAATAATGAGTAAAGTTCCCTTTCCATACCATAGGCCAGGGGTCGGGAAACTTTTTGTCTGAGAGTGAGAGAGCCATAAACATTATGTTTAAAATTAAAAGTAAATGTGTGCCTTTTGTGTAATTTCAACACTAAAAGTACAACAATGAGGCTCCCTAAAGGGGGGTGCGAAATGGTGTACTTATAACAATTTTATAGGCAAATGATACTATTTACTGTCGCGCGGGGGGGCGCGAAATGTTTTCTTCTTCCTGGGGCGTGACAGAAAATAATTGAGCAACACTGACTTTACCAAAACTAATGACAGCTACCCATCAGAGCTGGAAGGACTCAGGGAAAGTCTTTAGCCACAAAAAAAGGAGTTCTCACAACTCTCTGTATGCCAGCACATGCTGCTGTGCCACTATGCCCCTTACCATATAATGTGACCAACATGTACATTTTAAGACAAAACTTAACTGAAAATTAATAGGTAAAATACCTGTTTGAATCTTCTCTTGTTGATGCCCCACCAATTGCATCAACTTGATCCATTTTACTTAACCTGAAAATTGAACATGAACAGCATTATAAAATTGGTTACTTAAACCATATATTAAAAAATAAAACAAAAAAAGTATATAGACTTTGTTTATGTCTAATTTCTTTATTTATGTTCAACAAATAAAGTTTTTTTAAAGTCCCTCCTTTGTTTGACTTTATTCACTTGATTTATGACTTTTCTGGATCTGGTATTCATTTGATGATATGAATTGGTAGCCTGAAGACATTTCATTACTGGAGAATATTCAAATCTGACAAGAATAACACCATTAGTTAAATCATTAAACCTTGAAACACTAGAGGATAGAAGAACCAAGAGCAAAGTAGTAATCATACATAAAGCAATTAATTCTAATTTAGAAATACAACACAAAGATAACTTAATACAACCCTCAGATAGACATAAGGATAAAAACACCTTTCTTATTCCGTATGCAAGAACAAACACATACAAGTTTTCCTTCTTCCCGTCCGGAATTCAGGCGTGGAATGGGTTGCCTGAAGAATCCAGGAAAACCAACACTTTATCAACATTTAAATCTCTAATAAAAATGCAGGACTAAACACAAACCATAGATAAGCGTAGGACGCAATAATCTTCTGTATAGAAGGAGCGTCTGTAAACAGATAAGATGAGATAAGATATTTGAATAAATAATAAATATCTATGCCAATGAGGTATATAGCCTTGGCCTTATAGCAGATATTTATCTATTATATAGAGTCTATAGATCATTTGCCCGTGGCAGTGTACATAGACATTTTGCACACTTAGTAGCATCCTTTCACCAGTTGAGTAAACTAAAAAAAAATGACAATAATAATATTAATTTTATGCTAAGTAGGGGTGTACCGCATTTAAATTTTTGAAATCCCTCAGCAGCCTTAGCCGAATTTGGCCGGATGTATGAAGTGAAATCTGGCCGGAGTCAGATTTTTAAAAATGGCAGGATTTCGGATTATCCGGAGCCATTATAAATATACATGTAATAGGACTACAGTGTATATATATATTAGGGCTCTACTGGTTAGCCGGATTTATGAAGTGAAATCCTGCCAGAGCAGGATTTGAAAACATGGCTGGATTCCGGATTTGCCGGAGCCGAAATCCGGTACACCCCTAAGCCCTAATGCTAAGGCTAAATATTTAACAAGGCGACGCCAAGGAACCAAGGTGTTAAAAGAACAAACATAATGCTCAGGAAACTGCAAAGCCTTGTGAAACTAAGTCGCAGTTGTTGACATTGTGTTACTGCTAATGACTGATTCAGTGATTGATTGTCACTGATTAATAAACTGACTGAACTGGCTAGTAAAAATCTTAGTAAATTCAAAGCAAGACTAAGTGAACTTACTAACTAAGTCATTATCATTACGAAGTGTTTGCTGCTAGGACTAGTTGTAGCAGCAGTTTCCTGGCTAGTGCTACAACTACATGTGTCGTAAATAATAAGCTATGTGCTTACGGTTAAGACTAAAACTGTATTTTAATTATGCTAATACATGTACTAATAATTAGTTCTCATAATCAAATTTCATGCTTACTTGGAAAGCCGATTAATGAATTTTAAAAGTAAAAAAGACAAACAGTTAAAATTTTTAAAAATCATAAATTGACTAGAGCTTCGCTAGGTGAAGTGATAGTCGGATGGACGATAGTTTGATGTTAAAACCAAAAGGTGGTTCTAATCCTGATCCCAGCAATTTTTTTTAAAATTAAATTTTGTTTTTTTAAACCACAATGATTGTGCTGGTAATTGTAATTTTTGTACTAATTATTCTGAAAAGCGGAGACGTTGTTTAAACATATTTTTTTTAAATTTAGATTTTTGAATTAATACGCACATAACGCATAAATAAGCCCAGATCTATTAATATTGTATTATATGAATACTGTATATGCATATAAAAATATTATGAAGAGTTTGTAAAGATTATAACGACTTAGTTTTTTTAAAGTGTTTACTGCTAAGACTAGTCGTAGCAGCAGACAATTCGACGAGATGCTGCTAGTGCTACGACTAGTCGTAGCAGCAGACAATTAGTCGGATGTTGCTAGTGTTACGACTTAAAATTGCTTTATTATTAGCTACGCTGGTTGGTGCGTCGATTTATGTGGTTATTTACATTTTACTCATTGATATGGCTTTCCCATGACTTGTCGGCAATCCTGATGCGTAAGGTGGCCAGACATGCCGATTTCAGACTTCTTGTCTCGCTAAAGTGACCAGACGTCCCAAATTTTTGCTCCAGAAACCTGGGGTTGGGGAGGGGGGAACTCCGTCCCGTCCCGTCCCACTTTTCCCCCCGGAAAATCTGGTCACCTTATTTATGAATGTGTGTATTAATTCTAAAATCTCAATTTATTATGAGAACTAATCTTTAATTAGTATTAATATTAGCAAAATTTAAAATACAGCTTTAGTCGTAACTGTATGTATGCACATAGCATATTTTGTATGACTAGTTGTAGCAGCAGACAACTCGAAGGGTTGTTGCTAGTGCTAGTGTTACGACTAATCGTAGCACTAGCAACATCCCGTTGAGTTGTCTGTCTGCCGCTACTTTGTCGTAGCAGCAGACTCTTCGATAAAATTAAGCTTAATTATGTTAATCTAAAATCGTCTAAAGTATAGACAGTAGACAGCCGAGCGGTGGTTTTCAGGTAAAGTAAAGATTAAAGAGTAAAGTGATGAAGTAAAAAATAGTTAAAGTGAAAACAAACTGAAAGTAACTAAAATAAAATAGACAAAGTCAAACTCAAAGTCTAGACTAAATTCACTAAAGACTAAAGTAAAGTAAAGTAAAATTATATTTATATCTTAACTTAATTAATTAAGTAAGCTGATTAAGCAGTTTAAGCTCTAGTAGTCTGGTTTTCATTTAATTATATCATAAAATTATATTTATAAATTTATATCTTAACTTAATTTTATGATATAATTAAATGAAAACCAGACTACTAGAGCTTAAACTGCTTAATCAGCTTACTTAATTAATTGTGTTATTAAACTATAGTCATAGTCTATACTATACTATACTATACTCATACTATTACTATACTCAATAGTACAATACTATACTTTACTTTACTCAATACTGTGACTGTGAATGGTCTCCCAAGTCCAAATGATCTTATTAAAATAACTTCTAGTTCTAGTACTAGGCCTTTATTGACCCTTTATTTAGGTCAAATATAGCCTTTCCAAATAATGTTGTCATTTGTCCTAATGACAAATGATGCAACTATTTTTACACCTAACGTTATTTCCCATTTCCCAGAAATAGAGAATTCAATAAAAATAAAATTTCCACCCACAACAAACGTCTTTCTAAGATTCCTATGCTCCGTAAACTTCGACTCTATCTTCATTGATTTCAATTTAAATGCAGTTTTGGGTGAGATTAAGTTTTCATCAAACACAATTTTAATTAGTTAAATTTAATTTATTTCACTGAGATTTATGCAAAGAAAATAATATTTAAAATAATTGCAAAAAACAGTTTTCAATTACTGTATTACAAAATAAAAAATTAATTTAAAAAAAAACAACTAGCGCTGCAGCCGGTGACCGATTCCCTTTGTCGCTACTAAGTCACCCCCTCTGGACTTACCCTTAGAGTACTTACCTCCTCCGAGACTGCCAGTGCCAGTGCGTCACTGGACCATACAGAAATTTACATTTTGTTGTAACCCCTTATGATAGTGTGCCCCCGTTCGGTCCGCACCTCCCGCAAACCCCTCCCCTAGTGACGCTCCAAACATTCAACATTTAATGATCTTATACTGAAGTAAGCCGATTGTGCTATATTATTACAAAGAATTATAGAACTACTTCATATATGACATGTCCAAATAATATTTAAATAAGATAATAGAAACAAAAAGCATATTCGAGGCCTATCAGTTTTTGCTTTGGAACCCACCCCACTCCAAACCCGGTTAAAAATAAAATAAAAATTATATATATATATATATATATATAACGATATTTTAGGGCTGGTACTGATTAAAAAATTTTGTTCGATTAATCGGAATTTTTTTAATCGATTAATTGATTCATTATATTTTTATAACGCATATACAGATTCCGTTAAGTAACGATTCATTATTTCGCGAAATCGGTTAGGTCGCGGTAATTCTATGGCTCCCAAATTTTGTGACTTAACATAGCAAATTGGCAAATTCGTTCTGCTATGCAAGAAATAAGGAAGAAAACCCTTTTTGTTTACGTATGCACGTCTAAATAAATAATAATAATATGAGGGAAAAGTATTTAAGTTTTTTTAAAAAAAAATTAATAAATTGGAAAAAAACTAACAAACAATTTTTCTTAAATTTTAATCGAATTTTAGTCTATCAAATTAATTTCAATCGATTAAAATTGTCAACGATTAATCTATCAATTAATCGTTAATTTTCGCAGCCCTAATATTATATATATATATATATATATAGCCTATATTAGGGCTGCGGAAATTATCGATTAATCTCTCGATTAATCGTTAAAATTTTATCGATTAAATATCGATTAAAATAATTTTAATCGATAAAAATTCGATTAAAATTTAAGAAAATATTTATAATATTTTTTAAAAATTTTAGTAATAAATAATAAATTATTAATAATTAATAATAATTTATATATATATATTTTTACGTAATAACATCTCCCGCGTAATATTAAAATTTATTTTATTAATTTATGCTGACCGGCAGACGTCAACTATAAAATGGCTGACAGCCAGAGCCGTATTTACACCATTTTGGGCCCCCGGGCAAAGAAATAGTGTTGGGCCCTTCCCCCCGCAGGAATAAAAAAATGAATATACATTAATATATATAAATAAACATATTCCCATGGGGCCCATATGCTCGTGGGCCCCCGGGCAAATGCCCAACGGGCATATGCGTTAAGACGGCCCTGCTGACAGCATCAGCGCAGTTAAATTTAAACATATAACTAGAAAGTTGAGCAAATATGTTGTTTTTAAGCTAACTGCGGATGGCAAAGTCGAAGATGGTGAAAACGTTTACTGTGTCCACTGCCATAAACAATTCTCTTTTAAAGGATCAAATACGTCGCTGACGTACCACCTTCAGCACAAATCAAGTATCAACACATTGTCATGAAATTTAGTTCAAAATATTCTTAATTTTCAATGTCCGTGAGAAATGTTCAGTTTAATGACGTCATAAATTTCTATTTTTGGTTTTAATCGAAATTATCGATTAATTAATCGATAATTTTTCAAAAGTTAACGATTAAATTTAAATTAATCGATAACAGCCCTAATATATATATATATATTATATAATATATATTTATATATATGTATATATATATATATATATATATATATATATATATTAGGGCTGCGGAAATTAACGATTAATTTCTCGATTAATCGATTTTAACTATTAAAATTTTTTAACGATTAATCTATCCACCACATATAAATGTACTGGAAGTCAAAAAGTAAAATATTTCGGCCGATAAATACAAACTAATTTCCGAACGATTACACGAACATTTTGGTTTGAAACTATTGACTGATGTGAACAGAGCCGTATTTACACCATTTTGGGCCCCCGGGCAAAGAAATAGTGTTGGGCCCCTCCCCCGCAGGAATAAAAACTTAAATTTACTTAATATATATAAATAAACATATTCCCATGGGGCCCCTATGCTCGTGGGCCCCCGGGCAAAGCCCAATGGGCCTAGGCGTTAAGACGGCCCTGGACGTGAATGTTTTAAATGTTGATAAAGGTCATTGTGTCCATTGAGTGAAATCGTTTGCCTACCATGAAATGTTCCCTCTAAGTATAAGCTTCGTTAGTCCGTGTGCAAAGTTAAAAAAAACAACTCGTGTTCAAAGTTGCACAACGTCCATTTTTTCTGAAATATTTTACAAAATTTGCTGCGAGGTGATTCTAAACTTCTGCATGGCGTCGGTCAAATATCTGCGCAGCCGCGCCACTTAAAGGGAACATTGCTACCATGATAACCATGGTTCTAACACTAACACTTGGCTTACATATCACTTGCATACCAACATCAACTACAGTGACTACAGTATCGGAAACTTCAGGCACTTCAGCTGAGACAATCTAAAGGCCTAAAGCTATGTGAACGATTGTTCAGCTCGGCTGGTTATATTATATTGTTAAGTGTCAAGGTCAAGACCCGCTCATCACTTGAACCAAATATTAAAATGTCAATACTCTTTATTTCTGTTTGCTTAGTTGGTTAATTTTTTTTAAAAATTAATCGTTAACTGCCCTAATATATATATGTATACATATTAGGGCTGGTACTGATTAATTTCGAATAATTATATTTTAAATAATGCGTATATAGATCCCGTTAAGTCGCGATTCATTATTTCACGAAATCGGTTTAGTCACGGTAATTCCATGAGCGCCATGGCTCGCAAATTTTGTGACGTAACTAAATTTAAGATTTAAAAATATGATCAATTAATAGTCTCGTTATTAAGGGTATAATAATATAATTTGTAATTCTAATGAATTATTAATTTGTTTCGAAAATCATATTATTTTAAGTTTATTAACCCATGACCATGGAAACGAGTTTTCTTAGTTTCTTAGCCAAAGGCCAAAGTAAGTTTAAGAAAAATCTTTGCGGAATTACCCAAAAACCAAGTATACATGTATAGAGAGAATTCTTTAAATAAAATTCTATTTTTAAATGCTACGGACTCCCAATCTCTAACGTTGGGAAATTCCGTATATTCGGGAATCACAACTCCAAACATAAGCTTAATTAACTTTTATTAAAATGAATCACCTGTTCTGAAAGTTCCACTGACGCCAGCAAAGTCATCATTGAATTTGGCCTGATCAAGAAGTTAACACAAGAAATCTACATTTGCAGCATACATCGTTAAGTATTGATATATAATAGTTTAAATATTAATAATGTTATAATTTATTAGGGCTACTACCGATTAATTTAAATTTAATCGTTAACTTTTTGAATATATAATTTTAATTAAATTAAAGTAAAGTTGACTTTAGACTTAAGTAAAGTTAAAGCCAAAAATTGAAATTTATGGTGTCATAATTAACATTTATTAAAATACTTGTCGAAAATCGAAATAACACTGGGATGTCTTCTTTATGACATCTTTTAAACATCAATGCAAATTGTCGAAAACAGAGAAGTGCATTGGCATTGACATTATTTATTATTTGGGTCAAGTTCAAGACCAAGTGATGAGTGGGTCTTAAGTCTTAGTCTTATCGACAATATAACCAGCCAGCTGAAAAATCATTCACATAATAGTACATAGCTTTAGATTGTCTTAGCCTTAGCTCAACTCAGTGTCTCTCAAATAATGGGGCGCTACCCCAAGGGGGGGGGGCGAGGCTCCCTAAAGTTAAAGTTAAAGGGGGTTGGGAAATAGTGTACTTATAACAATTTTATAAACAAATGATACTACATGTATTTACTGTCGCGCTGGGGTGCAAAATGTTTTCTTCTTCACTTTTTCCTGGGGGGAGGGGGGGGGTCATGACAGAAAATAATTGAGAAAAACTGTCTTAGCTGAAGTTTCCGATACTGTAGTGGATGTTTGGTATTCAGGTGATATGTAAGGGAAGTGTTAGAACCATGTTAGCAAAGTTCCCTTACTTTAAGCAGCGCAGCTGCTCATATATTTTACCGACGCGGCGCAGGAGTTTAGAATTAATGTACTACGCAGCAAATTTTGTAAAATATTGAGGAAAAAAAAATGGACGTTGTGCAACTTTGCACACAAGATTTTTTTTAACTTTGCACACGGACCAACGAAGCTTAGTTAAATTTAAACATATAACTAGAAAGTTTAGCAAAAATTTGGTTTTTTAAGCTAACTGCGGATGGCAAAGTCGAAGATGGTGAAAAAGTTTACTGTGATCACTGCCATAAACAATTCTCTTTTAAAGGATCAAATACAATCGCTGACATACCCCCTTCAGTATAAACATCCGATCAAGTATCAACACATTGTCATAAAATTTAGTTCAAAATATTCTTAATTTTCAATGTCCGTGAGAAATGTTCAGTTTAATGACATCATAAATTTCTATTTTTGGCTTTAATAGAAATTATCGATTAATTAATCGATAATTTTTCAAAAGTTAACGATTAAATTTAAATTAATCGATAACAGCCCTAATAATTATTACTATTAAAGATTAAATATGATATAATATAATTTGTATAGTATATAGTGTAGAATTATAATTATAGTTATAGTATAGTATTAGTAAGGTGACCACATGTTCTGATTTAGGCAGGACAGTCCCGATTTCAGACCTAATGTCCCGCTGACCCTCGCTTTCCCGGCAGGACGCCCGTTTGCCTGGCTTTTTTTCAATACTTTATTTCATAAAATAAATACAATTAGTTTTATTGTGATTTTGGGTAAGAATGAATTAATATTTTCTTAAATTTAATTAAATATTAGAAACAATGTTTTTTTTATAAATTTAAATTACTTTATTATTAGCTAAGCCTGTTGGTGCGTCGTTTTCTGTGGTTATTTACATTTTACTCCTTGATACGGCTTTCCCATGACTTGTCGGTGATCGCGATACGTAAGGTGACCAGAAGTCCAGATTTCAGACTTCATGTCCCGCTAAAGTGACCAGACGTCCCGATTTTTTGCTCCAGAAACCTGGGGGAGACCCCCCCCCCGTCTGTGGGGCCCCGTCCCGCTTGATTAATTTCGTCATTGCTGCCATCACAGACCCAATTCTAGCTCGAATTTCAGCTTCACAGGCACCATCTCTAGATATAATTGTTCCTAGGTATTTAAAGTTATGTACTTCTTCGAGCTTATGTTGGTTCATTATGATGCTTTCCATACTGGCAACTGAGGTGTTAACCAATATCTTGCTTTTTTCTGAGCTGATTTCCATTCCATATGCACCTAATCTGTCTGCAAGTTTGTCAGTGAGCTCCTGTAGTTCTTTACTGTTCTCAGCTAAAAGATCTATATTGTCTGCAAATCTTAGGTTGCACAAGGGTCTTCCACCTATAGAGATGGATGTATGGTGATCACCATGTGCTTCTTGCATGATTTTTTCAAGGAAGATGTTGAACAGGACAGGTGACATCTTGAAGAAGTCCCCTACTCAGCCTTTAAAAAGGACTGCACTGCTTGCCTGATTCTAGAGTTTTTCTATCACCATTACCAGCCCTTCTTCAATGTTGAAATTTCTCATAGTGCCAAAGTCCCTCGTGCCATATTCAATCAAAGTCAAAGATTTTCTTGAAGTCCATGAAATTATATATATTTTGTTTAAGTTTAGGAGTCGGATTAGGAATGGGTGTTACCTTAGCTTAATTTTTGTAATTAATTATAAATATTAGCCTAGTTTTATTATAAATGTATATCTTTGAACAAAATAATGATATTACTGATAATCAGTGATTCATAATGAATTGATTACTGATTTAATTGATTTAGTTTATAGTAAACAAAGCATTTAATAGTTACAGTACTCAGTTCAGGAATGGACAAATTTAAATAGTCATTAATATACTGAAAACATTTTTTTAAAATCATCTCTTTTATAAATTTATTAAATGTATTAGTATCAAAATTATAAGTTTTTAAAAAGATAAAATACTTTAATCCCAGAAATATCCTGAAATAAGAAAAACTAAGTTCTTGGAATAGTAAAGAGCGAAGAAATGATACATCCTAGGTGCTGTAACTATTCTATAACTATAATTTACCTTTCAGTCATGATAATCCAGAATGAAGTAGCATATTTTGGGTAATTTATTTTACTTGTGACTCAAAAATCATTAAAAATTTCTAACTCAGTAATTTCATTTAGAAAATGTTATCACAAATCACCACAAAGACAAAAATCAAAAAGCATGGACCATGGAACACCCTAGCCCTACCTCTCCCAACAAACTAAAATGTTATGTAACTAGTTTAAGGATTACCTTCTATCCCTATTTCAAAGTACATGTATTGTTATTTTAGATCCTATGGTACTCTCAGACCAATGCTTTGGCCAAACTGCACCTTGGGTAAAGCTAAAAGAACGGGTCCATCTATAAATATAAATAGTTACATATTAAATAAAATTGCAGTTTGTGGTTCAAGCAGTTAAATTTATAACAATTCAGCATCCATTTTCATTGTGTTTTTCTTCTGCTTGTTTCATGAAATTAGATGCTTTTACCCCTTTAATTACTACTATTCAATTATATTTATTTATGTTTAGGCTTACCAGTGTATTGGTAGAATTATTAAATTAGTAAAAAAAAATTGTAAGAGGCCACTCAAAATTCAATTATTTGCTTAATAAACTTCAAACTTTATTGGAAGCTATTATACCCACATCCCTTCATTTACAGATAAATATACTTACTGTCTCAAATTTTGTATAGCTCTCCACCTTAGTTGCATGTAATTATTTTAATGGTGGCACTTAAAACATAAATTATTTTAAACATTATTAACAATTAAAAAAAGACAATAATGTGTGTCCTTAAAAATAAACCTCTCATATATACACCTTATTAATTAATTAATTAATTGCAAAACTATAGCTTGGTGTGATAAGTAAATGGTGAATATTATGATTATGTTAGAATTTTGTTAAATTCATTATCATTTGAGAGCAAGGCGGCACTGCCACAGAGGTGCATATTGACACCTCTGTTGAAAGGACTATTTCTAAGCCTTAGTGTCTCAAATTCATTTAATTTTTTTATTTCTAACAAATGAAATAACACAATTATTTACCCCTAAAAGCTAGTTCATGATTCATTTTATAAAAATGTATCTTTATTTACCTATGGGTTTGTTACATGGATTGTGACAATAAAAGTTCAAAAAATCGTAAAGGACAGGCAGTTCAGGCTGATATATATATATATTCACACAATACATGAGATGCTCGTTCCAACCAATGATAATCAGTGACTAGAACAAACTGAAGGATCAGTAGAGGCAGTGGCGTCACTGGGGGGGGTGAGGGGGGTGGGCCGCCCCGGGTGACACCCATCAGGGGGGTGACACCCGAGCCTAAAATTTTACTGTGTACGATTTTATGTCAGAAAAAAAAATGAAGACACATTTTTTTGATCTAGAAAGAAATTAAGAAATACAAAGAAATATGTTAAATGCGAAAACTTTTTATTAAAAAATATCAGTTAACTTTCAATAATAAAACAGTCCCAACACACAAAAAACATTACACGTAAAACAAATTAGGAAAAAAACGAAAAGAAACGTCGCAGCTGAGAGATCTCTAAAAAAGGCTGGACATGAAAGAGGCAGTATCTTATGTTTTAAAAGATATACATTTTATAAATCTGTTTGGACTTTGACACACCGACACCATGGACGAATCCCACCTCACGACTCCCCCCATCACAGTGGGGATAAGATTTTTACAAAAAAATATAAAAATATCAAAAGATGGGTTTTCTTTGTTGATGTTTCTCTAGACGAAAATTATGAATTCAATGTCTTTTATATATATTTATTGAAGGCGTAATATGCATGTTTATATACAGGTAGTCCCCCGGTTACGACGGTCCCATCCCGACTTACGCTGTTTCGTAGTTACGAACGCTCCCCATAAAGAATAATATTATGCGTTATTCCGTATTTATAAATTTTAAAAAAAAACTTTTTTTTTCATGGAGTAACGAATTGTTTTCTCTAGTTGAAATTAAAAATTTCCTTTAAAATATGTATTATTATTATTTGAACCTACGACTTTCGTTTGCGAATTTTTCTCATGGTGAAGTTATCAATCAAGTCAGTAAAGCTAAGTAAGCTTGCAAGTTCCTTTTCAATGCTCATTATAGAGAGCATATTCAGTCTTTGTTGTCCCATGCAAATTCTAACTCATTTTATATTCTTTTCAACTTTGAAAAGGATTGCTCTCAGTTGCAGTTTGATGTCATCATTGAGAGATAGATGAGAAGTGCGATGTGTAGATTTGTAAAGAGCTGTGTGAAATTTAGCTCATTCAAAAGCAGCAAAATGTTTAGCTCTGTGCACTTGTTGTGAGTTTGACATTTGGGGTACTTCCTTTTCCTTACCTTGAGCATGGACAATAACTTTTTTAAAGAGTTTTGAAAATTGGACTAATTCTGAAGGTAAGCAGTCTTCGAAATCACCTGAATATTCTTCCATTATATTGGCTGCTGCCCATCGGATGGCGAAATTGCTGAGCTCAGATAGGTTTGTAAGAAAGCCAAATTTCTCATGTATGTCTTTATATGGGCCTGACCGATGTTGTAGGGCTCAAGAAAGTTTGTCAATGATTACCAGAAATACCTCAACCTTGAAACTTTTGTCTCCGGGAGAATACTGTTTTGGTGATGTCCCTTTATCAAACTGACGCCCTTTTCTCTCTCTTTTTTGTTGTTGATAGCATTGAAGATTGTTCATACTCTTTTTACCACGGACTTGTCCTTTACTTTGTCTTCATAGGAATCAAATTAAGAATGCTGCCTTTTAACAAACTCAATTAGAGACTTCCTTTCTAAAATTGTTTCCCGAATTTCAAGTAAAATAGCGACTTCCAGTTGTTTAAGTTCCTTTAGAAATCCTTCTGCTTCAAGTAGACAGTCATGTGGCTGATTTTCGTTTGTTGCTAATTCTTCCAGTGCTGCGAAATTCGCATGGTATAAGTTATTAACAGACCTTACTGCATCATGGCAGGCTGACCATCTTGTGTCACACAAGGCTTTGTTAACATGTATCAATTTCATGTGTTTTTGAAGTACCTGCCAACTATGAGTAGATGCAACAAGCCGGGTATAAAATTTTTTGCAGAAGACTAAAAAATCTGACTGCATCAGGACAACCTGCTGCTCGTTTCCCAACCAAATTAAGGGAATGAGCTGTGCACGGCACATAATGAGCAACACTGCACTTCTCACAAAGAATAGCCTAGTTTCCGTTATACTTCCTACTCATATTTGCAGCATTGTCGTATGAATGCCCAAGGCATTTTCAGGGATTCATACAAACATTTGCCTGCATCTTTATTATACACTATAATTTATAATAAGTTTGGAGGAAATTAAATTATTGGTGGCCCCTGGCTTTAGCCCGTTCAGCACTCCCCTTTTAATCCGTAATAGGGTGTGGTGGGGTCACGCATCGGTGACGATGTGTAACGAGGGGTGGGGCTAAAAAATGTGACGTCACATAAAAAACGCACAACTTTAAATAAAAGTTCAACTTAAATATTTGATTGTTTACCGTTTATTTAATGACGTTATCGATGGCTGCACACGTGTTACGACATCAGAGTGCAGACTTACCCTAAATACATATTTAAATGACAAAACATAATTTGCAACATGCTAATTTTTATTTAGAAAATACGGCTTGGGGGGGGGGTAATCAAAGCTTTGTGACGTCATATCGTGAAAAGGGGTGGGGGTATAAGTATGAAGCTGGGGGAGGGTGGGGTAAAAATCGGCATCCTCGCGTGACGTCATTTACGGACGGCCCCTTCAGTCGTGAAGGGGTGACACCATGAGCTACCGCCCCGGGTGACACCAACCCTAGTGACGCCTCTGAGTAGAGGTGACAACAATGTAAACATTTGTGTATAACGCCACCTGTCCTCAGACCTCCAGTCACTGATACCCAGGATACCCGGGATGAGCATCCTGGTAAAGTTTTGTCTTCACACATTTATTTGAGAACCCTCAACATTTATAGTAAACTATAGGAGCCATAATGACCAAAGCATTGATTGTGAGACCTTAAAATATATAGAAGAAAATTAACCAAAAAAATTAACACTTTTAGCATTATTTTTAAAAACTATTTATGATGTAAAAGTTTTAAAAAATGTGTAATTTTACTTATTAAAAAGGATTACATTAGTATTAGGTCTTTATTATAAACTGTTTAGTCTTACTCTTTACTCATATCAGCCTATATTTTATGACTTTATTTTGCTCTCATTCTTATGTCCCCATGTATCAACCCAAACCTTCCCCTAAAAAAGTGCATCTCCACTAATAGAATGATTATCATTGTTAAGATAACAATTAAAATTACTGATGTCACTTGCTCAGCTGACACAGTTTGTTGTTAAGGCATATATTTAATCATACTTGTCTAATATTTGTGTTACTATATTTGAACCTACTGAAGATTTTTTGGTTAAGAAAATCGTTAACTTGTTTTGTTATAGCTTTTTACCAGGTATTTTCAAGTCAAATAACCCAAGACCCACAACTCCTTTAGCATTAGTCTACTTTTTCTTTTTCAGTCAGTTGAACGTTATGTTAAGAATTTAATTGAATAAAGTCTAAGAACCCATGAATCTTTAACTGTCACCTCTGAAATAAAATATTATTCTTTTTCATTGTTTTTTTCAAAACAAAATTAACAAAGAATGTGCTTGTAAATTATTGGTTTCTTTTATATTTTAATGAACCATTTAATTTCTTTTCATATAAGGAGTACAGAGTGATGCTATGGATGTAGTCTCACACTTTTCATAGCTCTCAGAGATTAATATTAATTTGACATGTTGAAAATTTCTTCTGCAGAAAGCACATTATTGAAGTACCTATAAATTCTGAGGTGTTCATCGTCTAATCTAGTTAAATAATGGATGATGGAGAACCTGATATTCCCTTAAATGCTCCGGGTAACAAATATTCACTTTCTTTTTGTTAATCTGTTGGTATCCGTATGGTTTTTTTTCATAGTCAATTCTCAGCGATTATTTGATTGTCTAGACCCAGGCGTTTTAAGTTTTGGATTATGCTGTATATTTTCAGTGCATTCATTGTGTGTAACTTACTTATATTAGAGGCTATCAGTGTGTTGTTGTTGTTGTCTGTCACTGATCGACAAGGACCGTTCTCATCTTACTAGCTATGTGCTATAATGATTTGTGGATGTTTGTTGTTACTTTGAATAATTATCTAGAGAATTTTTTGGTGCTTTCTGTCTGTTAAATGTGTGGTGTGAATGTGTGATGATCGTGGTGTATGTGGATGTTTTGATGCTATCTGTGTGTAAGCACAGGTGATTATTTGGAATCATCTTCTGAAATAGAAATGTTATCTCATTAAGACTTTAAAACATTGGACTTTATTATAAGTGGTATTTAGTATTTTATTGTTTTAGATAATTTGTTTAACTGTGTTGAGTAATAATCCTATAAATTGATATAAGAAAAAAAGGTATGACCTGCATGTTAGATATAATTTTTTAAAATGTTGTAGCTATAAAGTATTTAATTTTTAATTACAATACATAGCTGAATTTTCTCTTGAAGCATCAATTGCCTTGAACATTAATTAATATACAAACTTAATCAATTTTTTGAATAATCAAATTATTTTATTTCTTTATGATTTTAAAAATTTTACTTTGATACCTTAAAGGTTTTGGCCTGCTTTTTTATTTGCTTATAAACATCGCCAAAAATAAATCCTAATTTAATCAGTGTCATTGTGACTGTATTTCCTTAAAAGTATTTTTGAGCTTTGGCTTAAGTCAGAAAACAATCTCATCAAATATATCCAACTGGCAGTTCATGAAAATTTAAAGATGATCATGTGAAAATAGCATCAAGTGTTGCCTTGTACAACATAGAACAGTTGTTTTTTTTTCTAGATAATTGCTACACAAAAGTTCAATTGGTCATCAAAAATAATTTCAGTGACATTTACAACACAAATTTAAACATTATTAAAGTTAGCTATTTTAACTTTTTTGCCATATCAGCAAGAGAGATAAATTTGTAATTAATTTTAAATAATTTATTGTTTACACGGCACATTGCATTTATATCCTCCTGTTGAATGTTTTTATAATTGAAGACCTCAAGGGATGAAACGGCTATGTGACATTTAAAAATTTTTTTTAGTTATCCCATGTATCTGATAGAGCAGGGGTCGGGAAACCTTTTGTCTGAGAGAGCCATAAACACCACATATTTTGAATTCTGTGAGAGCCATAAATTATGTTTAAAACTAAAAATTCAAGTAAATGAGTGTATTTTGTGTAATTACATCACTAAAAGTACAATAATTATGTCTCTGAATTCTTTTTAATAACATTATTTAATATGTAGATCAAAGGAGTCTGAATAAACTTTTATAATCGAACATTTGTCTGAGAGCCAGATTCAGCCATCAATGCCACATCTGGCTCGCGAACCATGGTTTCCCAACCCCTGTGATAAGGGGTCAAAATAGAATGTTCTGAATGAGGTTTTATAAAAAATAACATCTCTGCCCCTATGGAAAATTAAAATTATAAATCTGTATAGTTTTGAACTTTAAAACGTGAATTTCCCATAACTACAAAACTGTCACATAGTCGTTTGTTCACTTGAGGTCTTTAATTTGATTGGTTCCCTCAGTTTCCTACAATGATACACACTTTCTTCAATGTTTTCCACCTTGTATTTTCCAATGCTTTATTTTATTATAAATAAAAAACACAACACAACAAGAGTTATTTTTCCCAAATTTTTATTTACAGTTCTTAGCCAGAATATTAAAAAAAATATGGGAGTAACTGTCAGCAACTAATCTTTTAAAAAAATTTTCTTGTAAATTACTTGTCAAAAATTTAATTTGTATTTTTTTAGTGCATAATATTATAATTTATTACTAGCCTTGGTGAATGCATAATTTCTAAAATATCTTAGCCTGAGAAATAGAATATATATAATATATACTATATTTTACATAATGAACATCTTGTGGCATCTAGAAAAATCTATTTTCAAAACCTATTCATGGTTTTATTGTATGGTTTTACAAGGTGTCACTGAAAATGGTAATAATTGGTCTTAAAATTATAACTTTTTAAGGAACTGACATTTTTTAATTTGCTTTTAGTTTCAGACAATTTCGATGTCAAAATGCACCAACAAGAAACATTTTTGTAAGTAGAACATTTAAAATAATTAAGAACTTCCAAGTTATTTATGTCAAAATATAAACAAAATGTCATCTAATAAGTGCAACTGCAATTTCCTTTTGTTTTAAGAATAAAAAAAAATAATTTTCATTGCAGTTAAAAACGTATGACTCTCTTTTTAAAGATTAATATTGCAATAAAGTAAACATTGTATATATAACATAAATTAATTTACTATCATTACCAATTTTTCATATCTATGTAGCTTGAATTTGAAAATACATTAAATTCATCTTCTTTTAAATACGAAGAGGGTTTGTTGACATTTGTAAAATATATAAGTGTATCTTCAAGAATTATTTTTAGATAACCAGGTGATGAAAGTAATCAGCTGTCTTAACATGATCTCTTTACCCAGAAGTAAGACAGCAGACCCAATGGATTCAAGTTCAAGCATCATCGAATATAATTTTGCACATCCTCGGCGTGGTATTGCTGTAATTATTGTCAACAACCAAATTGATGGACATAGGGATAAAAGAACGGGCAGTGAGAAGGACATGCACTTTTTGCAAACTTTGTTTACTCTATATGGATTTGAACTACGTACTTTTGTTAACAAGAATAGCAAGGATCTGTTAAAAGAGCTTCATAACAGTATGTATTTTAAAAATATTTTTAACAGGCAAAAAATATACATTTAGCAGAAAATTTCACTAGCCAAGAGATTCATTTGCATTTAGAAAAGGAAAGAGTTTTGAGACTAAATAAAAATTTTTTTACAACAAAGTAAACTCATTATAAAAAATGCTTTCATAAAGAAATAAGTCTTGTCCTTTATTCCAATAAATTGTTGCAGTAAAATTAACTAGAATTTTAATGTTAATTACCTATTTATAAAAGTGTGGGCTCAGCCTTGATCCAAATACTCTTTTTTTATGTGCATGCTTGCCAAGCTGTGGGATCCAAAAGCAGTACAAAACGTTTTGTTTTTTTAAAAGAATTTAAATACAATAAAAAATTGCTTAAACAATTTTAAATAGCCAAAAAAGCATGATTTTCAACTGTTTCATTTTTTAAATAAGTTTTTAATGCATGCATCAATATATTGCATCATTGTCCACTTCGTTGTGCATACACTTTAATCATGTTCATATCATCCATACACTGATCTCATTTTTCAAAATGACAATACATTGATTCAAATCCAATTTCAGTCAAGGTGTTGTTTTCAGCGAAATTGAAAGACAGTACTGTTAGATGTAGACATAAATCTACTGTTTCATTTCCTATCTCTAAGAACTAACCTTGATTTTTGTATCAAAATTAATTAAATAAAAAAAAACATATTAAGACATCAGTCTTGAAAGTTATTGAATTCTCTTTACCATTAACATTTGACCTCATTTTTCGCCTTCAATACTGGGAGAAATGTTTTGTTTAAAATTAGTTTTAACTCTATAAATAACTAATACTTTTTCTTTAAAGAAGTCTGTTATTGCCTTTGTTTTAGTAAGAGTTAAAAAGTTAAATCAAGCCATTGGGCTGTAATAAACAGATCTAATTAATGCTTGTCATAAATAGTAATTTTGAATAAATGTATTTCTCCTTGATTTTGAGGGCCCACAATCAATGTGTAATTATTTTAGCTGCTTTGATTTTTAGCTCTTTGAGTATGAGACTAAAGCTGACTTAGGCTTTCTGAGTATGAGACTAAAAGCTGTCTCATGTTGATTTTTTAAAGTGCTCCAATTTAGAACACACGTCTTGAACTTGTAAAAAAATTATTTCTTTCCAACGTCCAGTGCAGAACTGTGCATTTAGTCCGATGTACAAGTAACTGTACATTGGCATATATGAATGTGGGAGTCAGAGGGCTGAGAAGGTGACAGTGTCTTATTGAGGCAGAACTTCTTTTACTTACTTATACACTTTGCTCAAACATTTTATTTTACTTCTTTAGGAGTGAATTATCGGAGTATTTACCCTAATTTACTATATTTACTTTATCTTAATTTTTATTTTTACTGGCAGTATTTGATATTAAGCTAATAGATGCATTTTAAAATGTTCATGCAATTGCCAGTTACCAAGGAAGATCACTCTGACAATGACTGCTTAGCCTTAGCCATTTCAACTCACGGCGAAGGAGTGATTGAAAAGAATACCAGCCGAGAAGATGTCATTTACACCACTGATCGGACTATCAAAGTCAGATATCTCCTTGAATTATTTGCTGACGAACAATGTCCAACACTCAAGGGAAAACCAAGAATAGTTTTTATTCAGGTTTGGTGGCATCTCTTCAGTATCTGTTTGAATTATCTACATCATATCAGAAACTAGCCTAGAATGTCAGAGCAACTGTGTCACAGCTGCAGTGGTTCTTAGATATTTATGGGGTCAAAAGTTTTATTTTTAAAAAAAAACCCTATAAATATTGAATCTAGGGTGTGCATAGCTTTAGGTAGGAGAGTGCCTGTGAAATCACATGTCTCTGAATAAATGTAAATCACCCAAAATAAAAAAGAATTTGATGACATAAAAAGAAATTGATTAGATAATAAAATTTATCTTACTAAGACTAAGATGATTGAAACAATAAAATTCATGATTTTCAAGTAACTAACAAAATAATTTCAAAATACCTTTTTTAGGAATGTGTTCTCATTCATTTAACATTTTAAATTATTTTATAAATTTTTGAAAAATGTTCTAAATGTTTGGAAATTTTATTGAAATTTAAAATACAAATCCTTAGATAGTAAAAATTCATTTGAATAGTAAAGTCAAACCACTGTATCCTTAAAGGGTTGTAAAAAATTTTATTGATGAATGATAACTAGAAAATATATGTTTTAACTTGTGCTCAATTTTATTGTAGAAACATCACTAGAAAATATATGCTTTAACTTGTGCTCAATTTTATTGTAGAAACATTTCTAGAAAATATATGCTTTAACTTGTGCTCTCTGTCTAGGCATGCCGTGGGGAAGAATTGGATGATGGAGTGACAGTGCATTGTTTAACTAACACCAGTGACCCAACTTCAGCCCAGGTGGATATGCCTGATCTGGTATCCTACACAACACAAAATCAAGTTGTGCAGCAAGCTTCAGATGACACAGATGCACTTCCGAGCTTCGCTGCAGGACATAGCCGCGGACAGGGGCGATATAATTATACAGTTCCAACAAGGCCTACTGTGTAATTATTATTTTTATTTCATTGGTTACAACTATAATTTTTTTTTAAATCTGATGTTTATAGTTGGGTAGCACCCAAGAGAGGTTTTCTGGGATAAGCTTATTAACAATGTGTGCATCTCTGTGAATAAATAGACCCAAGGGTTTCTATTAGTGAAATCTAAGGATTGTTATTATAAAAGAAAAAGCATATGAAGCTTCCATTTGACTGGTTCTAGTTCTAGGTTACGCTTCTTCAGTCTGAGACTCCTATGCCCAGAAGAGCATTGACATGTTGAAGGCGGTCCATCACTGGCCAACGGTATTAGTCCTGAACTATTGTAGGAAATGTGTTGGCAGCACGCTGAAAACACTAGGCTGGTCAACACAGGAAAAGTGACGTCCATTATCTAAGCTCTTCATGTCATTCTTCTTTTTTTTTAAATTGGTGTTCCTCTGCTCTCGGCATTGACATTAAATGGGACCCTCTCCCTCTCTGGACCAAGCCATGACAGGCAGTAAAATTTTCATTTTTTCCCCTTTTTGGCAAGTAGGACATTGTTCACAGGCCTCAGCTGAGGGGATTCTCTGATACAATTCCCAGCAGCCTTTGTTTCCCTAACTTATCTTATCTTATCCAACTAATGTCAGGAGGAAGGGCTCAGGGATACCCTTAGCCATGGGAAGAAATCCTTACCTCCACAGAGATTCGAACCCTCTCGCAATGCCAGCTGAATGCACATGATGCTTGAACAACGTTTCATAACTGCATGAGTCAGTACAGGAACTGCTTATTCCTGATAAAGGCAATGAGGGACTTGAACAAGCTTCCAAAAGGAAAAGTTGAGTTATGTCTATAGCCTCTTCTCTTCTAACCTTCCTACCAAGGTACTAAGTATCCTCTAAAATACTACAGAAAAAAAAGCAACATTAGAACCCTCTAAATATATATAGAAACCTGTATGGTCTTATTTCCTCAAGAAGAAGCCTTTTGTGCAATTTTTCCTTTTAAGCTGCAGGTCTGCATGGATATGCAGCTATCTGCCAGACACGACGTAGCAGTTTAGAGTTACTGTGCAGCAAATTTTGACAAGTATAATAATTAATAATATATGCATGTTTTTGGTATGTGAAATTTTGCTCAGTAAAAATGGATGCCGTAAAACTTTGCCCATGAATTAATTTTTCTGCACACAAACCAATGAAACTTTGTGGCAACATTGCCTTCATGTATAATTTCTATTCATATAAATATAAGGTTTATTCTGACATTAATATGAGATCTTATAAATTTAAGTTAAATATCAATATATAATGTAATTAACCATTTCTTTTACTGATCAAAGCAATATGTCAAACAAAGAGAGAAAGAAAAATTGGAAATTTTGTATACAGTAATTTTATGTTTAAACTAGGGCTGGTACTGATTAAAAAGAATTGTGTTCGATTAGTCAGGGAAAAATTTAATAGAAGAATTTCGATGACTTTTATTTTTATAACGCATATCTAGATGATACTAGATCCCGTTAAGTCATGGTTTATTATCTCGCAAAATCGGTTATTCGCGGTAATTGCATGGCTCCCAAATTTTGTGACATAACACAGAAAATTCGTTCTGCTATGCAAGAAATAAGGAAGAAAAAGCTTTTTGTTTACGTATGCACGTCTAAATAAATAATAATAATACGATAGAAAAAGTATGTAAGTAACAAAAAATATGAATTATTAATAAATTGGAGTAAAAAATATTAGAATTAGAAATATTTTCTTAAATTTTAATTAAATTTTATGCGATCAAATTAATTTTAATTGATTAAAATTTTAACGATTAATTGATTAATTAATTAATCGATAATTTCCAAAAGACCTAGTTTACTAGTTTAAACGGTTAATTTAAAATACCCCCCTAAACAAAAATCATGTAAATTAATGTATTAGACAAATCAAATTATTTTTGTAAATTTAATTTGCATGACATTTTTATTTAGAGCGCCCCGTGAAGTAAGACAAACCCAAGCATACAACTCTTCAGATTACTCACAGGAAGAGGTTTACGTTGTCCCTGCACCTTGCTATGATGATTTCCTCGTTATGTACGCCACACCACCAGGTGATAACATTTAAAAAAAATATTTTTCCTTGTTGTGCATGACATAGCCAAGGTTGATTTTGAAATAACTTTATTTTAAAGAAGAAAATATTTATACAAATTTTAATGTTCATTTAAATTAACTTAATTTAGATTTAAAAAAATTTTAAAAAATAAGAAGTTTGATGAATGTTAAATTTAAAAAAGCAATATAAATTTTTAAAAAAACTAAGTAATGAATGCTTTACAGATTGGACAGTAAAGGATTTGTTTTAATTTTACTTTAGTTCTAAATTTGTCCTTTTATTTTGAGTTTCAAGAATGAATTGAATTTTTGTCTAAGTTTGAGAAACTTCATAAGTTTGATTCCCATGTTTATATTATTAAGTTTTTACATTTCTGATATGTTAAAGAATTCATTTGGATCTTTTTGAATTATAAAATATATAAGAAATAACTATGTATCTTTTCATGACATAGGCTATTATGCATTCCGGCGTACAACAGAGGGATCATGGTTCATAAAAAATCTGGCAGAAGTTTTACTGCAACCTGGTAGGCGGAGTCTACTGCGGGAACTTACTACAGTGATCCGTAAAGTGTCCCAAAACATGGAATCAAAAAATGGTGATAGAAGATACGATGCCAAAAAGCAGTCACCAGTGATATATTCCAAACTTATCAAGGACATATATCTGACACCAAAGAATGATATTGAATTTGAATATTAATACCTATAAGTGGGTCCAATAATCTTTGTCGAAGCTGCTAAGATCTTCCTGAAAATTTTATTTTTCAGACTTCTTATGTGCTAAGTCTAGCTTGGTGTCACTTTCCACAAAATTAGTTAAGGAGTGTGTGCTTTTTAATTTAAATTAAGAAATAGAGATAAAAAGTGTATATTTCGAGTTAATCTGCATGCATTTCACAGTGATTTGCTCTCCTACAGTGTACAAGGAATACACAAATTTGCTATAATCAAGTGTACATGAAAATAATGTGCCTTAATGTAGTGTACATGAAGCTAGCATGAAATCAATGATGTACTCTACTGTAGTTAACATAAAGACAGTGATATTTTATACTGCAGTTTAAATGAATACAATGATTGGCTTTCCAGTAGCCTGCATAAATACATTTAGAAAAATAACTCGAAATTCTTGCTCTGAACATTTAGTTGTGTTAAATATATCCTTTCTTCCATGAAGGATTTTTTGAATACTCAAAATTTCTTTCTGCTTATTTTCCTTTGCCGAGTATAATCATTGAGGTTACTAAATAGCAGTTGAAGTTGGGTGTATCTATCAAAGAATAATTAGAGTTTTTATCACACAAGCCGGTCATTTAAAATTAGTTTTTAATAACAAATCTATTAGTTAACTGTTCTCTGCAGTAAATTCCCTGAACATATTTCAAGTTGTAATTATTACATTACAGTTACAGGAAATCAATTATGAAAAAGTACAAGATATATTTTGTTTTACATTTTAAAAAATTCAATAAATATGAAGAATTATAATTGTAAAATATTTAACATTTAAAAGATTAACTTGCATAGTTACCATAATTAATGGGGGGGTTTCAATGCAGGGGCTTGTTGACAAAACTTTAAAAATCAGAAAATTCACTTAAAACTATTTGGATTTTAATTTATATTTTAACATTATTGATTATATCTCTTTAATTTGAATTTAATAGATGTTATAAGCATGATTTTCAAAGAACAAGAAGATCAATCTACAAGTTAAAGCTCACAGAACTTTTAAAATTTATATGAGGAGATTTAATGAAATTTTATTTTTTGTTTACTACTCATTTAGAAAATTTGTGGAGTTTCTCCTTTTTCTCATTTACTTCATAAAGAGTTATAAGAATTATTTTAAAAAAGAAAGTTGATCAACAACCAGAAGTATGGCAGTTATTTGCCATATATCAGGTGGGGTACTTTTATGATTATATGTAACGTCGTAATAAAATAAAACAGCCCAATTTATTTTGTTTGCCGTTTTCTTTTATTTGATAATTTGCAAGATGTATGCATTGAGAAGCAGATGAATAAGCCAGCATTTTAGTGATCATTCTTTAAACAAAAATTAGGGGAAATAACCACATACGAACTTTGTAATCCTATGGAAACGTTTCGTTTTCAAATAAATGTCATTTTGTTGGACTTTTTTAGATTGACGAGAAACACTGGTCTTTTAGTTTTAGTTCAACCTATTTTAAGTAGTTAAGGGGAGATAATCGGTATATTGGAGTCGCGTTGTACATGAAAAAATAGACCCACCAAAACTATTTTTTTTTAAAAACAAAAAACATTGTTCTTTGGAAATATTGAAGCGTTGCCATCAATACATTATTCCAACAGTGGTGCCAGACAGTTGCGAGAACTCGTATTAATTTTTATTTGATAAGAAATACAATAAATACACATAATACATCTTTCACTTTTAGCATTAATTAAACATATATTAAGTAGCATACAAAGATGAAGGTATGTATAGCAATAGCATATGCTGTTTTATTAAATTATTTATAGATATTACGTATTTGATTTTTTTTTAAAATACTTTCAACTAATTAGTAATTTTGACCTTATTTATCATGATAATGTATTGTCATTTAGGGTGGGCCTATAACCCTATTGGACGTCCACCAATTATTTTTTTAGGTTTTAATTAAAATAACATAACCACCAAACATCAGCAGCTAAGTCAACTACCAATATTACCATAACGTCAACTACCAATCTTACCATAACGTCAACTACCAATCTTACCATAACGTCAACTACCAATCTTACCATAACGCCAACTACCAATCTTACCATAACGCATTTTCTCGTTATAAGTGAAAAAAATCTATTAAAAATTATCACTATCACTGTCTATCAATTTTTAACGCAACCATTACACTCTTTGCACTACCATATTTTGAACTCGTTATTAACAATTATATCGATATTAAAAGCACTTACAGTGCATATGGCATTTCTATGTCAATTAACGCAAATATGGGAAATATTTAAAGGGACTATCTCAAGCAACGTCATGAGTTGGCGAGTGACTAACTCTCAAACTCATCTCAAAGTATTATAGTATTTATAGATGTCAAAGACTAATAAATGTTGAAAATCACACGCCTATGGTTATAATCTCAAGTCTATAGCAAGGGTCATCAAACATTTTTTTTTAACGGCGGGCCTGATAACTGATCGAATGACATGTGCGGGCTGCATAACCACTCGTACGTGGAAACGAAAGATCTTGAAGAAAGAAGAAGGGGGAAAAAAGGTGAAGATGAAGATTAGCATTCAGTGTTCGTTTGGGGTTGATTGGTAAGCAGCAAATAACAAAAGAAGACAACAATCATATTTATTTACTAAAAAGTTAATTTAAAAAATAAATAAAAAAGACGCTAGCATTAAGCAAGAGATTGTAACATCAGAAACATTTTCAAATCACACAAACCAAGAAGTGACATCATTATTTAGCTTTGTGAAACTGACTTTTGGATTGCAAGATAGCATCAATGTTTGTTTTGGAATTGCTGCATCCAAGCAAAATAATTGCTTTCAACTGCCAATCTCTCGTAGAAAAGGTTTGTTCACAGACCTTCATTGTTCCAGTTAGACCCCTCAGCCGACGCCGCGCGCAAAAAATCCGCCGGAAAATATGCGGCGCGCCGCATTAGCCGCCGTATTTTGTCCGCCGAAAAATAAACGAGCCGCCATAAAGTAATGTTTTTGTTTTCTTAAGATTCATTGCGGTCCATTTTAAGATCGATTGCATTTTTAGAATAACCGTCGCCGAAAGTGTGACAAAAATGAGTTATTTGTACAGTTTTTTTAAAACCTAAATAATTATTGATACAGTTCTTTCAAGTTATCTTTTTCTTACAATCTTAATTTATAAAATACTAATTAAAATACAAATTAATTAATTAATTAATTTAAGTTATCGTTAAGCTTTGTCGTAAATAGCCGATTTATAATTACTAAATTAAAGCTCAACGATCTTCTACTAGCAGATAGGTAAGCCTAAATTTAAATTAATTGTTCCAATTAACTAGATACTAGTTTAGTCAATTACGATGATTTTTAAGGGTGATCCTGAAGTTTTAGCACGTAATTTTTTTTGTGCTGTGAATTTCAATTTTCTCGTGAGAACTTTCATTTTTAATTGGGGGGGGGGTTAACGCACACATAAACATGTATATTTTGGGGTAACTGGCAAAAAAGTTCACCAACTCCTGCCGTGAGAGAACCAAACGGAGCTGCGGTTACATCACAAATGCTTTGATGTCAACATAAAACGATGCAGGGTAACAATATCATACGTTATCTTGTGGGTTCTCAAACTTAAGGATTATAATTAGATTTATTTTTCGTGTCTTGATAGCTTACGCCAACCAGTGTCTGATGGCCTACCGACCGGCACATTGAGAAGCACTGATTTTAAAAAAAAAGTAAATAAATTTTAAAAAGGCATTAAATAAATTGTAAGCGACCAAATATTTCAGTGGAAGTTTTATTTAAAGTTACCCTTTTGATGTGACGTCACATTTCTTCAACCCCCTCCCTCCCCCCCCTCGTCACACAGCGTCACAAAAGTGTGACCCCCCCCCTATGTGGGTGACGTCATTTATGGACGGCCCCTTATTCTGTTTAAATGCGCTTACATTTGTATATGAATACTGCAAAAGACAAAGCCTTAAAAAATATTTGTACAATTACATTTTATTAGGCCTATATGAAATAAATCAAAAATTGTCCTTAACTTCCATGCGGCCATGCGACTTAAAGTGTATATTATGTATTTTGCTTTAAACTAGTAGTAATAGTAAGTAGTCACAAATTTTTTCTTGAAAGGGTCATAAAGTTAAGTACGTCGTGCTACCGAATGTTGTTGGTACTGTAAAGATAATAAAAATTTAACTGTGACTCGGGGCGATCTTATATTATATTGTATTGTCAATATCACCCCACCCGCCCTCATTTTAAAATCCTACCAAAATGTCCATATTGGACCAAATGCTTGTCAGTTTAAATTTAAGGTCCTGACTGAAATTGGCGGTTGGTTGTGATAATCAATATATTGCATACAAATTTGTTTTAAACAATACTTTTAGAAAAATACAATTACATTTAACACTACTAAAATATATGTTTAAAAAATCACAGTTGTTATATCAATTTATTGTAACAAGTAGGGGACGCGGTGGTCGAGTGGCAGCGCACTGGACTGTCGTACCGATGGTCACGGGTTCGAATCCGTGTGAAGGCAAGGGTTTGTTCTAGGGCGTCCCTGAGTCACCCAGCTCCGAATGGGTACCTACACTACATGAGTTAGGCGCTGGGTAATGCGTGAACCCACAAAGCCGTGGCCTGTGAATGCTGCATCACTTGCCAACAGATCTTTACTGATCATCTGTCATGGTCTGTGGACGCAACTATCTTCTGCATAGAAGGAGCGTCTGTATAGATAAGATAAGATAAGTTAACAAGTAACAAGCAGTCAGAAAATTCTTCGTAACATAAAATCATTGTCACATGTCATAATTTGTGGCATTATTACTACCTGGGACATGGGGGCGGGTGGTAACTACTAACTACTAGAGACCTTGTTATTTGTGGCATGTAATATCGGAAATTCCCGCACATAAAACAGAACATATACAAATTACAAATTTTAAAGTAGTATTGTACAGCAGTGCTGCCAGCGCAGTTTTTCACCTAGATCTAGGTTTTTTCGACTTTTAGTTTTTAATAAAAATAGCCATAATCTAGGTTTTTCTTTAAAAAAAAATAGTGTTTAAGTACAAAATAATAATATGTGCAATTTATATCCTAAATAAATTCGGTTTTTCACAAATAGTATTAAGCATTAGGTGGCAACAGTTTTTTCAGCCGCTCTGTCATGTTACATGGGACGCGGCGGTCGAGTGGCAGCGCACTGGACTGTCGTACCAATGGTCACGGGTTCGAATCCGTGTGAAGGCAAGGGTTTGTTCCCGGGGCCTAGGGCGTCCCCGAGTCACCCCGCTCCGAATGGGTACCTAACACTACATGTAGTTAGGCGGCTGGGTAATGCGTGGAACCCACAAAGCCGTGGCCTGTGATTGCTGCATCACTTGCCAACAGATCATCTGTCATGGTCTGTGGACGCAACTATCTTCTGCATAGAAGGAGCGTCTGTATAGATAAGATAAGAAGATAAGATACATTATGATATCTATGGCTTTATCCCACTAAATTCGAAAGGTGGCGCTGCTGCTGCGGTCCCATCTGTCTGAAGAAATTTGGTAAAAGATAAAACAGTTTGAATGAGCCAAAATATTCAATTTTATTAGACTTCATGACAAACTTAACAGATCTACCATTTTGCTTCTGCCTGCGTTGAGAGAATATTCTCCCAGGTATACATGGTATAATCCAAATATAACTTAATACAACCCTCAGATAGACATAGTTTAAAAAACACTTTTCTTATTCCTTATGCAAGAACAAACACATACAAATTGTTCTTTCCGTCCGGATGGGTGGCCTGATCAAACGACGAGAACCAAAACTCTATCAACATTTAAAATTCAAATAAAAATAAAAGACGAGACATAAACAATGAATAAGGGTAGGACTCAATAATCTTCTGTATAAGAGGAGCGTCTGTAATAGATAAAATAAGAATGATTCCAAGAATGCTGATAAGATTGTCATTTATAAGGAAGATGACATAAGTGATGAATAAATGCAGATGTAAGTATATTTAACAAATACTTTTGTAGAACATACTGGTACCTTAGGGATCGTCTATAAATGACGACATGCATCGGAGGGGGGGGATGGGCGGGGGCGGAGGGGGCATACTTTAGTGATATGTGTGACAAGGGGAAGGGTTTAAGAACCGTGACGTCACTTAAAAATCGCGCAACTTTAAACGAAAGTTCCACATAAATATTTTATCGCTTACAATATAGATAATGACGTTTTAAATGGCTTTGCGTGAGTTGCGATATTAGACTGTAGCTCACACTAAATACACTTAAATGACAATAAAATGATTTGAAACAAGCCAATTTTCAAATAGGAAATACGGCTTTTGAGAAGCGTTATGACGTCATATTTGTTTATTTTTAGCAAGGAGGTTTGAAACCTCCTTGATTTTTAGCATGTCTATGTTTTTTCTTTCGGATCTAGGTTTTTTTCGACGTGTTGGCTAGGTTTTTTCCGAAAATTGTCACTGGCAGCACTGTTGTACAGTACAGATTTCAATTTTTAGGAAATAAAATGATGTCAGTTTGTCAGGTTCCAAGTTGTAATTCTATGTACATTGTCATTGTTAGTTCAGTGGGAGGTACTGAATTCTGTATTAAAATTTAGATGAAAATTGGGTAAAAACAAAGAGAACGGTGCGCTCGATAAATGGCGTTTTTTGGCTGCTATATTTTTTTTTCTATTTTAATTTTATAAAATAGACAACTAAACCTAACCCAGACCCTAAAACTAAAACGACAACCTAAATAACGTTTATGGATAAAAATAATTGCACTTATTCCCTTTTCAAGTGTAAAAATACAACATTTCATTCCCGGAAGTTAGCGCTCTGCCATAACAATGTAAATAGTTGAGCGCACCATTCTCTTTGCTTTAGCCGAAAATTGTTAAGTAGAGAATCTTAATACTTAAGTCTTATACTTTTAGTTAGTCTTTTAATTTTTATCATAATTTTATGTTATTCAAATTATTAATATTATTCTCACCATTGAAAATGAACATGAAATAGTTTAAGTAACTTGGTTACTATCTACATCTAAGTCTATAAATATAAATGAATTACATAACATTTTGTTTAATCATGACATGACGCATGTTGTGAATCTGGTATTTCAGATGTGTTGATAATACTTGATAAGTTTGATAAGTAAATTATTTATTTAATAATTAATAATATTTAAAATTAAAATCTTGGACTAGGTTGTTGACCATTGGGCCATTGTTGTAACTTCGAGTTTGAAAAGTAAGTCCCTGCAGCTGCTTGGTGAACTTGGTCCTACTACTCTATTTCTATACTCTATACTATAAATTAATAATATACAAAGTAAAGTAAGTGAAAGCCAGATTAACTATTAGTAATAGTATTACTAATACTATAAATTATAAACTCGGGCCAGGGCTGTTGACGATTAATTAAAATTTAATAGCTAATTTTTTGAAAAATTAACTATGAATTAATCGTTAATTTCGATTAGTGCCAAAAATTAAAATTTATGTTGTCATAGTAACAGTTTACAAACGTTATTGTTGAAAATCTAAATAACACTGGAATGTCTCCTTTATATTTCATCTTTTAATTAACCAACTACGCAAAAAGACAAGTGTGTTGACATTGTTTGGTTCAAGTCTAATTGACAATATAACCAGCCGAGCTGAACACTCATTCACATGGAACTCGGGTAACTGGTATGTACAAAATGGTCTTGGCAAGGAATAACATCATCGGATATCGGTGTTCATTAAGTTTCCACCATTGTAGAGGGTTAATAGATTCAGGAGCTCTCATCTCCATTTTGTAACGCAGTAATATATTATATATTTACGCTCATTTTTCACTAACGCTGAGGGAAATCACTCTGCTTTTTTTAAATTTTGCGTTGTAAGCAGTGCTGATTGACTCAAATAGTTATTTTTTGGTGCAGTAATTTGGTGCGCTGCTTTCTAAAATTAGTTTAAAAATTGTGTGGTGATTAGCACTGTAAAAATTATTATATAAATGCTTTGTTTAATTTTCAGGAATATTTCGTATTTATCATACAAGGATAAGTTACTTGGGCTTTTGACCCCCCCAAAAAAGTAGGCGCCCTACAACCTCAATTTAAAATTACTTTGTGTACATTTAAGGTAGTTTAATATTACGTAGCTATCATACAAGGACAAGTTTGCGCCGCAGGAAAACCTATATTATATACATACTTTGTTAACATTTTAGGAATATTTCGTATTTATCATACAAGGATAAGTTACTTGGGCTTTTAACATAAAAAATAAAATTTAAAAAAAAACTATTATAAAATACTTTGTGTACATTTAAGAAATTTTAATATTACGTATTTATCATACAAGGACAAATTAGTTGGGCTTTTGAAAAAGGTGGGCGCAGTAGGCGCCCATAAAAAAAAAGGGGCGCCGCAGGCGCCACGGCGCCGCAGCACAAACTAGTTCATCAGAAGAGCTGTCATCATTTTCTGTCTCTGAGTCAGCCTCCATTACTGCCATTAGCTTAATTTGGTTTGATAAGTAGGCAAACTTTATCAACATTTTGAACATTCCCGTCAGTCAATAGTTTAAAACCAAAATGTTCGTGTAATCGCCAGGAAATTTATTATTTATCGGCCCCTATTTTTATAATTTTTATTCTTAATTTTTGACTTCCAATAATTTGTAAACGATTAATCGTTATAAAATAATTTAATCGTTAAATTTTTTTAACCATTAATCGAGAAATTAATAGTTAATTTCCGCAGCCCTACTACAAACTATAAATTATAAATAATTATCAACTTTATATTATTTATATTAAATTTATAAATGAATCATTATGAAACAAAAAAAATTGCATTTTAAAAGGGCTGTGGAAATTAACGATTAATTTCTTTAGTAATAGTTAAAAAATTTTATCGATTAAAATTATTTTAATCGATAAAATTCGATTAAAATTAAAGAAAATATTTATAATATTTTTACAAATTTTTATTAATAAATTATTAATAATAATTTATATATGTTTTACGTTCAAACTTCTCCCGCGTAATATTATAATTAATTTTATTACTTTATGTGGACCAGCAGACGTCAACTAAAAAATGGCTGACAGCATCAGCGCAGTTAAATTTAAACATATAACTATAACTAGAAAGTTGAGCACAAATTTTGTTTTTAAGCTAACTGTGGATGGCAAAGTCGAAGATGGTGAAAAAGTTTACTGTGTTCACTACCATAAACAATTCTCTTTTAAAGGATCAAATACATCGCTGACCTACCACCTTCAGCACAAACATCCGATCAAGTATCAACACATTGAGTCATTGACATTGTCATGAAATTTAGTTCAAAATATTCTTAATTTTCAATGTCCGTGAGAAATGTTCAGTTTAATGACGTCGTAAATTTCTATTTTTGGCTTTAATCGAAATTATCGATTAATTAATCGATCATTTTTCAAAAGTTAATGATTAAATTTAAATTAATCGATAACAGCCCTAATTTTAAATTTTAAATCCACATTAAATCTTTCCCTGAGCACAGTGCACAGATCTGAGATTTTCCTTTGCACAGTCCTAAGAAGGTCACCTTCACGATCACACTGATACTAATAACTTGACTTAATGGAAATAGTGAACTTAACTCTTATACTAAATTATACTTACTCTTACATGAATTATATCATATAGCATCATAAAGGTAGTTAGGTATGACCTACGCGTAGTTAAAAAAAATATTGCCGAGTCATATTATTCTGATACTGATATTGGTCTATTCTACTTTATAATTTGACTTCTTTTTCTGCATTGCCATTAGGCTATAAAGCATTTTTTATCAATAATAAAAAATTCTTTTTTTTCCTTTTAGATTTGGAAAATATCCTTACTACAGTAGTTCTAAGTTGGGCCACATCTAGTGACAGAAGAGAATTGTTTTTTAATTCACAAATGGCTTTCAGGTACTTTTTTGTATTGAGTTTAAGTATTATTTGCATAGCTTGAAAAACTCTGTGTTTTGTATCTAGGAAAGCTCACATCTACATATATATAAAAAAAAATTACATGTAATTAAATAATTTGATAATACACTGTACAATGAAATCTATGAATTAGAATGCTCTTGACTGTGGACTAATTACATAAAAAGATATCCTTTAAGGACTAGAGTACTTAAACAGTGGCATCCAGAGTATTGTAATCCAAACTATTGTAATCACTCACTACAGAATTCACCTTTCGACCTTGGTGAGTCTCCCAGCCCTTGCAGCAAACTTCTCTTGATTTGCATTTAACTTTGATTTCTTATGACTTATGAAAGTGTTTTGAGACAACCCTCTTTGATTTAAATTTTGAAATGATATTGTCACAAACTCATTAAAAATGCAGCAGGCATTCTTGTAGAACCCTGTAATGAGTGATGGTATAATATTCTGTTATGCTGGGAGGATGTCTACAAGTATAATATTCTGTTGCCACCCTTTGCTGGGAGGGTGTCTACAAGTATAATATTCTGTTGCCACCCTATGCTGGGAGGGTGTCTATTAAGTGCTTATCAACACTCGAGAGGGAAGTTTCTGTTCTAATATCTAAAAAGATATTCTGTAGACTTATATTAAATAAATTATTGATTTATATTAGTTTCAGTATTTCAAATACATTTTTTATGTTGAATTTTTAAAATCTTCATTCAGACATAATCTGTGTTATTTATTTTTCATCTGCAGTATATCAGGTGATTTACTGCAATCAGATGACCATACTTGTTATAACTTTTCACATGTTAGACGTGGCATAGCTGTAATAATTGTTAACAACAATACAAGGAATGAGAACATTCGAGAAGGCAGCGAGAGAGACACAACGCTCCTCCAGCAAATATTTACCCATTATGGCTTTGAAATTCGGACATTTTGTAATATGAAATGTAAAGAGTTATTAAGCGGACTTCAAAGCAGTATGTATATAAAAATATTCTTTAGAACAATTTTTTAAAGAATTTTAAGTCATAACTGTTTGTATTAATGAATTAAATTCACTAGATATACATGATGAAAATGTAGTTAAAAGTAATTCATATAATAAATTTCCATATTTCCCCTTTTCAACCTGTATTTAAAATTTTTTTTCTTTCTAAGTTTCCAGAGAAGATCATTCAAAAAATGACTGTTTCACAATGGCTATCTCAACTCATGGAATGGAGTCTTTCAGTTGTGGTTCGAATGCAAGAAGAGAAGATGTTATAGAAACTCAAGATGAGTTAATTCAAGTCAGAGTTCTCCTAGATTTTTTCACTGATGTGAAGTGTCCAAGCCTTAAGGGAAAGCCACGATTAGTCTTTATACAGGTTTGTCTTTTTTTGAGGTATTTTTTCTGTAAGACAATGAAAGTTGCAGTTTATGTGAGACAAGCAATTAAAAAAAACTATTTTTGTAAACTTGGCATGCAACACTTAAATGCAAAATATTTATCTAATAACTCCATTCCCTCGCTATTCCAGGGGGCTGAGTTCCCCCTCCCCCCAGCGAATGGCAAAAAAAACGCAAATATTGGATGCTGCTTTAAAATGTATGAGATTATAAACGGTACTCAATGCTTCCCAAACACTTTCTAAAGTCACTCTTATTCATTACTGCAGTAATAATGTAGTAATATTGCATGCAGCTATGTATTTTATTAATGTAGTAATGATAATGTAAACTTATTTTAATTTTGTAATTTTTATGACGTTATGACGCTAGCCCAGTATACCGGGCATATGATGAGCCTAACTCACAAATATGCAGGGCCGTGAATGGGGAACCGTGAATATTCGAGGGTATACTATATTTATAATTTATGACATTATAAATGTAATTTTTATGTCTTTCTAATCAAAATTATTACACGTTTTCTTTTAAATGTATTGTTTTATTTTTTTTACTTTATTAAAAAAAAGATAATTTTTTAATAGATTGATTTATAGAATTCAAATAATGTTAATAAACCAGAGAGGCCGTCTATTTTAGTATCCCATTAAAGTTGGCCTCCCATCTATGTGTGCTTATATAATTTATAGATTTTTAAAAATCATTTAAAAACTCATTATGATCAGGTTATCTCAAATACTTTTCTTTTGAAGAATGGATGCAAACAAGTACATCATACAGTTGTTTTAATTATAGTCCCTTAATTAGTAATACAATTTTATTTAGATTTTTTTATTAAGAAATTTTACTTAAAATAATGCATTATTTTTAATCCACAGCTGCTTCATTTTAATAAATATTGACAATTTTTGGATTTTCCTTTATTAAATAATTTAAGGTTTTGGCCTCCATTCACCTTCTTGCTAATCTGCTATGTTCATTGTAATAGCAGTCACTGCACAACAATACACAGAGAAATCATAACAAATGCAAATCCTGTTCATTATCTTATCTATTTACAGACGCTCCTTCTATACAGAAGATTATTGCGTCCTACGCTTATCTATGGTTTGTGTTTAGTCCTGGATTTTTATTAGAGATTTAAATGTTGATAAAGTGTTGGTTTTCCTGGATTCTTCAGGCAACCCATTCCACGCCCGAATTCCGGACAGGGAAGAAGGAAAACTTGTATGTGTTTGTTCTTGCATACGGAATAAGAAAGGTGTTTTTATCCTTATGTCTATCTGAGGGTTGTATTAAGTTATCTTTGTGTTGTATTTCTAAATTAGAATTAATTGCTTTATGTATGATTACTACTTTGCTTTTGGTTCTTCTATCCTCTAGTGTTTCAAGGTTTAATGATTTAACTAATGGTGTTATTCTTGTCAGTTTTCGAATATTCTCCAGTAATGAATCTGGCAGCTCTTTTTTGAATTTGTTCTAGTTTATCAATGTTTTCTTTGGTGGATGGGTCCCATACAGAAGATGCATATTCTAGTACAGGTCTCACCAAAGTGAGGTAGCATTTTAGTTTTATATCTCTATTACATTTGTTAAAGTTTCTTTTTATAAAGCCTAAGGTTTTGTTTGATTTTTTAATAACTTCATTGACATGGGGATTCCATGATAGTTTCTCATTTATTAAGACTCCTAAGTATTTTGCATCTTTAGTTTGGGTCAGTTCTTTTCCATGAATGTAATATTTTGAATTTATTTGTTTCTTTTTCTTTGTTACTCTTAACAGTTGACACTTTTCTGGGTGGAAAGACATACTCCAGTTAGTTTCGCATTTTATCAATTCATCTAAGTCTTTTTGTAAAATTTTGCTATCTTGTTCTGATTTAATTGTTCTATAGATTATACAATCATCAGCAAATAACCTAACTTTTGTACCTGTTGAGATGTTGTTGGGTAAATCATTTATATAAATTAAAAAGAGTAAGGGACCTAGCACAGTTCCTTGTGGAACTCCTGAGTTAACCTTTATTGGTGCAGATTTAGATCCATTAATTATTACAGTTTGCTCCCTGCCCAAAAATCATTAAATTGATTTTGATATAATTTGATGGACAAAACATAATTAACAGTTATAAATTGCTTAAATCTCCGTTATACTTTTTATGTTATAGGCATGTCGCGGCAAAGAATTGGATGATGGGACAACAATGATTTGTACTTCACCAAAAGCTGATCAGGCAGCTGCCAGTAATGGGGTAACAGACACAGTGCTGCTGAAAGAAAAATTGAACCCAGTAGCTGATGACACGGATCCTCTTCCCCACGATATCAGTTCAGGGGGACAGCAGTAAGGTTCTTAACGCTTAACCGGTTCTCAGATCAGGACCGGTCCCATTTAATCAGGACCGGTCCCATTTAATCAGGACTGGTTAACCGTAACTTTATTTAGTCTGTATAGGCTTATTACCCGGAGTTAATTTTTTGTTGTGTTACGGCAGAGTACCAGAGCCAATACACGAGGGACCGTGACATCAAAGCGTTTTCTTAATATTCTGGTCTATAAATAATATAAAAATACACGTCATCACTGTTAGTGGAGTTCGGCTAGTGAACGATTTTTAATATTTTTTTTATTTGCTTAGTTGCCGAAGCATAGTACCAGAAGTAACACAGCGCGGAGGGTCAAAGTGTGAATAACGGTCAAGGTCGCGAGTGTTGCTATTTATATTACAAGGGGAAAGATAGGTCTACAAATAGGTACTAGATGATTTACTGGTTCTCAAAGTTGATTTCGGTCTTATATCCACAGTTTTTTCAGCTAAATACGTGCACGTCAAAGGCATTAGACTTAAAATTACCACATTGATATAAAATTTTATGTTTTCTAAAAAATTATTTCGTGTGCGTTGGAAAAGGAGCACAGCGCATGAGAACTGAATGCAAGCGGACTGTGATGTGATGTCACGTGCTCTTTGATGTCAACAGCAGACGTCGCGAGGCGAAAATTTGATGCCTTCCCTTGTTGGTTCTAAAAAAATTAAGGAAAAATACGGACCAGACAGTAAAACGTTTTTTTTTAAACGGTTAACCAACTGACTTGACAACATTCGATAAGGGTCCATCCATATATTACGTACGCAAAAAATTCGTATTTTTGACCCCCCCCACCCCCGTTGCAACCCGTACATTTTCCTGACCCACCCCCCATGCGTACGTATTTTGAAAAAAATTTTGTAAAAAAATTAAGCCGGAGTCAGAAAGAAGATATTGGTTTTACCCTTTGAAGCCGTCCATAAATGACGTCACATGCCTAAAAAGGGGGTGGGGGAGAAGGTCACGCATTTGTGACGGGGGGGGGGTGATTAAGAAATGTGACGTCACATCAAAATGCGCAATAAAATATTTGAAAATGCAGCTTTTTTGCAAAGCTTTTGCGCCGTCCATTAATTACGTCCCGCGATTATAGACGATTTTCACCCCCCCCCCACATTACGTGTCATCACTAAAAGTTAGACGCCCCCCTCTTTTCCATTATTACATCATAAAAATGCCCCCCCCCCAAAAAAAAATTAGCATGTTTCAAATCACTTTTTTGTCATTTAAGTTTATAAAGTGTATTTAGTGTAAGGCTGGACTTTAATATCGTAACACGCGTGAAGCCCATGTAAAACGTCATTAAATAAATTTTAAACAAACAAATATTTAAGTACAACTTTTATTTTAAGTTACGCGTTTTGATGTGACGTGACATTTCTTAAACTACCCCTACCCTTCGTCACAAATGGTCGACCACCTCCCCCCTCTAGGTGCGTAACGTCATTTACGGACGGCCCCGAGAAGGGGCCATCCATAAATTACGTCACGCAAATTTGGCAGATTTTTCACTCCCCCTCCCCCCTCGTCACGCATCGTCACAAAAACTTAGACCACCCCCTCCAATATGACGTCACAAAGCTTTGCTGCTGACCAGCTTGCACTCTTGATAGCAATTCTTGACATGCTTTCTTCCTGCTGTCTCCCGCAGGATATTTCAATGCAAATGTAGAATGGCGTGTCTCGAAGTGTCGCTTTACATTTAACCGTTTCATAGACATAATTTTATCACTGCATATTAAACACACTGCAGAACCCGTTCTCTCCATAAAGGCAAATTCCTCTGTCCATCCTGCTGAAAAGTATGATACTCATCATCTTTCTTTCTTTTAGCCATCTTGTCAAAAATGTTTCTAAAATTAGTTAGCTTAGAGCGCGATTAAAATGAAAGTTTACTTTCTGATCCGATGACAGTCTGTTGTGCGGACCCTTTTACACATACACACATCGTCCGCTATTTTCAAAAGCTATATACACCAACCCCACTTGAACAATGTATTTTTGCCACTTTTCTACAGAAATCACTGATATCACTTTGATCCCGAATTCCAAAATCTGTCTCCCTTAAATAGCAATCTAACTCCTAACCTTTATTATTTCATGTACTCTATCATGTATGGCTCTCCTCATGACTATTCGGATAGAATTGATTGGTCAGACAACATGCGACGTCCAAAGATTTTCCCGCTTCGAAACTTTCAAGAATGTTTTACATCACATAAGCCGTAAGCCATAAAAAGGGAAAATAATTAATAGGGTTATTGTGTTATGACGAGGATTTTTTCCCCAATAATTATTTTGATCAAAGGATTCTCAAGAAACATTTTTTCTTTATAATGAAACATTTTTCCGCGAGCCATATGCAGCCATCAAAAGAGCCATATATGGCTAGCGAGCCATGGTTTCCCGACCCCTGCTTTGCACGCCCCATAAAAGCTGTACTTTCTATTTGAAAAAGAGCATGTTTAAAATCACTTTTTTTGTCATTTAAGTATTTATTTAGTGTAGGCTGGCATTCTAATATCGTAACATGTGTGAAGTCATGTTAAACACCATGAAACAAATCAAATATTTAAGTGGAAATTTTATTTAAAGTTGCGAATTTTGATGTGACGTCACATTTCTCTAACACCCCCTCCCCCACGTCACACATCGTCACAAATATGTAGACACCCCCACCCCCTTTTCCACTAGGTGGGTGAAATCCCCGTCCCGTTGTGGGTTTACAACGGCTGAGACACCGGTGGACGAAAGAGAAACTTCATCTGATTTCAAGAAATGGTCAGATAAATCCGACGGATATATTTTAATAATGTGTGAACGTCTGGTCTGAATCAAATGTTAATTACTTCTAAGTAATTAAAAGTTCAAAATTTCGGTAACAATAAATTATAAAACATTATTGCATATCAGTCTTGACTCAGTCGGTCTCGAATGACGTTTGCAGTCAGAGCGGTTTAGGTTTCTATGCTCAGTATTATGCAAATTAAATTTGTTGTGCGTACGTACACATTCAGTCGAGACCCCCCCCTCCCCCCGTACGCATGCATACACAAAATGCCGTAAATTTACCCCCCCTCCCCCTCCTTGCGTACGTAATATATGGATGGCCCCTAATATGCCGTTTTTAATAATTTTATTACATGACATTAAAAACTGAATATCATTACGGTTTACTTCTTTGTTCGGACAATTTTTTTGTTGTTTTTTTGTGAATTCGCTGTTTTGACAGAATCGCTGAACTCTAGAGTTGGTACATCACGGGCGCTTTGATCTTGTTGGTTCACAAAACATAGTAAAAATATGGACAGAAGGTTAACCGGTTTAATTTTTGAACGGTTATCTGGTCCTCAAAAACGAGCTGTCTTAACAACCTTAGACAGCAGTCCTATAAACTTCATACTCCAGCAAAAAATATTTTTTTTCAAACAGAGTTCATTGTCTGAAATACAAGTCTCATGATGGAATTACAAAATGCTTAACATAAGAACTTCCTTTGTAAAATGTATTTTAAAATACATATATAAATACATATATAATAAACTTGAAATTTATTATTCAGAATCCTCAGAATCATACACACACAAATTGTGTAAATAAGAAAAATGCATGTAAAGCTTTAACAAAAGACGATATGCCGATGTAAAAGTTTTGGAAAATGCCTGCATCAGTTCAAAGAGCATAAATATTTATATTCAATTTATGTTGAATATTATCTACCTTACAATTAGGAATTATGAAGCATTTCAGAATAGCGTCTTTTATTAAAGCTTAAAATGTATTGTTTTATTTACACAATTTGTTTGTTGATCTTTTAATCTATTTAAAAGCCTTATTGGACTGCCGTTCATCATAATCTGGAATGAAACCAACAGTTAAAAAAATGTTCAAAATTTTATGCTGTTCTCCATTTAATTCTTAAGCAATCTACTTTATCACCATACAGTTTCTGCATTCATTTTATAACAATCTCATCTCATCTTTGTTAAAATTCTAGTTTCCCATTTTCAAAATTCTAAGATTATTATTTATTTTCAGTGCATCAGATGCAACAGATGGGGAAATATCTCCACCTGACATTTATATAACTCCAGCTCCGTGCCCTGATGATTTCCTTGTTATGTATGCCACACCCCCAGGTATTTGTATAATAATTTTATGTACAATGCACAAGAATTTATATTCTGTCATTTTTGTGTATTGAATGTCTGATGGCCTCTTAAGTAAGTCATAATGAAACCACTCAAAATGTTGAATAAGATAAATAGTTTATCAGAGTGAGTGTGACCATTTTTGTTGTTGTTCTCAATCACCCTTATAAATTAATTAGAGAAGTTATGACATTAATAAACAGTGGTGATTTCAGGGCTATACAAATTACAAAATGCACGTTCGCTGGGAGGGTTCTTAAAGCCTCCCAAAATTCCAGGATGAATTGGAAATCTCCTGTTATTTGAAAATAAAAACAGGGAAAACCCCTTATATTTTTAATTTATCTTTTAGTGACTGAAATATATTTATACTAGCTGACCCGCTGCGTAGCAGACGCCGCTAATGATTTAGTGACGGGTGAAGACTTCCTGAAAGACACAGTTGTCAAAATGGGGTGGGTTTGGGCAAACGACTGTGAGTGAATGAAAAGAAGGAATTCTGGAGAGACCTGCGGCGTATCACCCGTCAAAAATGACGGAAGTTTTCAAAATAAATACAAATCAGATTAAAAAGTAACGTAATACAGAACTTTCATTTATTTTATTTATTTTTATTTGATTCATTTATTATCATATTTAACAATTTTATGCGGAACGTTCGAAAAGTGTTATTTTTGGTGCAGTACTTTGGTGCGCACTATTGAACATAATCGATCGCAGCGCTTCCTAACAGCATTATTCCATACATACATACAGACAACAGGAATTATGTATATTGATTGAAGGGGGAGAAAAAAACGACCTGGACTGCACTTTAAGATTTGGTGTAAGAACTCAGTTTTTTCAAGCAAATATACCATAAGGTTACATGCTAATGGGTTAATTGTCATTCAGCAATCTGGTTTATTGTGGATTACACTTACGGCATTTCAAAATCTTGGCATTTGTGAGGCTTGATTGTCATGTAGATGTCAACATTCTAGAAGCACCTCTGATCCTGGTATCAGTTCCATCTTCTATGACCTGGATCTGTAGGCTCTTAAACCCTATGAGATCTTGTGTACAGAAATATTGCCTTTATGCTAGCACATTTTTCATAGCTGGAACATTCCTAATGGGACAGTTTGAAGTAGCCTTCTTTTTGTTTCTTTGAAAGCTAAAAATTAGATACTCTAATTACGTGAAGATATATACATTGTACATCCATAATACACAAAAACATTTACTTTACCAAAAAATACTCTTTCCAACCTAAAGTATTGATAAAATCCTTTATCATAAATAGCTTAAAAGACAATTTTAGAGGTTGTATATTTTGTAGTATTGTAGTTTTGGGAGATAATTTTTTTAATAGATATTTTTTATGAGAAGTATTTTCAATACTAAAATTTATCAATGTAGTATCTTGTTTTTTTAATTTTAATTTGTATTTGACAGGCTACTTTGCTTTTCGAAATAAAAGAGATGGCTCTTGGTTTATCAGGATTCTATTCGATGTTTTAAAGCAGTCTAATGGCAGTCAGAGTCTCATGAGAGAGTTGACCAAAGTCATTAGGAAGGTGGCCCATGAGATGCAGTCTTTTAGTACTAAATTTCCTAGACATCATTGTAAAAAACAGACCCCTGTGATGTACTCCAAACTTGTGAAAGACATTTATCTCACCCCGAAGATTGGAGAGTCAACAAGTCATTCAACATCCTGATTTAAAGCGAGTTTTACTGGGAGATTGTTTTTATGTAACTAAAAGATTGTTGAAATCTTAAAGCTCAAAATCTAAGTGCCTATGATAGTATTTTATTCCTTGGTGATAATGCCCATAAAACTTCTATTATGCTTCAGAAAATTTAAGTTTACAAATAAACTTAATTTATTTTTAAAAATCTGTATTTTGGTTTGTAACCAAAACAGAAGTGAGTTATGGGATGTATTAAAAAAATCATAAAACATTTAACAGTATTATATTTATGACTTAATTTACAAAAATGTATTTACAGAAAACTAACTATGATAATATTCAGTGAAACTTTTACCCCCATTGAGCATTAATAGATATTTTTCTTTTAACATCACATGACATAACAGCAACAGCATAAATTTTAGTCTGTTTCTATTTGCAATGTATGTGTCTAACTCCTAAAAACTGTTTATTGTGACATAATCTTGCAAATGCGTGACATATGAGTCTGGCATATTTGCCCTTTTATTTTGTGTATAAAATGTTGTAAGCTTAACAAGTGTTTTGAAAAACATAGTTTTATCATAAAAAAACACTTACCTGTGTTATTCTGATATTGAAAGATGAAGATATTACTTTCAGTGTCTCTGACCTTATAGGTAGAATGAAATGATTGTATGATATTTTGCTTTTTAGCGTGCTAACGTAAAAAAGGATGTATTGAAATTCTTTTTTTTTAAAAATTAGTTATCTAACCATTAATTGAAACTGAATGTAAATTCAGAAGAATAAATAAATCCAGTGCTTTTTTTCTAGCAGAACGCAACTGTTACGGCGTTCCTTTTGACACAGACTTTTTTTTATATTACTACTTGTAATGTTTGGTCTTACTGCTCTTAAGGTTGTGTTATATATGCGTTCCAGTACCTTTTTTTTTAAAAGAAAAAAAGCACTGAATAAATCCTAATGTTATTTTAAGTGGTCCTTAATTTTAAATGTGATATTTTTATGTCGTCTTTTATTTTAATTAAGTTTGATATTTTTTGTATGTGATCCCTAATTTTAAGTTTGATAATTTTTGTGGTCTGTAATTTAAAATGTGACATTTTTTATGTGGTTTATAATTTTTACATAGTTCGGTTTAATTTCTGACTGACTCATTTTGAATTACAGAAAGAAGTGTGTGAGATTTCAAAAAAATTATTTTCTAATAAGGTAGGCTAATGTAATCAATCTCAAATAAGTAATAAACTCCATAGAACTAGCTACTATGTCCTTATCTCAAACTACCATATTCTCAGTCCCCAATTACCATTTTCCCAGTCCCCCAATACCATATTCACAGTCCCTCACTACAATATTCCCATTCCACACTACCATATTCCCAGTCCCCCACTACCATATTCCCAGTCCCTCACTACCATATTCCCATTCCACACTACCATATTCCCAGTCCCCCACTACCATATTCCAAGCCCCTTCCTTTTTTTCCCTCTTTATTATTATTATTATTATTGATCAAAGTTTTAACAACCTGGATTAGGACAAACTCAATGGAGAAGTGTGCGGAAATAAAGGGGAGTAGTTTGATCAACTGATCACTGCACCATACACCAAATGTCATTGTGTATTAAGGTCCTCAACATGGAGGTTATAAAGAGCACTATAACAAGAGCTGTCACTTTATCGGAACCAAAGATTTAAACCACTGCAAATCTCAATTTTTCCACTGCAGGAGTTCCACAACACAGGTTTGGCTAATACAGGGAAAAGATATCAGACGAAGTATTTTAATGATCGAGGAGATCTGACAATTCATGGGCAGCAAAATGAAATAACTTCACTGTCTTTCGGGATAAAAGTTTATATGTGATTTGGAATTTCTATCTGACTCTTCTTAATGACTTGAAACAGTAGTAACAGGACCGTGAAAATTCCACTTGTACATTTGAAGATGGACCTGATAGAGCAGCAGTGCAATGGTTTAACTAAAAGGGGGAAAAAACGACATTGAGGGAATAGCATATTTCACTCTTTTTAAATATCATTTAATTAAATCTATTTGAAACGAATTTGTAATGTTAACTGATAAATTCATTTGCCGAAAAATGTTCATTGTGTATATCAAAGCTTAGCATTGATTGCTTTATTCACCGTACACAATATACATTTTTGGTGTGACTCTTTTAATCTATTTCAAAACTTAACTGTAAAGCTTGGGTGTCGCGTAAACGTGACGTCACATTTTGCTCTTACTACTTTATAAGATTTTTAAAAATTCAAACGGTACATGAGCTTCTGTGGTCTCACGGTTAGGACAATAGATTCTTGAACTCTAGGTGTTAGGTGGAGGTTCGAGTTTCGTTTGAGTCTTTTTTTTTAAAGTTTGTAGTTTCAGTTTTAGGGTCTGGGTTAGGTTTAGTTGTCTATTTTTTAAATTAAAATAGAAAAAGAGTTTCGTTTGAGTCTTTTTTTTTAAGGTTGTAGTTTTAGGGTCTGGGTTAGGTTTAGTTGTCTATTTTTTAAATTAAATAAAATAGAAAAAACAACAAATATAATATAGCAACCAAAAATATGATTTATCGAGCGCACCGTTCTCTTTGCTTTTACCAAATTAATTTTAAAATCATAAATCTTTAAGCTATTAAGGTGGACTGGGTATACCAAAATAAACAGACTGTGTATTGCGTGTCACTGTCATCCACCCAACTGAGTGGACACCGCGCGTTACGCGGTGTCTACCATCGGCCTTTTTATTTAGCTGATTTCAATAATAAAGTAAATTTTCTGTCTGTCAATGGTGTAAGTGTAAGACTATGTTTAAATGAAAAAGACTGACCCACAGCCTTTCCGATATTTTTGTGTGTCTCTAGTTAAGTGTCTTAATTATTATTACTTTTTAGCCAATTTAATTAAATAAACATTAAAAAGAATGTAGTAAAAACCAAAGTCAGTGATTTATAACCACCACTTTAAGATTTATTTAAAAATCGCAAGGATGTTTTAAAATTGTACAAAATATTTTTCTTTCAAGTCCACAAAAGTGAAAAGAAGGTTCAATGATAGATTGGGAGAGCAAACAGTTATACATTGTATATAACTCATCTACTTGCTATATACAAATTCATGTACATCGAAAACATTATAATCGTCTTGGCATGGGTTAATAATTAATTTTTTCTTAAGTTTAAATTTGAAAACGGTTTTAATTAAAAATAATTAAAAAATATATATAAAAGTACATGTAAATTTAAATAAATAACACGAGCCACGAACAAAACACAATTCTCTGTGAATGTTTTCTTTTCTAAAGGGACAATTCTTTATATAATTTTGGGTAATGAATAGAGCTGAGAAAAAAAATTGAACTGGTTTATTTAACACTAGTGGTTTTAGGGCGCCCACTTTTTTGGGGGTAAAAGCCCAAGTAACTTTTATATTAAAAATTTATAAATCCTCAAATCCTATTTTTACATCGCCCTCTTTTCCAAAATTTAAATATAATATAAGTAATATAAGCTAAAACTATGACGTCATATTTTTTATATATTTTTAAAAAAAGAATTTTGCACACCTGATGCGCGCCTTGTATATATACTTGTCTTGTCCTATCTATACAGACGCTCCTTCTATGCAGAAGATAGTTGCGTCCACAGACCATGACAGATGATCTGTTTGGCAAGTGATGCAGCGCTCACAGGCCACGGCTTTGTGGGTTCCACGCATTACCCAGCCGCCTAACTACATGTAGTGTTAGGTACCCATTCGGAGCGGGGTGACTCAGGGACGTCCTAGGCCCCGGGAACAAGCCCTTGCCTTCACACGGATTCGAACCCGTGACCATCGGTACGACAGTCCAGTGCGCTGCCACTCGACCACCGCTTAAATATAAGCTCAAAAATGACGTCATAGCGCTACGGATACTTCCTTCCAGCCTGTGACTTGGGCTATTATATTATTTTTTTGTTGAATTTACAGAACCATATTTTATTTAATTAATCCATTTTGCCGAATCCATTTTTAAACTTAACGTTCCTTTTGGAATAAGAGTCCTATGTTTTTAAAAAAAATTAAGCCGAGTATAACTATTGCTTTAATAATTACGATAGTAAAAATCATATTTTTACTAACACAATCTCAAAATTTTGTAAAATGGACGAAATGACAATTTTATGAGGAATGATTAGACATTGTATGCGTATATATTATATTATAATATATGGGCTTTTGAACTTTTGGTATAACATAAGTTGATTAGCACATATCACAATGCTACAGAAAGATGCATTTCGTTAGCATGTTAACATTTTTTTTAATGAAGGTAATAATAATAAACGGTGCAAACAACCACAATCTCATTTTGATTGAGTCAATTCTTGGAAACCGCAAAAAACGGAGCGAAACATTTTATAAAAATACAAGAAACACTAGAGAGGGCATCAGTTAAAACCAAAAAAAAATGCCAAACCTTTTTGTCTTCGCTCACCCGCTTCCCGCCAAAACAAAATTTAAAATATTTTTCAAGTTATAAATATATACGATTTTTCTAATGAAATAAAACTTAGCGTATGTGATTCCTTAACGCTGCGTTAAGCAGGTTGTGAAAGTGGGAAAAGAAATAATGAAAAATAAATCCAAATATATTCACATTTCCCCAAGTGAAAAAATAATTTATCCCAAACCACCGGTGTAACAGGCCAGATTAAACCCCCGACCAGAATATACACGGGTATAATCTTGCCTAGGCCAGAATATACCCCTCCAGGCCAGAATACACTCTTTGACAACATGAGGATATATAATAAAAATGAATGATTGACGATTTAGAGATTCTGTTGAAGTTTTAGCTTTGTCAGAGAAGTTAAACTCATTTCTTAAGTAGGAGAGATGTTTTATTTACAATAAAAATAATAATAAAATTTCTTCTTTTATTATGATGTCTGATAGGACGGTCACTTTTTATCTAAAGTTACAGTCTATGAAAGTAAGATGGAGTCAGCGGTTTTTTTGGTTTGTTTTTGTTGTTGGTTTTTTTTGTTTTTTTTTAATTTTAAAGTTGACTAATTCAAGCAATACCTGAATTGATTATTTTATTTTTAAAAATATAATTTAAGCGCGATAGGAACTATAGCTGTAGCTTTTCAAACGCTTGCGAACATTTATTTCGTGCACCTCGCTTGTTAATCTAATCATTATATGTTTAATTATTTTTTGAGTATGATAATAAAGATTTTAAAACATTATTGAATTAAATTATGCATGAATGTTTTTTGTTTTGTTTTCTTTTCCTCTCATACATTTTAAATGTTACGGGCAACACGGTTTAGGCCTATCTTCATTTTTTTTTAAAATTAACATATCATGGTGCCTCCCCGCCCCCCCCCCTTTTGTCTCTATTTGAATATACGCTGACATGAAACATAATTTAAATAGGACAAGACTAAAAGTGTGGGAAACATCGTTTGACTTCCCCAATGTTGCTTGTCGTATTTCCGAACTTTTATCTGTAGCTCGGTTTGCCTTCTCTGCGTCTTAAGACATTCAAAAGAAACCTTTGCTCTGGTAGCGAAAATTGTATATATATATATATATATATATATATATATATATATATAATATATATATATATATATATATATATATATATTTAATCAGCGCAATTCATTTTGAAACAGTATGGTCATCCTTATTGGATTTTGCCCAAGCTTTCCATCATTCATCTAGTCAATCTAGTGTTATGAAGCACGGATTGTGTTCCGTTTAATTTGCATTCAAAAGTACCTCTGACCTCGTCGCGACCTATTATTTTATTTTAATCAGCCGTATTTCTTTTGAAAGGCGTAAATATAAATGAGTGGCACAACGTTGCGAATGGTGGCAACCTTGTTGGATTAGGTCAATCTTTACTGAGTCGACGAATCGGATTTCGCAACTTTAAAAACGCATTTTTGGTCACTATAAAATAACCTCCAAAACGACTAGAGCGCAAACTTTGTCAACCATGGAAGACCAACTGTATGATCAGCTTTTAAAATTCTACTCTACAACGAAAGTTAAGTACCACCGGTGGATCCATGACTAACCTCCAGACTCCAGAGAAACGGTCAAATGCCAAGTCACAATTTTCACAAACTGCAAAGCCTTTTGAAGCAAAAGAAGGAATTGATTCTTTACCATGCATGGAACTCTGGTGGATTGGTCCCTATCTGGTGGTAGAATCAGTGAACACGGGAATTTTAGGCTAAAGAATACATCAACTGACAAAATACTCAGAAACACCTACAATGTCAGTAACGTAAAAAGTTTACAGCAATAAACAGGGTTCTTCACCCAATCAGTGCCCCGATGATTCTGTTTAAGGTAATGTCAATGGGAGCCTACAACAAAAGGAACAAGAAAGCACAGGTGAAGAAACAGACATCATTGTGATACAGCCTGTCTCAAAACAAATGCAGATTAGGACTTTTAACCCACTTAAAATCTCAAGAAGAACTTAATTAGCACAACTCTAGGCCTTAATTTTGACAAGTTTGTATATTATGGCCGCACTCGAGATCTTGAACAACCGAGACATGCATATTAAAGGATAAAGTGGGGGGGGGTGGTTACTTTAGGGCCATAAGCTAAATTCTGACAGGAACAGAGGATAACCACATAGCGATAAAGTAATTCAAGACATGAACACTGGCATTACATGACTACTTGAATCAAAATGTGGAATGGGTTGCCTGAGGAAACCAGTAAAACCAACACTATCAACATTTAAACCTCTAATAAAAAATTGCAAGACTAGACATAAACCAATGATAAGCGTAGGACGTAATGATCTTCTGTATATAATGAGCGTCTGTAAATGATGAGATAAGATAAGGGTAAGGAATACAAAGTGTTCGCACGCATTTGAAAAGCAACAAATAAAACCACTCTTAAATTATTGTTTTAAAATAATCATGTAGTGCTTGATTAAGTTAATGTTAAATGAAAAAATAAAAGAAAAACACTGATTCCATTTTGTATAGACTGCAAAGTTTGATCTTGAATCGTCGAAATTATATAAGATTTCATATTTTAAAAATGAGACAACGACATCATCATTTTCAAATAAAAGGTCATGCTCCTTTCATTCATCGTAAAATATTTTATAATTGTTATTTTATTTTAATTAAAACAATTTTCCTACTTAAATTTCTCTGACAGAGCTAAAACTTGAAGAGAAAGTCTAAAAAGTCATTCATCAATTTTTTTTACTACATATCCCCATGTTGTCAAAGGGGTATATTCTCGCCTGAGGGGGTATATTCTCGCCTATGGCATGGGGTGTATCTGTCATACTTCAGTCATATTTCAAAGGATCTCCACGAAACATGCGCCAGATGCAATGAGTATATTTGCTAAACACGGTGCCCCGGATCTATTCGTCACATTTACGGCAAATCCAAGTGGGCCCGAGATCACCAGCAACCTAAGACCCGGGGGCGTGTTGGTCGATTGGCAGCGCGCTCGACTGGCGTACCGATGGTCACGGGTTCGGATCCATGTGAAGGCAAGGATTAAGGATTTGTTCCCGGGGCCTAGGGCGTCCCTGAGTCACCCCGCTCCGAATGGGTACCTAACACTACATGTAGTTAGGCGGCTGGGTAATGCGTGGAACCCTCATAGCCGTAGCCTGTGAACGCTGCATCACTTGCCAACAGATCATCTGTCATGGTCTGTGGACGCAACTATCTTCTGCACAGAAGGAGCGTCTGTAAAGATAAGATAAGACCCAGAGATCAGGCTTCAGATCGACCTGACTTGGTAGCGCGTGTGTTTAAGCTAAAACTCGACTCACCCAATAAGGACATCACTGCTGCGGGAATTTTGGTAAAACAAAGGCCTTTGTCTACAATATTGAGTTTCAGAAGCGAGGGCTCCCAAATGCGCACATCTTGGTGACATTGAAAGAAGAGTTCAAGTTCACAACTGCAGAGAGGATCGATCAATTTATCTGTGCTGAGATTCCATCAGAGGAGTGTCAAGAACTGCGAGATTTTGTGCTAAAGTGCAACATGCATGCTCCATGCGGTGTCACCAGAATGCACCCTACATGAAGGATGGGCATTGCTCAAAGCAGTTTCTGAAGGAATTCAATGAGCAGACTATTCCAAATGTAAGTGTTTACCCATTATATCGAATACGTAGTGACACGCAAGTTATGGTTTGGGGAGCTATAATGGACAATTGCTTCGTGGTGCCGTACAATCCATATCATGCATACAAATACAACGCCCATATCAATGTGGAAGCATGCAGTACATTTTTATTCGTGAAGTACATATATAAACAATATAAAAGCCCAAGTCACTCACTCACTGTCTCCGTAACGCATAGGAACATAGTAGTTAAAAAAGCGTGTGGTGTTTCCCGCCGTAAAAAAATATTATATGACCTCATTGTTTTAGCTTATATTTTAATTTTGGAAAAAGGAACGATGTAAAAAGAGGATTTGAGGATTTATAATTATAATATACTTTGTGTACATTTCATGAAGTTTAATATTTTGTATTTATCAAACAAGGATGAGTTACTATAAAAAATGTACAGTTCATGACTTTAAAAAAATTATTTTAAAAGAGAAAACAATTCCTACCACAAGGAAAAAAGTTTGTTTAAAAATATTTTTTTTTAAAGACGGAATAACGCGTAATATTTTTTTTTATTTTAATGGGGGCGCGTTCGTAACCACGAAACAGCGTAAGTCGGGACCGTCGTAACTCAAGGACTCCCTGTATTTATAATAAAAAGAAATAAAAAAATTAAAGATTTTAAATATTTAGTGTTTCCAGCTTAATTTTTCTGTTTTTTAAGGCATTTAAGAGTAGAAAGTTAATACTATGTTTCAAGACTAGGGCGAGGCCAAAACAAGGTACAGCATGTTTTACTTTCGTGCCTCTGACGATATTTGAACCTCACAAAAATATTTTTTTTAAAAATTAAATCTAGTATTGTATGATGTATGCAGTTACTGGTTCGAAATCCTATTTTTAAATGCACCGAAAAATTAATTGTCAGGTATTTTAAGCGATAACTTTAGCAAATAATAAAAACGCTAAAAGTCCATCACAAAATTATTTAAAAATCATAATCATATATATAAACCTGTCGATAATAACATATTACGGCATTATCATATTCACGAGGACACACGACAAATATAAGTTAAAACTCAAGCCTTAAAAAATATTTAAACAAAAATTTTTAAAACACTATAGATGTCATTCACAATGCACACTACCAAAAACAATAAATTTACACCACAAACCAACTTTCTTTATGTTTTTCTTAACAAAAAATATCCACACAATCACACAACAACGTTTCTCGCACCGTTCTTTAACGCACCATCAAGTCCACATCTTCACTGTTTTATTCACCCTGTAAGGGGCTATCAGGAGTCGCATCATGAATCACACCGTCGACTGTTTGTTGCTTCATTGCCACGGAGACCGCCACGCACACACCGATGACGATTAGGACTATTATTAAAAACGGGAAGAAGGATCCAGACTGTGGGGGCTCCTCTTGCTCTGTAACAAATTGTTAGCTCATTATTTCGGAACTCCCAGTCTAGGATGTCCATGTGGTCTGCCTTAATGATTAATGTCTCTCCGCCCAGTCTGGGATGTCCATGTGGTCTACCTTCATGTCTCTCCGCCCAGTCTGGGATGTCCATGTGGTCTACCTTCATGTCTCTCCGCCCAGTCTGGGATGTCCATGTGGTCTACCTTCATGTCTCTCCGCCCAGTCTGGGATGTCCATGTGGTCTACCTTCATGTCTCTCCGCCCAGTCTGGGATGCCCATGTGGTCTGCCTTCATGTCTCTCATCCCAGCCTTTGATGTCCATGTGGTCTGCCTTCATGTCTCTCCTCCTAGTCTGGGATGTCCATGTGGTCTACCTTCATGTCTCTCCTCTTAGTCTGTGTTGTCCATAAAATGTTAAATGTGTATCCAATTTATAGGTATATAATCTTATGCGGCCTCTTTTATTACTGCTTACATAAATATGGCATGCAATGGTAAACATGTTCCTCACCTTTACTTCGTTTTAATTACAATTATTTATTCATGTTCATTAATTTTTAAAAACCATAATATAATCCACTAAGTGGCCGTCCATAAATGAAGCATGCTATTTTGGCTGATTTTTCACCCCCTCCCCCCTCGTCACACGTCGTCACGAAAACTTAGACTCCTTCTTCAATAAGACGTCACAAAGCCGTATTTTCTGTTTGAAAATGAACATGTTTCAAATTAAATTTTTGCCATTTAAGTATGTTTTTAGTGTAAGGCTGCATTCTAATATCGTAACACGCATTTTCCATAAACGTCATTAAATAAAGTGTCAGTAATCAAATATTTAATTGGAAATTTATTTAAAGTTGCGCGTTTTGACGTGACGTCACATTTCTTAAACACCTCCCCCTTTCGTCACACATTGTCACAAACCTGTGACTCCCCCCCCCCAGGTGCGTGACGTCATTTATGGACGGCCCCTAAAAAGGGAGAAAAATTGGAGACCGCCCCGGGCGGCAAAAGTTCTAGCTACGCCACTGCTTCTTTATGGTTGAAAATTATATTTTTAAGTTTCAGAAAGACTCAAAGACATAAATCTCAATGTCTAGTTTGCTCAAAAATTTCATTAAACCTAATTTATTTACATGCTGCTCCAAATTAGGCTAACTCTGTAACTATTTTTAAATCCCTTATATTAACTTCACCGGCGTCTCTGTCACTCTGTCTCTCTCTCCCTCTCTCTGTCTGTCTGTCTTGGGCGGGCACCGCGGAAAAACAGAAGTAAAAAAATGACCCACTTACCGAAAAGCCATCGAGCTGAAATTCGGCACACGGACCCGTGTCAATTAACAATGCATCGTATCAAAATTTCAGATCGATCGAACGTACTATAATTACGTTAATGCATTTTTAGTTTATCTATATAAACTATATGTAGCGGTGGCTATCGTTAGCATTTTACGGGTCGCTTGACTTCACCCCAGCCACAGGTGAACACATCTAGTGTTTAAACCAGGTGAACCAACTGGAGTTGAGCTAACGCGTTGACGCCACCCGTCCATGTCCACACCCCCACATCCCTTCCCCAAAGTTTTAAAGCCAAGAGAGATAATTTCGGTTTCAGTCTGTAAATGTTTGTCACGTTTGCACATAATCAATACTTTTAGTTATGTCTCTTATATAAGGGATTTATAGTCAAAAACTTTGTTTTTACGGGGTTGTTTTTGCAATCCCTTATATTAACTTCACCGCCGTCTCTCTCTGTCTGTCTTGGGCGGACACCGCGGAAAAACAAAAGTAAAAAATGACCCACTTCCCGTGAAAGCATCGAGCTGAAATTTGGCACACGGACCCATGTCACCTAACAATGCATCGTATAAAAAATTCAGATCGATCGAACGTACCATAATTAAGTTAATGCATTTTAGTTTATCTATATAAACTATATGTAGCGGTCGCTATCGTTTACATTTTACGGGTCAATTGACTTCACGCCAGCCAGAGGTGAACACATCTCGTGTTTAAACCAGGTGTACAGGCGTGCTTTTGTTTACATTTTGCGTGTCACGCTGAGCTCGGTCCAGCGATCGGTGATAAGACCTTTCCCCTCTCCCAGCGGTTAAAAGCAAAGGAGAGATAATTTCGGTTTCAGTCTGTAAATGTTTGTCGCGTTTGCACATAATCAATACTTTTAGTTATGTCTCATATATAAGGGGTTTATAGTCAAAAACTTTGTTCTTACGGGGTTGTTTTTTAAATCCCTTATATTAACGTCACCGCCGTCTCTCTCTCTGTCTTGGGCACCGCGGAAAATTAGAAGTCAAAATTGACATACTTCTCGTCATGCCATCGAGCTGAAATTTGGCACACGGCGATCGGTGACAAGACCTTCGGGTTAAAAGCAAAGTTGAGTTAAGACAGATTCAGTCTGTAAATATTTGTCGCATTTGAACATAATCAATCATTTTAGTTATGTCTCATATATAAGGGATTTATAGTTAAAAACTTTGTTTTTACGGGTTTGTTTTATTACTAGTCTTATATTAACTTGCTTTTTAAGTTTAATCGTAACCGTCCCACTATTTGTTTATAGTTTTTTCACGTGCCCGGTTCACGTATTGACGCCGACCGTCACTGTTCACACCCCCTACCGTCCCTGCGCCCAGTTTTAAAACCAGGGGAGATAATTGTGTTTCAGTCTGTAAATGTCGCGTTTAAACATAATCACTACTTTTAGTTATGTCTCATATATAAGGGATTTACAGTCAAAAGGTAAGCTGGCTTTGCACTTACTGTAAAATGTGTAGACTAAAAAGTAGAAAATTAGTGCATTTTTAATATAAGACTAGTTTTAAAAAGTGTTTTTAATGCTGATTATTACAGCAGATCGTGCCTACAAATTATTTTCCATGTCCACACACCACTGGAAAAATATATAATTGTTACTACAGGCAAGGCATTAAATAGACTTCAGGATGTCATATTATAAATATACAATATAAACACTTTGAGTTTACTTTGAACGCTATATAAAAACTGACAGAGGCAAACGAAAAGCTCAACACACGAACAGACGCAGGAACGTTGCTAGTCACAAAGAAATCCTTTTAATTTTTTTTTACATTTCAAAACATTTCCTATCTGGAAACATGTAGATTATTTTAAGAAGTCATTGATGCCCAAAATTATTTATAAACGTATAGTACTAATGAAATGCTTGGCAGAGACTTATCCAGAGGCGTAACAACGACTTGGCATCGGGGCAGTTGCCAAGGGCGCCGATGGCTAAATCCTTCAATAATCAATTTATTCTGTATAATTTAGTATTTTCTCTATTTCTCAAGGGCGCCACAAATGAATTAGCCAAGGGCGTGGAAACCCAGTTACGCTTCTGAGAAACTAATTGAATAATTAAAGGATGCTTTGACTTTTGCAAGAATTTTATGTGGAGACCTTATCGTTTTGATTTAATCTTCAAGTCGAAGTACGAGAGAGTAAATTTTTTCCGATCAAAGCGAATGTGTAGTATGTTATGTAAAAATCCAGTTGATGGAAAAGTTGTTTCTTCATAAGATAAGGTTACTGTTGAAATTCGTGTGAGGTTTTCACAGTTACCGAGTTTGGTAAACATATATGATTTTCGTACACCAGCTAATGTCTAACATAAACATTTTGCATTTACATTAGAGTATCAGAGTATTAGAGTACATCACATGACATTGTCAAGCAAAGTCGATTTTACCTCACGGGTAAAAAATGAATTAATGATTTCAATCCCACTTAAAGTTATACTGCCTATTATACTATTAATCGTGAATATTCATTACAACTGTCATAAGCAATGCCAGCTACGAGAAAAGTTTCTATAACAAAGTTAGTGGAAAATTAATTACTATCAACAATGCAATTTCGGATATTGAAAATGACATGGCTGGCAATATAAATTATACATCTAAGAATTGTGCCGTGCGAGAAAAACAGAAAAATTTAATTTTATTCAAGAAATGAAAGCTATTCTATATATTTCTAACACAAAATGTATCGTGAACTTTTAAAATAATTTCTAATAAAATTTATCTTTAAAAAAAAATTAAAAAATAACGTCAACATATTTTTCCGCTGCAGGGGGGGGGGCAGGGCAAACCTGGGTTCTGCCTCGGGCGTCACATACCCACGGTACGCCTCTGGAAGTCAAGCAAGTGTTTGACAAATGCTCGGCGTTTTCCCCAAACAACTGTGAATAACGATTCCCATTTGGAATTTTGGTTAATGCATTACGGGTTAGACAACTCCTCCCCCAAGACACAAAAAAAAATGCCTTTTAAATTAGAAGACCCGTCGTCGGCGTCGTCATCTTTAAAATAATTGAAGCTATTTTTAAATTTTGATTTTAAATTTAAAATTTGAGAAATTCATATTCCTAATAAACGGTAAACCACATTTGAAATTACTTAACCAGAAAGGAGTATCATTTACAAAGAAGTTGTACTTTAGCGATAATAAAAGTTAGCTTTAGTTTTTATGTCAAAAGGAATCTAAACATTTTTTGCCCATAAATTCATAAATGCTGTTTTCATCCAAACTTAAAAGTCGAATTTTTAAAAATGAATCACAATAAATAAAGGGCGCTCTTCAGCACGTTCGGTTTTCTCATTGAACTGGAAGTGAATCAGCTGTTGATACAAATCAGACACTCGATTACAGACACTGACAGACAGTTAATAACAGTACTGTTTTAACAAGGCGAACAGTGAATGGTCTTCTTTTGATTACTGATAAACTCATATAAATGGACGGAACTTTAACAAAAGCCCAAACAATTGAACTGAGAAAAAAATATATTGGGTAGGCTGCTTTCTTTTCTTTAAATTTATGTTTGCATCCATTAATTTAATTAATAATCATTAATTAAATAATTATTAATTGAATTTATTGATGATTGATTTGATGAATCTTGTCTTAAACTTAAATTAGTCTAATTAGTAATTAGTTAAATTGTAAATTTTGTAAATCATCTAATCTTATTTATGTAGTTAGTCTATGAGTCTTAATACTCACTCTAAATTACTCTAGTCCTAGTCTTAACTCTTAACCTTAGTGTCCTTAGCCTTAGTTTAGCTATAAAAATAATAGACTATAATAGTAATAGTAGGCCTATGCCGCTGCCTATAATTTTAGTATAATACTATAGATCAGGGGGTGTCCAAACTTTTTGCATGGCGGGCCGTATTTCTTGAAGTAAAGATATTCGTGGGCCGGATTAAAATCTATATATATAAATTTATATAAAAATGAAAGTATGTATGGATGTATGCAAATGCATGTACTTTAAAGCTGACTAAACCACTCATCCGATTGCCATGAAACTTTTATAGACTTTTGAGTACGCTCCCGGGATGGTAACTGGCCACTTTGTTTTCAAAATTTAACACTCATGGGGTGCCGGGGGCCCATAATGGGAATTTTTTCTTATATGAGCTTTATAAAAATTAGATTATGCGTTAGCTACTGAATAAATGAATGGATCTTAACCAAACATTGTATACAAAAACTTAGTAGCCCATATTAAAATACTAAAGTGCACTTAACTTCTAATGTCCATTTCTTCGGGGCCCTGGGCCCCAAATGTCTTTTTTCGTATATGTTTGAGATATTATTTCCCATTCCATTTTTAACGATCTTGAGAAATATATCTATGATGAAACTGAATTAAAATGAACCACATTTTGAAATTTACATCTTACACCGAATGGGCCCGGGGGCCCCTAAATGTCATTTCTTCCTTATATTAGCTATACAAAAGTAGTTTAAGTGTAAGTTACTGAGAAAATATATGGATCTTGACCGATCTTTATATAAAAAAACTTAAAAGTCTACATTAAATTGCTATTGGGCACTGAACTCCTAATGTCCATTCTCTTGGGCTGGGGGCCCCGAATGTTTCTTTTTAGTAAACGTTTAAGTTTTTATTCCCCATTCAATTTTTAAAGATCTTGAGAATTATAAATAAATGAATGCATTGTGAAATTGATTGATATGAAAATGTGATTCCAACTTAACATCTTCCAATGAATGTGCCTGGGAGCCCTGAATGTCGTTTTTTGCTAATGTGAGCTATATAAAAATTAGTTTATGCGTTAGCTACGAAGTTAATGGATGGATCTTAACCAAAACTTTGTATACAAACTTTAAATCCCATAATAAAATAATATAGGGCTCTGAACTCCTAACGTCCATTCCTTCGGGGCCGGGGGCCCCAAATGTCTTTTTTTGTATACTTTAAGATATTATTTCCCACTGAATTTGTATCAATCTTTAGAAATATATCCATGATGTAACAGAATATAAATGAACAGGTTTTCAAAATCTACATCTTGAACTGAATGGGTCCGGGGCCCCTTAATGTCATTTCTTTCTATATTAGCCTTATAAAAATTATTTAAGCCTTAAATAATGAGAAAATAACTGGATTTTGACCAAACTTGATATATATATAAATTTAAGAGCCTTTATTAAATTACTATAACTCCTAATGTTCATTCCCTCGGAGGTGGGGGCCCCAAATGTCTTTTTACTATAACATTTAATATTGTATTCCCCATTTAATTTTTTACAATATTGAGATATATAGATAAATATATTTGTTATGAAATTGATTGAAATTAACAGATTTTCGAAAGTCATATGTTTCTGACATAATAGTTTTTAAAACGTACCACTCATTGGTTTTTTAAAAAATGTATCCCTTTTTACTGAGATCGTTGCAATGCAATGACATAGGTTGAGAAGTTTTTATGCAAGATTTTAATGTGAAAGGTGAAACTGAGATCTTGAATGCAGTAAATATGTGAAGTCAGGCTCAATGCCACTGGTTTTGATATGTATGATATCACACAATTTAGAGTCACTTATTGTGTCATCACACAGTTCTTGTTAAAATTCATAACTGAAAATGTCTGCTCACACAAATATGTCGAGCCAAATTCTCTTTCTTGGTGTACATAGCAGTGTGTACTCATGTTATAGAACAGCTCTTTCTTGGTGTACATAGCAGAGTGTACTCATGTTATAGAACAGCTCTTTCTTGGTGTACATAGCAGTGTGTACTCATGTTATAGAACAGCTCTTTCTTGGTGTACATAGCAGAGTGTACTCATGTTATAGAACAGCTCTTTCTTGGTGTACATAGCAGTGTGTACTCATGTTATAGAACAGCTCTTTCTTGGTGTACATAGCAGTGTGTACTCATGTTATAGAAAAGCTCTTTCTTTGTGTACATAGCAGAGTGTACTCATGTTATAGAACAGCTCTTTCTTGGTGTGCATAGCAGTGTGTACTCATGTTATAGAACAGCTCTTTCTTGGTGTACATAGCAGTGTGTACTCATGTTATAGAACAGCTCTTTCTTGGTGTACATAGCAGTGTGTACTCATGTTATAGAACAGCTCTTTCTTGGTGTACATAGCAGAGTGTACTCATGTTATAGAACAGCTCTTTCTTGGTGTACATAGCAGTGTGTACTCATGTTATAGAACATCTCTTTCTTGGTGTACATAGCAGTGTGTACTCATGTTATAGAACAGCTCTTTCTTGGTGTACATAGCAGAGTGTACTCATGTTATAGAACAGCTCTTTCTTGGTGTACATAGCAGAGTGTACTCATGTTATAGAACAGCTCTTTCTTGGTGTACATAGCAGTGTGTACTCATGTTATAGAACATCTCTTTCTTGGTGTACATAGCAGTGTGTACTCATGTTATAGAACAGCTCTTTCTTGGTGTACATAGCAGTGTGTACTCATGTTATAGAACAGCTCTTTCTTGGTGTACATAGCAGAGTGTACTCATGTTATAGAACAGCTCTTTCTTGGTGTACATAGCAGAGTGTACTCATGTTATAGAACAGCTCTTTCTTGGTGTACATAGCAGAGTGTACTCATGTTATAGAACAGCTCTTTCTTGGTGTACATAGCAGAGTGTACTCATGTTATAGAACAGCTCTTTCTTGGTGTACATAGCAGAGTGTACTCATGTTATAGAACAGCTCTTTCTTGGTGTACATAGCAGAGTGTACTCATGTTATAGAACAGCTCTTTCTTGGTGTACATAGCAGAGTGTACTCATGTTATAGAACAGCTCTTTCTTGGTGTACATAGCAGAGTGTACTCATGTTATAGAACAGCTCTTTCTTGGTGTACATAGCAGAGTGTACTCATGTTATAGAACAGCTCTTTCTTGGTGTACATAGCAGAGTGTACTCATGTTATAGAACAGCGCTTTCTTGGTGTACATAGCAGAGTGTACTCATGTTATAGAACAGCGCTTTCTTGGTGTACATAGCAGAGTGTACTCATGTTATAGAACAGCTCTTTCTTGGTGTACATAGCAGAGTGTACTCATGTTATAGAACAGCGCTTTCTTGGTGTACATAGCAGAGTGTACTCATGTTATAGAACAGCTCTTTCTTGGTGTACATAGCAGAGTGTACTCATGTTATAGAACAGCTCTTTCTTGGTGTACATAGCAGTGTGTACTCATGTTATAGAACAGCTCTTTCTTGGTGTACATAGCAGTGTGTACTCATGTTATAGAACTGCTCTTTCTTGGTGTACATAGCAGTGTGTACTCATGTTATAGAACAGCTCTTTCTTGGTGTACATAGCAGTGTGTACTCATGTTATAGAACAGCTCTTTCTTGGTGTACATAGCAGAGTGTACTCATGTTATAGAACAGCTCTTTCTTGGTGTACATAGCAGACTGTACTCATGTTATAGAACAGCACTTTCTTGGTGTACATAGCAGAGTGTACTCATGTTATAGAACAGCTCTTTCTTGGTGTACATAGCAGACTGTACTCATGTTATAGAACAGCACTTTCTTGGTGTACATAGCAGAGTGTACTCATGTTATAGAACAGCTCTTTCTTGGTGTACATAGCAGTGTGTACTCATGTTATAGAACAGCGCTTTCTTGGTGTACATAGCAGAGTGTACTCATGTTATAGAACAGCGCTTTCTTGGTGTACATAGCAGTGTGTACTCATGTTATAGAACAGCGCTTTCTTGGTGTACATAGCAGAGTGTACTCATGTTATAGAACAGCTCTTTCTTGGTGTACATAGCAGACTGTACTCATGTTATAGAACAGCACTTTCTTGGTGTACATAGCAGTGTGTACTCATGTTATAGAACAGCTCTTTCTTGGTGTACATAGCAGAGTGTACTCATGTTATAGAACAGCTCTTTCTTGGTGTACATAGCAGAGTGTACTCATGTTATAGAACAGCTCTTTCTTGGTGTACATAGCAGACTGTACTCATGTTATAGAACAGCTCTTTCTTGGTGTACATAGCAGAGTGTACTCATGTTATAGAACAGCTCTTTCTTGGTGTACATAGCAGTGTGTACTCATGTTATAGAACAGCGCTTTCTTGGTGTACATAGCAGAGTGTACTCATGTTATAGAACAGCGCTTTCTTGGTGTACATAGCAGTGTGTACTCATGTTATAGAACAGCGCTTTCTTGGTGTACATAGCAGAGTGTACTCATGTTATAGAACAGCTCTTTCTTGGTGTACATAGCAGACTGTACTCATGTTATAGAACAGCACTTTCTTGGTGTACATAGCAGTTGTACTCATGTTATAGAACAGCTCTTTCTTGGTGTACATAGCAGAGTGTACTCATGTTATAGAACAGCTCTTTCTTGGTGTACATAGCAGAGTGTACTCATGTTATAGAACAGCTCTTTCTTGGTGTACATAGCAGAGTGTACTCATGTTATAGAACAGCGCTTTCTTGGTGTACATAGCAGACTGTACTCATGTTATAGAACAGCACTTTCTTGGTGTACATAGCAGAGTGTACTCATGTTATAGAACAGCTCTTTCTTGGTGTACATAGCAGACTGTACTCATGTTATAGAACAGCTCTTTCTTGGTGTACATAGCAGAGTGTACTCATGTTATAGAACAGCTCTTTCTTGGTGTACATAGCAGACTGTACTCATGTTATAGAACAGCGCTTTCTTGAAGCACTTATTTCCTATGTCATCCTTTGTTTGTATTGAACCAAGAAGTTTTATGAAACCATCTTGAACAAGCTCAGTTAGATTATTACATTAGTTGTCTCCAAAGTTGAAAACTTTTGTTAAATTCACAAACACCATGTAACAATTTGGCCTTAAATAGCTTGTCAGTGTGACTTTTAGAAAGTCAGTATTAAAAAATGTGTCTCTGTAGAAACATTAGCTGTGGCTTGTCTTAAAAACTGTTATACTTAATTCTCAAATAAAGTTAAAAGCTTTCTATCATCATTTCAAGGCTTTTATTACTGCAGATACTTGTTTAAAATTGTAATTGTGGCGCTACAGCCCATGCAGGGCTTCGGCCTGCCTCACTTCTTCCTTCTCCTCAGACCCAGCCAATGCCTTTTTTCTACAAGAGTGGATGCCCAGTTGCTGTAGACCTTTCTCTAATCATCTATCGATCTAAGGCAGGGTTCTCAAACTCGCGGGCTATGGGCCACATGTGGCCCATCTATTTGAGTTTTGTGACCCGCCAGTAAGCTTAAAAGATGTACTATTTGTGAAATTCAGACAACTAGTCCTGATACAAATCAAATTTCATTGTTAATTTTATATACACATCATCTTTATTCAAATAAAATCTGATTTAAGCAAGTGAATACAGCTGTAGTTGATAAACCATTATTTCAATATGTGCTGTAATAAAATTAATACAATCGCACAAATAAGTTTAATTGTTGGTAGAAAGTCATTAACCAAATTAAAAGAGCGCCAAAGAACGTGTGGCGAGTGGAAATAGAACAACTGACAAAGATTATGTTGATGAGTTAAAATAGAGGCTAAAGATTGTGTGGGAAGTGGAATAAGTGAGAAATTGTATACTGTTAATCACCACCTTAGGTTGTATTTGTAGAAGATGAATAAAATTACAGTACGTATATTACAGTTGTACCACAGCTTTATAGTTCTAATAAAACATGTCAAAGCCTAGCATTGCTGTAACATACACCGCTAAGAATGCATTTAAGAAGTAAAGTCTTATAACAACAGGCATCGTGGATTCACCCCTTTTTGAACCCACAAAGAAGTCCGATTAAGAAGTCCCCCCATTACTTTACTTTAAAGAAGTCCGAGAAAGGCTGTGTTAGAAATTCGTATGACACAAGACTGCACCAATACATAGGTTAAACCCTATATCATCCTCGATTTTTTTAAAAAAAGATCCCAATAACTTTGTATATATATTGTTGTAATTTTGTACAGTATGCTGAATTAAGAATCTCCCGTAGATATATTATATAATAAATTGTTCGTCTGCTGGCGTAAGGTAATACATATTTCTAAATTGCATTAATTCAAACCAGGAATAAATATGGGCCTCTCTGAGTCTCTCTCTCACACACACACAATGAGTCGGAGACTAAATATTTCCGCTTTCTCCAACTGGGAACTGTTGATGCAATGTGATCATCGACACGCAAACATTTGATTGAATACTTTGAAAATGTTCATCTATGACCTATGACAAGGGACACGAACTACTCAATTGCTCGTAATAACGGACGTTGTACACCCTGATTTGTGTGTCGAATCACCCAGACCATCAGCGTTTGTCTCATGTTCAACAAATTCTCCATACAGATTGGTTCTGTAAGGCGAAAGGGAGATAGGGGTGCCCCGCCCCCCCCCCTTTTCCCCCTCCCCAGATGAGAGCGCATGAGGCGATAGACCATGTTGTGTACAGCGTACTGCTGACAGGGTCGCCTATATAGCATTGTTTCTCATTGTTCAACTTTTGTTGTCCCTTCTAAACTTCTAATCAAGTTTTCGTTCTATCTAACTTGTCTAAAGTAAATGAATACAACTTACAAGAAGCATTTTTCTTCGACCCTGACTAAACTACAGCTTTTTTTGGTCTTTTAAAAAAAACAACATTTTACACAGTGTTATTTAATAACTTAAATATTTTTGAATCTACACAATCATATACTTCTTTTCATTCAAACAAAATCCAAAGTAATTAGAAAATAATTAAAATTTCTTTTGAAATTTGACAGTTTTAAATTATAAATTTGTTAACTCATGTGACTAGGCCATTCGTCGTTTGTTGTCTTGTCATAATTAACGGTGACTTGGGGGCGGGTGGGCTGTGGTCTTTATATGATAATCAGCACCTAGTACAAATCTTAAGTTACTATTTATTTAAATAACAACCATGGGCGCCCGCAGAAAATTTTCTAGGGGGGGGGGCAAAATATTTTAGTAATGTTTTAATGTAGTTTTAATTTACTGTAGCGTATATGTATGGTAAACGAACGGACTGGGCACTGTAGTAATGAATGGCATACATTAGTACCAAAGTTGTTATTTACACAATGTATGCAAGTATATAACGAAACATAATTTTAAAATAAAATTTATTCTTTAAACAAGAACTGGAGTCGTCTGTTATCCCTGCCAATCAGATATCGTGGCGGCGTCCATATCTTTCAGAGTAGAAAATCCAAGGAATTCCTCACGAATCATCGCCTGCTCACTAAACGTATCTACAAACCGGACTCCCAGTGATAACTGTTCTGTTCCTGAGATAGCTGCTGTTTCATCGGCTATGATCGAGAATCCAACAGCATTGTTGGCAGCTTTTACAATGTCTTCTCGCAGAGCTTGTTCAGACATGTTGATCAAATCATTCTGAGTTCGGTGTGATGTGTAACGTGCATTTTCAGCAGCTGTATCAAAATGGTTTTTTAAAATACTGTTTCCTCCCTCAATTCGATACGCATAAAGTTGTTCGGCATTTCATTTGGTGCTATTTTTTCCACGAATTGCCAAATCGTTTGTTCCGCAAAATAAGATTGTTGAAATAATAGGATACAGTTTCTTTCTGTTTTCTTCAATAATTCGTTTTACTGAATTATCTACCTGACAAATAATAACCTTATTTGGATCTCTAATGGTTGACGTGAAGTGTTCAGCATCTTGTTGAGACCCACGATGCTATGCTGAGCTGATATGGTTTCTTGCACATTCATTAAAATCTTTGTACTTTGTACAAGGAGTAGTAATAAAGGCACCTTGAATTCCTCTTTGAACTGGTTGCGGAAATAAAACACAGAAAATGCAAAAGGCACCTTTTAACCTTGGTGAATATGATAACCATGGACTATACTTTGTCAGCCAAGATTCCCTGAAACAACGTTTTCCACTTCCAGATATGTCACCTTCAAAATCATATGACTGTTGAGGCTTGTATGGATCAGTTAGCAAACGATACTTAAGATGGACAGCAATCTTCGTAGTAGATTTTACATAGTTTCCAATGTCATATGTTAACATAGTATCTCCACTTTCAAGGTTTTCAGGGTCTGGTTCTGGTGGTAGCGTTGCTGCTCCAGATGAACAAGCAAGTGTCCGTTTTCCGTTTTTTGCAGACAGGAGTTAACGTTATGTCTTCAACATCTGGAATCGATTGCTGTGGCTGTGTGAGAGGTTTTAAAAATTTCCGGATATCCATGACGCCCAAAAGTAAACTGTTTATTGCAATAACTTCTTTGCTTTGGTACACACAGTTATTGATGTCTAAGTTCTTGAACTAACACAGGAAACATATACAGTTATGCTACCGTCTATGCCCTACTGACGACTATCTCTACAGCACTGTCCTAAGTATCTTACATGTCGCACCTAAATGTTGTCTCTAAAATGTTCTCCCTAAATGTTCTCTTCCTTATATAGTCGGCGAGCCGTAAGGTGTTTGATCCGGTCCAGCAGTATTGTCATATACTCTAATCTGTCTAATTCATTTCCGGTCATTGTCAGGAGGAATTCGGAAGGCCTCACATCCGGCAGCCAAATACACAACATTGTGCTGGGTTGGGGGGCGGTATTGTTTAGAGAACCGATAATTTTCCCCTCTGCCCGACGCATTCCAAGCTCCACCACAATAGTGTGGTGGGCTGCAGGGGGGATGGCTGTGGAAGCTTTTACTTCCGAGTCCAATACATTTCTGGAGCTGGATGTCCTCACTTCCGAATTCCTGTCAGTCATCAGTAATCCAACACCCCAGGTACCGTCACACTGCGGGAGTGAACAGAGGGCCCTTTGTTGCATGCGTGAGAAAGGGGGAGGGGAGCACAGTGGCTGGCGCTCCCCATGTATGTTTTTGGGGGCACACGGCCACATCCATAATAAAAACACTTATGTTCAAAACAACGTTTGACTCACAACATACGGTTGTACATAAAATAATTAATATTGTAGAGAACCTGTTGGTATGTGGGTGTATTGGGCCTCATTACTACTGGTTGGACTAAACTCTCTGCTTTCACTCAATTCAAACACCAAGACTGTAAGACTACATGAAGACTTATTATTTCCTCTTTATTGCCTCGCTCCTTGATTCCTACATACACGGTAATCTCTACAATTCTCTTACTCTTAAATCTCTTTAGTCCGCACACAATCTACACTCTTCTACTACTATCTACACTCTACAATTTAGTTGCCTGAATGGTTGAGCGCTGAACTCTCCCGTGTGATTTTGAGATGTCACCTGAACGGCGCCGCTGCTGTCTCAATTCCGAAGCGGACGGCTGACCTTTAGATAACAGAGTCTACATTAAGCACCTCTGGGCATCTGGACGCGGTTCGGTCTATTCATCTATCCAAGCTGACTTAAAGTCCTTGCCAGCAACAGCAATCTTTGATTTAAAGACCGTTTAACTGCCCTAATTCTCTACTATATAGAAAATATAAACATAATTACCCAGTAAAACGAAATCAGCATCAGCTTAGTTACTTTCTGTTTATTTTCTCTTTACTTTAATAAATTTGTCTATTATTGTCATTTTTTAAAAAAATCCATCAATCCAGGGGTTGCCCCCCCCCCTGCGGGCGCCCATGATAACAACTAAGAGACACGGGGGTACATTTGTCATATAGTCCATTGAACGATTCTTCAGTCACTAACTCTCTATGGGCATGTACCTATAGTTTAAAACCGCTCTACGCTCCCCCCCTTTTTTTAGCGTGTGTGTGTAAACTGCTGCTCTCCCCTTTATTTCTATGCCGGTGGCAAACAGTGAGGATTATGGCCCCTACACACTCTTTTCAAAATGTTGCCATTTCAATTTTCACATGGATAAACCAATTTTAACTCTCTCTACACCCCATACGAAAATTAGCTCGCGATTTTACTGGGATGTAACACGAATAAATTTTTTTTAATAATCATGGTTTAAATCTTAATTACTGGCTCCATTCCCTTTAAACGTGGCTTGGTTTCAATCATACTTATCTAACAGATCACAGGTAGTATCAGTAGATGGCTGTATCTCTCACAAAGCTGACTTTCTTTATGGTGTGCCGCAGGGCTCTGTTTTGGGTCCGGTACTTTTTGTACTGTATACAAAACCGCTACTTCAACTGCTTGAAAAGCATTCAGTTAAAAGCCAATCATTTGCAGATGATACTCAACTATATACTCACACTGATCCCTCTAATATGGACTCCGGTGTCCAATTGTTGCAGGAGTGCATTGGTGAAGTGAAGTCTTGGATGACGTTAAGCAAACTCAAGCTGAATGATGACAAGACTGAAGCACTTCTATTTTGCAACAATAAATCACGCAGTACTTTGTCTCTTCCGAAGTCAATTCACGTAGCCAGTTCGGATATTCTGTTCACAACATCGACTAGGAATCTTGGCTACATTATTTCTGACAACATGTCTATTAACAACTTCATCAATCACATCTGTCGCTCTGCCTACACTGCCATTCGTCAGATCAGCTCAATCCGTCATTACTTAACAGTTAGTGCCACAAAAACACTAGTCTGTGCTCTTGTACTGGCTCGTATGGATTACTGCAATTCTCTTCTGTCAGGTGTGCCAAAACAATGAATTGAAAGAATACAGAAAGTTCAAAATTCAGCTGCCAGACTGGTGCTCAAGGCAAAAAAACATGACCATGTTACTCCACTTCTTCGCTCACTTCATTGGCTGCCTATACAAGCCCGTATTGATTACAAACTGGCCGTTCTCTGTCACAATTTCTTTTCGGACTCATGCCCATCGTATCTTACTGAACTTTTGTCGGTCTACTCACCCACTCGCAAGCTAAGATCTTCTGCAGACACACGCGTTCTCTCTGTTCCTACGACACGCACCAAAACGTTTGGTGAAAGGTCATTCTCTTTTTGTGCAGCCAAACAATGGAATTCTCTACCATTACACATACGTAGTATTCAAACAACCAAGTCTTTCAAGACTGCACTTAAGACACATCTTTTCACAATTTATTTTTAAAATTGATGAAACAACATTTCTTGTAAATGATTAACGTAGCTTATGTATAATGTATTGTAATTTTTTGTGTTTGTTGTGATATGAAAGTTAATTTAATACTTATAAGTATGTTATTTCTTTCATGTAAAGCGCTGTGAGCCCAGTTCCTTACTGGGATACAGCGCTATATAAATAATCAATTTATTATTATTAAACCTGTTTTTTTACACGCTTTTATTTAAGTCACAATGTTTGTATGTTGTATCCATCCTTCCTTCAAAACTTGAAACGTAAAATTATACCACTTCTGATGGTCCTAGAGATCTAATTTTTTTTACCACAGATAGATCTTGGATGACAATGCATTGTATCAAATTTCAGATCGATCGAATGTACCGTATTGAAATTATTGCACTTTTAGTTTTTAGTTTTTGTCTATATAAAATATTATCACTTGCGTCAATGAACCATGCCTCAATTCGCCCTAGAGGGATGCAATTATTATAACTTTAAAAAGTACTATCAACATCAAGTCTTGCTGGCCGAAATATAAGCGTGATCGATTGCCGACAAGGGGGTACGAGGTTCAATTTTCAGTTAGGGGAAAATGTTTTTTTTGTTGTATTATACATATTTAGTGCAATTTCTATATGTAAATAAAAGCGTGTCCTTTTAAAAAAAAGATTTTTTTACATTTAACTTATTTAGAATTTAAAACGTTCCAACCTTGACTTTATTTCCGTCTCTGAGCTCGCAGCACGCGTGGCCACGACAAGTGTCATGCAGGCAAAGTTCACTTGTATCTTTGGGGAAACCCGCCGTTGTTTACTTTGACTACCAGCTGCTGTCAGCGGTAATGACACTGTAATTCGGCCCCGACCCATCGTTTGAACTTGTTTGTTTTCAAAATGTGCCATGGGTAACGCCTCCGTGAGCACGGCCATGGGTGGCGGATCTTGGTGCTTATGTTCGGGGGATAGGGCTCCCTGCTGCAATGGTTGGAGTGAATCCTTACAATCAATTATTCTTTTTAAATCCTTTATTAACTCGTGGTGTCTGGTTGCTTGGTTGAACCCTTGATTGCTTGTCGGTCGCCAAAACTTTGGATCCATTTTTAACCCACTTCCTCGTAAGCTAGCGAGCTGAAATTTAGCAGGCAGTTTTGTGGCGAGGATAAAAACTATGTTTCAAAATTTCAGATCGATCACATGTACCGTAATTGAATTATTGATTTTTTAGATTATTTTATATATTCCTATGTATCATGTTATTTTTTGAGATAGAGTGTAAGGGTGCGCATTAAATTGAACAACCTTTCTGTCGCGCAATTAGGTGCGTATTTTATTGACAACACTTTTTATAAACATATTCCTGATTGGTGCGCATTATATTAAACATGTTTTACGACACAACTACAAATTTGTATTTTTGGATGGTATTATAATGAACATTCTTTTAGTTACTTCTCGTACATAAAGGATTTATATTCAAAAACTTGTTTTTTTACGGGTTTTTAAAAATTGTTTTTCTCTTCTATCAAATAGACAGCAAGTTTAGGCGTCCAGAAGTTAAACAATAAAAGTAGGGGATAACATTTATCGTCATGGATCTCTTAGACTCTAGACAACACAAGTTTGAACCACGGTCTTTGGCGACGGCGTGACCGATGTTCCCTTTAAGCTGCGCGGCTGCGGGGCCGCACAGGTATCTGACAGACACCGCGCAACAGTTGAAAATTACCGCGCAGCAAATTTGGTTACAATATTGCACAAAAATGGATGCTGTCCAACGAACCTTAGAGGGAACTCTGGGCCTGATCCCGGATTTGGGTAGTGGAGCCGAGTGTTGGCTTTGGGGCGGAAACGGAGAAACTTCTGGGTTGGGCTGGTGTGTGTGTTTTTTTGTTTTTGTTTTTTTAAACGTTTTTCACCTCCGTCCAAGGGTTAAAACGCCTGTTAGAATTTTCAATGAGATCAAAATCTCCCCCCCCCCTTTCCCCCATACCATTTTTCCTCCACCTCCCGCCCCCTATCGAGACATTGGACTCGTCTATCAGCTGAGTCAAGGCGAATTATTGTAACTTGTCATTATTCTTTTTTTCTCCTCTTTTAAATCATGAAGACAACGACTTTATTAGACTGATAGTACCTATGTGACCTATAATGAGATGCAGTGCTCTTGTAATCGGCCTGACGGCATACAGCCAGCGGTCTCTACTGGGCTACGGGGCCATGTCGCGACTGCCTGAAGATACCTTAGTGTCGCAAATACTCGCAAAGATAGAAGATGTGTCGTTACACACTAAAAATGATGACGCGTCGCAAGATTTTAGAAAGGCAAAAGAAAATCGAGGTTTATGAAAGAGTATATGTAGATCATTTGACCTAAATCGCAGTTCTCAGTAATGTGAAATAGACACGCTAGAAATGATTTCATCAAACACCCCATGCACATCAATTAAGTAAAAACTCACCAACATCTTTCAATAATCTAAAAATGGACATAGGTTAAAATGTACGGACACCTTATAAATAAGGATTCAAAGTGTAATTTAATAAATTGAAATAACCATCAGTTGCGTAGCTAGGTATTTGTGGGGATTTGGGGGCCCGGGGGGCTTGGTCTCTTTGAGGGCCCTGATCCATGGCGGTGGCGTAGTATTTAATGTAAACAAAAATTTGGACATTCCTTTAGGGGCCCCCCTCAAGTGGGGTCCCGAGGGGACTTTCGAATGTGGACCCCCCCTTCCCTCCCCTAGCTACGCCACTGATAACCATACTGCTATTTATTATTAGACCTACGGTTTGAGCATATTTTCCACTGCTATTTCATCCTACTTAACTCTATTGATGGGTGAATTGCTCAACTTGACAAAAACTTCTCGCTAGGAAACCCCATCCATCTTTATCTCATCCCCCTTCCTCCTATTGGCTTAACTTAATTTGGTGATCAGTGGTTTTGGTATGGGAGACTCAAATTCAAATAGGATTAAGCTGTTCGCGTTTCATCATGGGGCTTTACGAACAGAAGGAGTTTTATATTGGACGGCTTCCCGTACACACGGCACATTGATTAAGGTTTTTGGGTCAACTCTATGGAGAGGAGTGAACTTGACCCGGCCATCAACTTTACTGGCTATTTTTTAAAGAATGTGTGTGTATGTTCAGTAACACTCAGTTAACCCAGTTACTTATTTATTTGGCGTACGATCTAAGCCAGGGGGCGGATTAAGACTGCACGGGGCCCCTGGCTGCAATTTAAACTGGGGCCCTATCCAGCTAGCGTCCCTTTAAATAAAATGATTGCTAGCAGCTAATTTAAGACTGTAACTTGTAACTAAATAGTCAATTGGTTCCTTATTAATAATTTGTGTGTACTCCAGGATCGGATTCACCATAAAACCGAACACAAAGAAATAACTGTTTGCCGGGAAACTAAAATTGAGTGTAAAAAGATAATTTAAAAAAGAAAAAGGAAAAATAAAACAAACCCGTAAAAACAAAGTTTTTGACTATAAATCCCTTATATATGAGACATAACTAAAAGTCTGGTCACCGATCGCTTGACCGAGCTCAGCGTTACACGTAAAATGTAAACAAAAGCACGCCGGTACTTCGATGGGTTGCGTCGACGCGTGACTGAACAATCCCGTGAAAAAAAAACAATAACAAATAGTGAATTTGAATTACATACGTTATATAAGGATACACTAAAATGCATAAATTTAATTACGGTACGTTCGATCGATCTGAAATTTTGATACGATGCATTGTTACGTGAGACGGGTCGTGTGCCAAATTTCAGCTCGATCGGATCACGGGAAGTGGGTCATTTTTTACTTTTGTTTTTCTGCCCGCCCAAGACAGAGAGATATGACGACAGAGATGGCGGTAAAGTTAATATAAGGGATTTAAAAATATAAATGCCCCCCCCCCGATGGGAATCGAACCCGCTATCGCTTGCGCTAAAAGGCAAACACGTTGCCACGAGATCCTGACGAACGTATAAAATTTAAAAGATATAAATAGTATTTATTAATATTTTCTCTTATTGAGCCAATCAAATTAAGTTATTCGATACTGAGGCTATCGGGTCCGAATAGCGATCAGATTAATAGATAAGATTTTTATTAATTTATTTAATTTATGATATTTTTAGGGATTCATGCAAACATTTGTCCACCTTTATTATAAATTATAATAAATTAATCGGGGGCCCCTGGTTTTAGCAAGTTCAGCCCCCCCCCACCTTTAATCTGCCATAAATCCAAGCCAACATCAATGCTAGTTAGAAAAGTTAAAGTAACTTACGAAGGGTCAAATTACTTCTATTATTAACGTTCTATGTTACTGTGCTCTGTTACACCGACGCATTTACACTTACTTGCTCTATATTACTTAGTAAATGCACAAGAGCGCAATAAAGTTAAAATGAAGAACTTACTATTATAAATAATTGATTATGATTCATAGAAAAATTTCAAAAATTTAATGGTTAAGCTTCCTTCAAATTCAAGTGTAACTTTTTTCTCGCTTAATAATTTGAAAAAAAATAATTCTATTAATTTTCCTTCACCATTACATGTTCCGAAATCCCGGTTAAAGTTTGTTTACAGTTTGAGAAGCTCTGGCCAACAATCACCGCTACATTGCCTACTTCAAGCCACTCTTTGCCACTTCCCTAACTTTAACCACGTTAAGGCTCTTTCCAAGTCGTCCTTTGTTGCACTTTCATCGACTTTGCCGGACTTGATGTTTACATTAGATACAAGACCCTTCAGATGGCTGAATATTCGCAGTGTGTGTGTGTGTGTGTGTTTCCTTCCCTTTGTACAATACCCTCATCAGCCCTTCCACGCTATCAAATTTACCTCGTGTTCAAATGTTCCTTCTAAGGTTCGTTGGTCCGTGTGCAAAATAATAAACTCGTGTGCAAAGTTGCACAGCATTCATTTTCCTCTGCAAAATGTTACCTATGATATTATCCTTATCAAAATCTGCTGTGCGGTAATTCTAAGATGCTGCGCGGCGTCGGCCACAAATATGCGCAGCCTCTCAGCGGAAAGTGATCATTGCTCATGTTGAGGCAATACCTTCGTCAGCCCTTTCACGCTATAAAAATGCTGCCCATGTTGAGGCAATACTTTATCACCATTCCTTCAAGGGGCCATCCATAAATGACGTCACGCAACTAGGGGGGAGGGGGGTCCAAACATTTGTGACGAGGGGGGGTGTTTGAGAAATGTGACGTCACATAAAAACTCGCAACTTAAATTAAAGTTCCACTTAAATATTTGATTTCTTACAATTTATTTTATGTCGTTTCACATGCCTTCACGCGTGCTACCATATTAGAGTGCAACCTTACACTAAAGACATTAATGACAAAAAAGTGATTTGAAGCATCCTTTTTTTAAAAAAATAGAAAATACAGCTTTATGGGGGGGGCAAGCTTTGTGACATCATATTGGAGGGGGCGTCTAAGTTTTTTTGACGACGCGTGACGAGGGGGGAGGGGCAGTGAAAAATCGGCCAAAATCGCGGGACGTCATTTATGGACGGCCTCCAACGTCATAAAAATGCCTCTTATGTTGATGCATGCAGGTCTCGACCTAGTGATTACGTGGTTCGCAGCCGCCGCCAAGATTCCCTTCATATTCTCCTGTACGTCTTAAGTTTTTCCTTCACACACACCCACCTTTTACAACCCAACTTCCTCTACTGACTTTGCCTCTCTTCCTCCCCTGTATGTTATTTCCGCCGTTGTCTATATGAACTCCCCTTTTTTCTATATGAACTCCCTTGTTTTCTATATGAACTCCCCTGTTTTCTATATGAACTCCCTTGTTTTCTATATGAACCTCCTTGTTTTCTATATGAACTCCCCTGTTTTCTATATGAACTCCCCTGTTTTCTATATGAACGCCCTTGTTTTCTATATGAACTCCCCTGTTTTCTATATGAACTCCCTTGTTTTCTATATGAACCTCCTTGTTTTCTATATGAACTACCCTGTTTTCTATATGAACTACCCTGTTTTCTATATGAACTCCCTTGTTTTCTATATGAACTACCCTGTTTTCTATATGAACTCCCTTGTTTTCTAAGAACTCCCCTGTTTTCTATATGAACTCCCCTGTTTTCTATATGAACTCCCCTGTTTTCTATATGAACTCCCTTGTTTTCTATATGAACTCCCCTGTTTTCTATATGAACTCCCCTGTTTTCTATATGAACTCCCTTGTTTTCTATATGAACTCCCCTGTTTTCTATATGAACTCCCTTGTTTTCTATATGAACCTCCCTTGTTTTCTATATGAACTCCCCTGTTTTCTATATGAACTCCCCTGTTTTCTATATGAACTCCCCTGTTTTCTATATGAACCCCCTTGTTTTCTATATGAACTCACATGTTTTCTATATGAACTATGACTTCTCATGGTGTCTATTTGAACTCACCTGTACCTCATATGAACTAGTATCTTTCTAGTGATGTCTTACATTTCTCTTACTGTCCTGGCGGATATTACATTTAATCTAAGGTTTTATTTTAATGAGTGATATACTCAGTTTTTACTGAAAAATGCTTCTCGAAGACTTGCTTTGGCTTGTTGCTATGTTATTCGATTTTTTTTTGATTTTTTTTTAGGTTTTCCCATTTTTTGTCTTTAAAATATTTAATCTGTAAAATAGACTTTATTTGGATCATGAATGGTATGAACCTAAAAGTATCAGGGCCCAAGACTGGGTCTATAAGTATAAGCAGAGGCGTAACTAGGTTTTTGGCGCCCTTGGCTAATTTATTTTTGGCGCCCTTGATAAATTGACAAGTTTCAGCTTTGCGATTTTTTCATTTGTTAGAAAACATAATTGAATTTCTCTTATTTTATTTATGACAATAATTACGTAGTCTGACAGTGACAGTCATACAAAGTGAATACAAAAAATGCATATGACAGGAACAATACTAATTTGTAATTTATTATTTACTAAATAATACCAAATACATTGCTGGATAAAACGGGATATTGTTGCGTTAATAATGAATACATCAAAAGTTGAAGTAACATGTATTATAAATAAAAACAATAGTGTCAATGTGCCATACTCATTATCTCATACATAACGATAGAAACTCACAATTAAAAGTAAATTTAAGTAACACTCCACCGACTGCTGCTCAGCACTTCCGTTAGCTGACGTATTGGCGTGATGCTAATACAGTCGGACCTTTCTAAGTCGAACTCAAGGTGTGGGGGGGGGATTCCACTTACGGAGTTTTCGAGTTAAGAAAACTGGCGTAATAGGGGCAGATTAATCAAGGACAATGTTGATATTGAGAGGGGGAGACAGCCATAGCGGATAGAAGGCTTGACAGGAAAGAGGGGCGGTGATGTTTCGTATGAAAGGAGCCAACTTGCTTTGACATACCGACACAAGCCCTTGAGAGGAGACACCTTCCCTCCCCTCTTCCACTTTACTCCCTTGACAGTGGGATGGGGATAGTAAGATTTTTCTTTTTAAAAGTAAGACTGTAAAATCATATTGACATTTGTATGATAAGAAGCCCCGCAAAGGCCACAAACATAATAAAATATTATATTGTTTTAAATTAGATATATCTAAATAAAATTATTCTTCACTTTTTTTTAATCGAGGATAAAAGTAAAATACAGCTCGACCTCACTAAGTCGAACTTCCCTAAATCGAAAGCCTCCCTATATCGAATAAATTGTTAGGTCCCTGCCTAATTCCATAAGACTGATGTATTTTAGATCTCCTTAACTCCAATATTTTTGGCTTTCAACCTCTCTTAGTCGAATTTTCCAAGGCGTTTTGGGTTATTATTCTGGGGTGACATTTCAGAACATGTGTTCCGTAGAGCCACGTAAATGGACGTAAAATCTTATCTTAGTGCATTCCACGAGGGATTAAGCGACCCTTGCAAGTACAAAAAATGACAAAGACAAGAAAAAGAAGTGGTAACTAATTCGGGTCCCTTTGCTGCATGCTGTGACTCTTTTTTTAAAAAAAATCTTACCCCCCTCCCCATCCCACTGTGGAGGGAGTAAAGTGTGGGAGAGGAGGGTAGCTGTCTCCTCTCACGAGGTTGTGTTGGCATGTCTAAGCAAGTTGGCTTCCGTTCATATGAAACATAGACACAACCTCTCTTTCCTGTCAAGCCTACCAGCCGGTATGGCTGTTCCCCCCCCCACCTCTCAATATCTACATTGTCCTTGATTAATCGGCGCCTATTACGCCATTTTCACTAACTCAAAAACTCCTTAACTCGAATTTTTTTTTGGGTGGGGGGGGGATGCTTTTTAGTTCGTTTTAGAAAGTTCCGACTGTATTTATTTAAATACAAATTTTAAAATTAGAGATTTAGTGGCGCCCTTTTGAGCTGGCAACTGCCCCGATGCCAACCCGTTGCTACACCACTGAGTATAAGTTAAGTATCAGTGCCCTAACTGGACTTAAAACTTAAGTTTCAATGCTCCTGACTGGACCTATAAATTTAGTATAGTTGCTAGTTACTGGACTTATAACTTTGGTATCAGTGCTCGTGACTGGACCTATTGCTTTAATATAGTTGCAAGTGACTGGACTTATTACTTTAGTATCAGTGCTCATGACTGGACTTATTACTTTAGTATCAGTGCTCATGACTGGACTTATTACTTTGGTATCAGTGCTCATGACTGGACTTATTACTTTAGTATCAGTGCTCGTGAATGGACTTATTACTTTAGTATAGTTGCTCGTGACTGGACTTATTACTTTAGTATCAGTGCTCATGACTGGACTTATTACTTTAGTATCAGTGCTCGTGAATGGACTTATTACTTTAGTATAGTTGCTCGTGACTGGACTTATTACTTTAGTATCAGTGCCGCTTAACTTTAGTATCCGTATATATGGTCATAATGAAATAATCTGAATTGCCTGTTGTTGTTGTTGTTTTCTTTTCAGACCCTCCTGTACATTGTTTTTCAAATCAGACCCTTTAAAGATTGTGCGAGCCTCTGGCCAGTACATGTACGATGAGAATGACCAGCAATACCTGGACTGTATCAACAACGTCTGCCATGGTGAGTGGCAACTTAAAGAGAATTCATTTAGTGCAGGTGTGTGCAACATTTTCCAACGTTGGGCCACATGTGAACTTTATAACAACAACGAGGGCCAGTACCCGTAAAAAATGTACTCTTGATAACTTTAGTAAAGAAGGCGAGTATAAAAATCAAATATGATTGGCGGGCCACATGAACTGGTCAGGCGGGCCGGGTTGTGGCCCGCGGGCCGCCTGTTGCACACCCCTGATTTAGTGCCACAAAAAAAAAGGGGGGGGGTGTTAGTGTATTTGTTAATGTGATACCAAATGTAGTGATGTATGTGAAATTAATGAAAATAATGTAGGTGAAAATCTGAGAAACCGCGTATGTGAAGCAAAAGGTATTGAATTATGCAACTCATGGGTAATAGTTGGAGGCTCGCATGCGTAATAATTGTATTTTGATTTGGCTGATGAAGGTTTATGTGTAAACGTGGGCTACTGTGTAGTTGTTACCATGTCATTGCAGAATTGGACTGCAATAAAGCTTTAACATAAAATACAAGATACACAAATGAATAATGTGATAAAGACAATAAATCTTTAATTGAAAAAAATACTTTTGTAAACGTTTCAGCAAATGTCTTCATCAGTTCAACTAAACAAACACTAAGTATTTTAATTAAATTTACATTTTGCAATACCTGCTATACAATGGAAAGCTAATTAAGTGGAGATTAAAAAAGCAGAGAAACAAAAAGAAGAAACAAAGGCATTCGCCCAAACGTTTACAAAGTTATTTATCCATTAATAATACTAAAGCTTTACATAAACTGTTTAAAATCACACAATTTGTTCATGTACTTTGTATTTGACCATGGTAATAATGTGAGCATTTAGGGGCCGTCCATAAATGACGTCACGCGATTATGGCAGATTTTTCTACCCCCTCCCCCTCATCACACGTCGTCACAAAAACTTAGACCCCCCCCTCCAACATGATGTCACAAAGCGTTGAAACCTAAATGAAGTATTTTCTATATATGAAAATGAGCATGTTTCGAATCACTTTTTTGTCATTTAACTATGTATTTAGTGTAAGGATGCACTCTAGTATCGTAGCACATGTAAAGCCATGTAAAACGTCATTAAATAAATTGTAAACAATCAAATACTTTAATAGAATTTCTATTTAAAGTTGCACGTTTTTGATGTGACGTCACAATTCTTAAATACCCCTCGTCACACATCGTCACAAATGTGTGACCCACCTCCCCCCTTAGGTGCTTGACATCATTTATAGACGGCCCTTTAGCATGGTCACTAGGTGAATGCACCACATGTTGAGGGGCTCAAGCACTTATCACATATTAAAGTTTACTGATATGTTTTTTTTTCAGTGGGCCACTGCCATCCCAAGACAGTTCAGGCTGGTGCGGACCAGATGAAAAAGCTCAACACCAACTCACGCTTCCTACATGACAACATAGTCTTGTTGGCACAGAAGCTCGTGGCCACCATGCCTAGCCAACTGTGCATGGTCTATTTCACAAACTCTGGGTATGTGTCGAGACACCAAGGCAACCAATATTATGATAAGAATTTTTTTTAAAAAGTGTATGTATGCAATAAATACAAAATCAATGCTGCTTAATTTTTATCTATTGATATCCCGGTTTGTAATGTTAAAATGGCAGTAATCTTAATTTTTCTTCAATCAGCTCCGAGGCTAATGATCTGGCCATTCGTCTATCCCGGCATCACACCAAAGCCACAGAGATCATTTCCCTTGACAGGTTGGTATTTATTGAACATAACCTGGCTGTTGTTAAACAAAGACATTATGGGTCTTTGGAAAAAAAAATAGATGGGGCTCTATCAAAATACATCATGCAACCAATTCTCTAGATGGGGGGCTCTATCAAAATACATCATGCACCCAATTCTCTGGTCAACATTTTGGCCCACTGGCCAGTAAAAGAAAATGTTACCATTAAACATTGTTAAAAACTTAGAATTTTCCCAATTAGATTATCTTATCTTACCTATACAGACGCTCCTTCTATGCAGAAGATAGTTGCGTCCACAGACCATGACAGATGATCTGTTGGCAAGTGATGCAGCATTCACAGGTCACGGCTTTGTGGGTTCCACGCATTACCCAGCCGCCTAACTACATGTAGTATTAGGTACCCATTCGGAGCGGGGTGACTCAGGGACCCCCTAGGCCCCGGGAACAAACCCTTGCCTTCGCACGGATTCGAACCCGTGACCATCGGTACGACAGTCCAGTGTGCTGCCACTCGACCACCGCGTCACCCAGATTCTTATGAATAACATCAGCATGACGATTGTCCTCGATGAGAAATTTAAACAATGCTCCCTGAATTTCTTATCATTATGATTTACAGAAGTATGACCTTGTTAAAGTTAAAGTATTTAGTACCCTGACAAGGACTAAGACCTAGATTACTTTTTTTCTTGTAGAATTTTTATAGCCATGATGAATTTATGATCGTTTTACACCATTAATCTATAGCTATGAAATGGATCACATGTAAATAAATAATAGACTCTGCAAATGTGACATGCATTAACATATGTTCAAATGTCTTTGTTTCACTATCTCTTAGACAACTGTTGCTTAAACTTTGACCAACCACCAACATCTTGAATCCTTTAATCCGGTGCTTCTCAAAGTAGTGGTCCGCGGATCGGTGCGGGTCCGTGGGTCATCCAATGCCGGTCCACAGAAGTTACCAAGATAGGACATTTCGCTACCACGTCAGTACAGGGAAAATAGTTCACCGGCCCCTGGTGCAATGAAAAAATTCCTGCCGGTCTGCCACACTAAAAAGTTTGAGAAGCACTGCTTTAATCCATCCTGTCTCACAGCACTCCAAGCGTTGTCTAGGCATTAGCTCTAGCGTAACACAGCACTCCAAGTGTTCTCTAGGCATTAGCTCTAACGTAACACAGCACTCCAAGTATTCTCTAGGCATTAGCTCTAACGTAACACAGCACTCCAAGTATTTTCTAGGCATTAGCTCTAATGTAACACAGCACTCCAAGCGTTGTCTAGGCATTAGCTCTAATGTAACACAGCACTCCAAGCGTTGTCTAGGCATTAGCTCTAATGTAACACAGCACTCCAAGCGTTCTCTAGGCATTAGCTCTAATGTAACACAGCACTCCAAGTGTTCTCTAGGCATTAGCTCTATTGTAACACAGCACTCCAAGCGTTCTCTAGGCATTAGCTCTAATGTAACACAGCACTCCAAGTGTTCTCTAGGCATTAGCTCTAATGTAACACAGCACTCCAAGCGTTGTCTAGGCATTAGCTCTAATGTAACACAGCACTCCAAGCGTTGTCTAGGCATTAGCTCTAATGTAACACAGCACTCCAAGCGTTCTCTAGGCATTAGCTCTAATGTAACACAGCACTCCAAGCGTTGTCTAGGCATTAGCTCTAATGTAACACAGCACTCCAAGCGTTCTCTAGGCATTAGCTCTAATGTAACACAGCACTCCAAGCGTTCTCTAGGCCTTAGCTCTAATGTAACACAGCACTCCAAGCGTTCTCTAGGCATTAGGTCTAATGTAACATAGCACTCCAAGCGTCCTCTAGGCATTAGCTCTAATGTAACACAGCACTCCAAGCGTTCTCTAGGCATTAGCTCTAATGTAACACAGCACTCCAAGCGTTCTCTAGGCATTAGCTCTAATGTAACACAGCATTTCAAGTATTCTCTAGACCAGGGGTCTCCAAACTTTTCTGCCGGAGGGCCACATTAACTGTGAAACAGCAGTTTGGGGGCCAACTACACACTATAGGTAAAAATAGTATCTTTTTTTGGAGATTAATAGGTATCCAAGGGCCGAATGAGAGGGCCTCGCAGGCCGCATCTGGTCTACGGGCCGTAGTTTGGAGACCCCTGCTCTAGGCCATTAGCTCTAATGTAACACAGCACTCCAAGTATTCTCTAGGCCATTAGCTCTATTGTAACACAGCACTCCAAGTATTCTCTAGGCCATTAGCTCTATTGTAACACAGCACTCCAAGTATTCTCTAGGCCATTAGCTCTATTGTAACACAGCACTCCCAAGTATTCTCTAGGCCATTAGCTCTATTGTAACACAGCACTCCAAGTATTCTCTAGGCCATTAGCTCTATTGTAACACAGCACTCCAAGTATTCTCTAGGCCATTAGCTCTATTGTAACACAGCACTCCAAGTATTCTCTAGGCCATTAGCTCTATTGTAACACAGCACTCCAAGTATTCTCTAGGCCATTAGCTCTATTGTAACACAGCACTCCAAGCGTTCTCTAGGCATTAGCTCTAATGTAACACAGCACTCCAAGCGTTCTCTAGGCATTAGCTCTAATGTAACACAGCACTCCAAGTATTCTCTAGGCCATTAGCTCTAATGTAACACAGCACTCCAAGCATTCTCTAGGCATTAGCTCTAATGTAACACAGCACTCCAAGTATTCTCTAGGCCATTAGCTCTATTGTAACACAGCACTCCAAGCGTTCTCTAGGCATTAGCTCTAATGTAACACAGCACTCCAAGCGTTCTCTAGGCATTAGCTCTAATGTAACACAGCACTCCAAGCATTCTCTAGGCATTAGCTCTAATGTAACACAGCACTCCAAGTATTCTCTAGGCCATTAGCTCAAATGTAACACAGCACTCCAAGTATTCTCTAGGCCATTAGCTCAAATGTAACACAGCACTCCAAGTATTCTCTAGACCAGTGCTTCTCAAACTTGTTAGTATGGCGGACCGGCAGGAATTTTTTCCATTGCACCAGTGCACTATTTTCCCTGCACTGACAATTTTTTCGGTCCTTTTTTGAGACCATCTGCGGACCGGCAGCGGATGGCCCACGGACCGGCACCGGTCCGCGGACCACCACTTTGAGAAGCACTGCTCTAGACAATTAGCTCAAATGTAACATAGCCAAAGAGTGCAATACAGAAAACAAAATGCTGAACTGTAACAGAGCTTAATAATTTAATTCAGCCCTAAAAAAAATAATTGATATTTTAGTCTTCTACTCATATCCATAACAGAAAATTGTTTTTTTTGACATCAAATACAAATTAATTGGACTCCCAGTGACTATGTTTTCCCGAGTTTTAAAAAAAAATTTAATTGAACGTGAGTTTTGTTTTGAGTCATGAAATAAACGAATGTTAAATTAATTTTTTTTTCAAATATTTTTTTTAAACAAACTATGAAGTGTGAGCATTTTGGACAAATCTTCCTCAGTTTTGTAACTCGCTAAAACCAGGAGAAAATTTTAATATCTTTTAACTCAGTGCTTCTCAAGCTTTTTAGTAATGCGGACTGGCAGGAATTTTTTCCATTGCACCAGGGGCCGGTGAACTATTTTCCCTGTACTGACGTGGTAGCGAAATGTCTTTTCTTGGTAACTTCTGCGGAACGGCATCAGATGGCCCACGGACCGGCACAGTTCCGCTGACCACCACTTTGAGAAGCACTGTTTTAACTGACACAATTTCAAAATCTTGGTTATTTTATCTCGACAATATTGCAACCCAAAAATTACTGTGATGAATCTGTTTAATTGTATTGTGTGAAAATCTATAAGTAAAACAATTATATTATACCCAACCTAGATTTTAATATTTTTGAATGGAAAGTAGCACTTTACTGGAAGCTCCTAGTAATTTTCTACAGGCAATTAGTAAATACTCTGTAATAGCTAATATTTAAATGTTATTCCCAGTGTGTACTACAGCTTAACAGTTAGACTCATAGTTTCTCTCTATCTGAATAAACTAACAGAATTTATCTCTATAGCTAGACCAACTACATTTCTCTCTATAGCTAGACCAACAGCATTTATATCTATATTTAGACCTACGCAGGGACGCGATGGTCTAAGTGGTAGCGCACTGGACTGTCGATCCGAGGCAGATCCTGAGTCGCGGGTTCGAGCCCGGGTACTGGCAAGGCCCCTGGGGCATTGTGCTGGCCACACATTCCCCTGCTCGTTAGTGGTGGCTAAAAACTTGTGAACGCTACATCACTTGCCCCATAGTCCGTCATGGACTGGAAAGGGGTCATTTAAAGACCTACGCAATTTCTCTTTACATTTAGATCACAATTATATTCTCTTCCCCATGACTTGATAATCCTATGGCCCCTTACAATCTACAAAACCTAATACAGACCTTCTTAAAATTTCTCTCTTATCTTATCTTATCTGTTACAGACGCTCCTTCTATACAGAAGATTATTGCGTCCTACGATTTTCTATGATTTGTGTCTAGTCCTGTATTCTTTTCAGAGTTTTAAATGTTGATAAAGAATTCCGGACGGGAAAAACGAGAATTTGTATGTGTTTGTTCTTGCATACGGAATAAGGAAGGTGTCTTTATCCTTATGTCTATATGAGGGTTGTATTAAGTTATCTTTGTGTTGTATCTCTAAATTAGAATTAATTGCTTTATGTATTACTACTACTCCCTAAAGTGTTGCCCTATTTCTCTTGTCCACAGAGCCTATCATGGACATGTTATATCCCTCATTGATATCAGCACGTACAAACTGGATAAAATGGTGGATGGTGTCCATAAGAAGCCAGACTTTGTTCATATAGTGAGTAGACACTAATTTGTGTCTTATTTTGAAGCACATATTGAGTAATTAAAGAACACGTGTGTACAGTTGAGTTGAGGTGAATATGGGGGACATAACACAAAGTTGCTATTTCTTTCGCAGCACCGTATCATCTGCTCTTATTTTCATACCCGCTAATAGGGACCATTTCTCATTCTGAAAATAACTTAACACAAAAGAAAACGTGTGCAGTTCAGGTGTGATGAGTTTTGACTTTCGGGGACACTCAGGAAAACATCAAATGTATCAAAATTCACGGTTTTGGGGTAGTCGAGTTATGTTAATACAAAAAAACCCGTAAAAAACAAGTTTTTGACTATAAATCCTTTATGTACGAGACATAACTAAAAGAATGTTCATTATAATACGCAGCGCAAGGCAATCCAAAAATACAAAACTGTAATTATGTGTCGTAAAACATATTTAATATACTGCACACTGATCAGGAATATGTTTATAAAAAGTATTGTCATTAAAATATGCACCTTATTGCGCGACAGGAAAGGTTGTACAATATAATACGCACCACGACACTATAGCAAAAAAATGTAACATGTTACATAGAGATAAATAAAGATAATCTAAAAATTCAATAATTTAATTACGGTACATTCGATTTATCTGAAATTTTGATACATCATTTTTATCATCGGCACGAGTCTGCCTGCAAAATTTCAGCTCGCTAGCTTATGAGGAAGTGGGTTAAAAATCAATCCAAAGTTTTTTCCGTCTGACTCAAGCAAGCAGACACCACGAGTTAATATAAAGGATTTAAAAATAGAATTTTCAGTAAGGGTTAAAGATGTTATTTCATGCCCTGCTTTTGTTTTTTTTAATAAACTAATGCTTATTGGTTATGTCTGGATAGCTAAACCAGAGGAAGATGTTAGAATTGTTACAGAGCAGGCTGACCAGCGCAAGTATGAAGATGTTTGGTTTGTGAGCCAGGCAGAAGTATGTCGGAGTTTGTCTATACCCATGACCCTGACTCTCACCTTCACAAATATGAAGATGTTCAGGTTTCGAGATGTTACAACATAGGAATGGTTTGTTATCCCCAGGCTGAATGCCCGGACACCTTTCGAGGTAAATACACAAAGAGAGACCACCCAAATGAAGATCTGGGAGCTCTGTACGCATCCAACATCGATGACATCATCGATGAGATAGACAAAAAGAAAAAAAATGTCAGCTGTTTCATAGCCGAATCCATGCAGAGTTGTGGCGGCCAGGTCATCTATCCAGCTGGATATCTGGATAAAGTTTTCAAGTAAGTTATGAATCAGGTCATCTATCTAGCTTGATATCTGGATAAAGTTTTCAAGTAAGTTATGAATCAGGTCATCTATCCAGCTGGATATCTGGATAAAGTTTTCAAGTAAGTTATGAATCAGGCCATCTATCGAGCTGGATATCTAGATAAAGTTTTCAAGTAAGTTATGAATCAGGCCATTGTATTCCCGATTTTATTCTGAGCAATTTTATTGTATTTAATCAAGCCTTTGCTCTCTAGCCAGTGACACTTAGTATGACAATACATTTTTCTTTCTCTGTAATTAGAAGATGGCATGGTGGCCGAGCTGCATGCCTACTTGGTTGGTGTAATGAGAATAGTTGGTTTGAATTTCTTTAAAGGCGGGGATTTTCTCCCGTGACTTAAGGGTGCCCCTGAGTCCACCCAGCTCTGATGAGAACCTGACATTAGTTGGGGTAGAGTAAAGGCACAGAATGCCCTCATATGCCGTGGCTACAGAAACTGACGCCATAAGCAAAAAAGTACTTATCTGCATCTAGGTAGATTTTGAGTAAAACAGGGGAAATGATTTGTTACATTCCCAAGTTCAAAATGCACTTACGTCTCCTAGACTAGAAATTACACCACTTGGAGACCACTTACGGCTTTCTTGCTTAGTAATATGATAGGTTGTTTTAATAAAATACTAAATCTACCCTTAAGTCATTTTCCAATAAAAAACGTAGATAAGTACTTTTTGCTTATGACGGCAGCATAGTTCTATGGTCTGTAAAGGGAACCTAACTTACTTTAATTAGAAACATTGTTATACATGTTTATCTATCTTATCTGTAGAGGTGAAGTAGCTGTAAAAACCTCTTACTGACAATAAAAAAAGTAAAAAAATTCCCTGATGAAGAAATTTGGGATAGGGGAATAAATAAGACCTGTTTTAAATTAGACCGGTTTTAAATAAGATCTGTTTAAATAAGACCTGCTTAAATAAGACCTGTTTTAAATTAGACCGGTTTTAAATAAGATCTGTTTAAATAAGACCTGTTTAAATAAGACCTGCTTAAATAAGACCTGTTTAAATAAGACCTGTTTTTAAATTAGACCGGTTTTAAATAATATCTGTTTAAATAAGACCTGCTTAAATAAGACCTGTTTTAAATTAGACCGGTTTTAAATAAGATCTGTTTAAATAAGACCTGTTTAAATAAGATCTGTTTAAATAAGACCTGTTTAATTAAGACCTGTTTAAATAAGACATGTTTAAATAAGACCTATTTAAATAAGATCTGTTTAAATAAGACCTGTTTAAATAAGACCTATTTAAATAAGACATGTTTAAATAAGACCTATTTAAATAAGACATGTTTAAATAAGACCTATTTAAATAAGATCTGTTTAAATAAGACCTGTTTAAATAAAACCTGCTCAGGTTTTTTAATAGAACTTAGAAGGTGTGGGGATTTTTAATTGGAATCTAGAGGACCTAAGGGGTCATGTGGATGTAGTGTGGTGGAATCAAAGTGTAACTAGCAGAGGTTTTGGTAGGACCTACTGGTAAATATGGGGCATGGTGGTCGATTGGCATGCGCCCTTGGCTGGCCTACCGATGTTCAGGGGTCCGAATCTCCGTGAAGGCAGGGATATGTTCCCGGGGCCAACGGTGTCC